>JAAALK010000282.1:23252758-23291500 GCA_019279435.1 Zizania palustris
AAAGTAATTTGATGGTTAAATATTTGTTTGAACTTGAATTTTTTTATATAATTAAAATACAACATATCTCATACCATATAAAGTTTTTAAATGTTTCGAAAATTTTATCATATAGGATGTTAAAAATCTGAGATTCTCTCTAGAGGAAATAGAGTTTTGAGAAGGAATAGATTATGGTTTAAAGTAAATTGATGGTTAAATGTTTGTTTTAACTTGAATTTTTTTTATATAATAAAATACAATATATCTCATACCATATAATTGTTTTGTATTTTTCTAGATCTATTTGCTATTTTTAACTCATTAATTGTGTTTCTAGTATTTAAATTGGAATATGTGAAATTTGAACTGGAAGTACCTAAAATAATACACTAAAATTTATAGAAAAATCACATTCATTATTTTGTGTCCATTTTAGTTGTTATACACTAAATTTAAAGAAATGTTAAAAAATTTATGTTACAACACTTCATCGGTAATGTGGAGCTTAAGGGTTTTTAATTATAAAAAATCAAATAAAGTCTGAAAAATATGAGACTTGTCATAGTATTATAATATTATACTTAGATACTATGATAAAATTTTGAAAATGTTTTGAGAAATTTATCATATAGGATGTTAATAAAATTTTGAAAATGTTTAATTTTTAAAAACAATAAAATTCAGCCAATTATTTCCAAATTGCCGACTGTTTTTTCTGCATTTGCGCACCTGGACTCAATTTGTGTGTTCTTGTTGGTTGAAATGTATGATGAATTTCGGTTCAAGACTTTATGTAGTTCTTATTGGTTGTTGTGTATGATTAATTTTAGTTAGTGTTGTTTAAAAATTTATTTTGTGCATGGTTTATTGTGTATCATTGTTTCTTATTAATTATTATTCTAATTTGGTATATTGTACCCTTTGGATTTTTAAAAATTTTGTGAAACAACGAACATTTGGAGTTAAACCGAGTAAACATCCGAATACATATTCGTATTCAAAACATTCGTTTTGTATTCGTATTCGAGAACATTCGAATCCGTATTCGTATTCGAATTAAATGTGGTAAATAGTGCTATCCGAATTCGTTTCCATTCGTATCCGATCTGAATCCATCCCTAGGAATGCATTCCCAATCCAGCTCATATTGAATGGGTTGCACAAGAACATCAGGTGCTAAGTTTCTTGTTACTCTCACTGTCACGAGATGTTTTGTCCTAGGTGGTTTTCATTCCCGCGGCTGCCGGAGTATGGAATGCGATTGAGAAAATGTTCTCATCTCAGTCTCGTGCGCGTGTGATTAACACACGTATGGCCCGTGCAACTACACAAAGGGCAACATGGCGGTGGCAACCTACATCGCCAAGATGTACGAACTGGCTGACGAGATGGCATCAGCCGGCAAGAAGATAGATGATGAGGACCTTGTCTCCTACATCCTTGCGGGGCTAGACATCGAGTATGATCCGGTTGTAGTATCCACATTACAGAAACCTGTTTATAGCTAAAACAATTGCTATAACAATAAGAAAGAGAAAATTATCATTTTGCGCGAAAAGTTTGACAAATTTTATCAAAATGGTATGAAAATCAATGTGGCAATCTTTGGAATGGCAATTTAGCGAAACCCATGTTTAAAGTGAATAATTATCGAAGTTCATTGTTTGGAGTGGCATTTTGTCAAATTACTCAAAAATAACATCTGCATATTCAAAATAATCATAGGTGTTGCCTATACGGGGGGAAATTCCAGTGCAAGTCCTAAATCTCGCCGCAATGAGGACCGCTCCAAATTACCTCCACGTAGAGGTGGAAAGCATCTGATGGACCAAAGTGGAGGAAGAGGCGTGGGGCAACGATGGTGGCAGGCATGGGGCTGCAGACTAGTAAGGTCGGAATACGATGGAGGTGACAACGGCACGGCTGGCGGAGGCGGTGGCGTGGGACAGTCAGGGCGACGGGTGGAGACAACAGTGGAGGCCATTGCGGGCCGGGGCGGTGGCCGGTGGAGGCCACGGCACGATCGGCGACAGCGGCGTACCCCTTCCGACAGCAAACCCCTCTAGTGGCGCCGGCGACCCTCCTCCTCACGCCGACCGTTGGATTTTTCAGCGCAACGTGTCAAGAATCGACAAAGCGGTCCTCATCTCCAGTTTTGTGCGCTTGAAATTTGCTTCCTCAAATGCACGAATGAATCTGCTTGATTTTCGATGGACCACGATCTCAAAACGATCAAATATACCCTTCGACTTCAGTATTTGATTTGACTGCATTTACAATCACGCCAGCCATGAATAAAACTACATAAATAATTTTGTCATGAATAGTTTAGTATAGCTCTGAATAATTTCTTAATCTTGCAAACCATTCTCATTAATTTTAAAAGCATTCTAGATAACTAATTGAGTTTGTATTGTTCCATTTATATTTTATTTTTCCTTGGAAATATAAAAATATGGAAATTTAAATAAGTTTTTTTCTGTGTTATTATTTTTTCTAGTTTTATTGTACTATTTTTGACTTACTTATACTATAAAATAGAAATTTTTGCTTCTTTATTGGTGAAAAAATGAGCCTAAACATAGATCTTGGACGTCAGATGATCCACTTCCCCCTAGAGCTGGGACTTTTGGGCCGAATTTTTTTGATCGGCCCAAAACACGTAGACTCGGTCCACGCAAAGCACGGCCCAGTACGGTCCACAGATGGGCCAGGCCGGCACGGCCCGTACAAGGGCTGGACTTGGGCCTAGAGGTTAGGCCCGGTGGGTGGCCCGGGTACGACCCATAAAGCGGACCGTGTCTAGGCCGGCCCAGCCCAGAAAAGCCCATGGGTAAATAATTCATACGCGTCCACAACACACAAAGAGAAGACATGTTATTAAAAATTTAAAAAGTCTGCAAATTACCATTTGAATATACCTTGCTCTATATCATGTGTAAGACAAATCAAAATTTGAGTCATTCATATATAGGACAAATCAAAATATAAATATATATGCTCGAGAGCAAAGAAAATAGTATTAATGAACTAGTATCATGTGTAAATTATTAATGAAATTCATTTTCCCCTATTTTTTGGGTTGTTCTATTATTTTATGTGAACTAGAATTTTCATTATTCAAAGATAAATTAAATGAATATTTTTATAACCCTAGTAAGAGACCGTCTAGCAATGTTACAAAGTTAGGGCCGTTTTTGGGCCGGCCAGCCCATCCAAGCCGACGTGCTTTGGACCATGCCTAGGCTTGGCTAACACTACTTCGGGCCGGCCTAGCCTGGCATTTAAATTTATTAGGCCGAAACGGTCCGACCCATTTTAGGTCCTGGCCCGAAGGGCCTGGGCCGGGCCGACCCAGCACGGCCCATCTCCCAGCTCTACTTCCCCCCACCCCGTGTCATTTGCACACCTACATAGAATTAGAGCGGGGACTTGGGCCGAATTTTTTTGGGCCAGCCCAAAGCACGAAGGTCTGCCCCATGCAAAGCACGGCCCATACTTGAGCCTACATGTTAGGCCCGATGGACGACACGGGTACGACCCGTAGAGTGAGCCATGCCTGAGCCGGCCCGGCACAAAAAGGCCCATGGGCGGCACGGGTATTGGGCGTGCTGGCCGTTGGAGTGCGTTAGTGCGGCACAAGCGCACAACAGCAGCCGGCAGTGCGCTTTGGTCATTGGTCACATGCGGACTAGCCGCTGGCCGGTGCCCGGCGGAGTGCGCTAGAAGGCACTAGGCAGTAGCCTAGTAGTGCTAGTACTAGCACTGAGAACACACACTGCCTTAGTGCTTTTGAGGCTTTGAGAAGTGAACCGTGAAGATTGATTTGAGAACACACTGACACAGTGACATAGAGCACATTACCCAGTCCGGTTGATTTGAAAACACAGTGTTGCAATGTACGCATGTGTGTGCACGTACAATTGCTTGCTACTAGTATTTTTATTATTCATAGATAAATTAAATAAATATTTTCATAATCATATTCAAAAAATAATCATTACAAGGTTGAGCCGTTTTTGGGCCGGCCCGGCCCATCCAGGCCCGTCGGTCTTTGGGTCGTGTCTGGGCTTGGCAAATACAGGTTCGGGTCAGCCCAGCACGGCCCTTGAATTTGTCGGGCCGGAGCGGCCTAGCCCATATCAGGTCCTGGCCTGAAGGACCAGGATTAGGCCAGCCCGGCCCGGCCTAACACTACAACAATCTGGCAAACTTCCGCCGGCCAAAGCCGATGGAAGTTAGCCCTTTCTCGACGGAAGAAGCTAACTTCCGTCGGCAAAAGGCTAACTTCTGTCGGCTTCACGTGGCCGACGGAAGTTATCGCCGAACTCTGCCACGTCAGCAGAGGCGCAATAACTTTCGTCGGCTTTGTCCCTAGCCGACAGAAGATAGTCTTTCTGCCCACGTGGCCGAGAGCAGATAAATTCTATCGGCTATGGTCAAAGCCGATGGAAGTTAGCTGATATTTTTTTGTTTTTCCTGGTTCCCCTACTCACACTCACATCCAACCACAATTTATATCACATTCACATATAACATCCAAAATCACATCTCACATCCAAAATCACATTCAAACTTCACATATAACATCCAAAATCACATCTCACATCCAAATTCACATCCAAACTTCACACATCACATCCAAAATCACATGACGCAACTGAATTCACATCCAAAGTCACAATACACATCCGAATTCACATATACCATCCAAATTCACATACACAGTCACATAACACATCGAGATTCACATAACACATTCAAATTCATATCGAAGTGCATGTCACATCCAGATTCAATCCAAAATTCACACAATATGTCCATACTCACTGATCGCCCACATTTGGATCGGAGGCTCCATCCTGACCAGGCGTACGGAAACTCTGAAGAATAGACAAAATTAGAGAACAAACTCAACTAACCTTCTAAACGTTAACTTAAGTATCTCAAGTAACGATATGTCAGGAGGTACCTTAGGTGTAGGAGGAACAAATGAAAGTGGTGGTGGCGGGGGAGGTAGTGGTTGTAACAAGGACATGTCAAATCCACCATGTTGTTGGGCTAGTTGCTACACATGTTGTAATGCAATCAGTTAGTTCTAAACCTATTGTTGAATACTTTATAACTGCAACATTGCAAACTAAACTTACTTAGATCATCGCCTGTTGTTGTGCTAAGCAGGCAGTATAGTACTCTTGTTGTTGCCTGCTGTGCTCGTCGCGCCGCTTCATTTCCTCCCTCAGCTGAACCACCTCCGGGTTTGCTTTTGAGTGATGATGGCTAGAGCCAACTCCGATGGAGCTCTACGACGATTGAGCTGACTTCTGAGCTCTCACCGCTCTTGAGTCAATAACTCCATTGATCATGGAGTGTCTGCAACATTGAATGAGTTAGTTACCATTACAATACCATACACAAAACATTGATAAAAACATCGTCTCACCGTCCATGACTTTTCCACCTCCGCTAGAGTACACGACCATTTGGTCGATAGGTTCTCTCCGCCAATCATAGTCCTCTCCATGGAGTTGAACCATGTGTTCACCATATTGCGCTTGCAAAAAACAACATGTCTGATTAGACGGGGAAAAATGAAACGACGCAAACTCTTAACATTGCTAATATATCTCACCAAATGGTCCGTGGCTGATTGGCTACACAAGACATCTGGCTATGTAGGATCGCTTCCTTTGTAACAAGAAGCATACACCTCGATGTCACTTGGCACATTGCCAGATTTAGCTTTCTATACAGTAGATATGAGTTAGTCGCATTACAATGTATCTATAGATAAAATGACAGAACGAGGTCTTACCATGCGTTTAGCGTGGCGGATATGTCCATCGGCACCATATCTATGCTTTGGATCCGTCCCACGGCATTGTCTTTTCTGCTCGAAAGTCTTCTTGAATGCAGCTGAAGACCTAATCTTGTAGAATTCAAAATATGCATCCTCACAGTTTGCAAACCATGGAATCCTCACTTGAACAAAGATGCTATTTGTATTATATGAAAATAAATCTCAACAATCGAAGATTACAAAAGTTAGAATTGTTTACCGAACGGTATTGTTCTTCAGTCAAGTATATTGTGGATGCACCCGTCGCCTTGCTCATTCGTTGCCCTAGCTTCTCCTTATAATATGCATTGTTCGCTTGAATGCGGGCATACAAAATAGCGTCCTTCACCACTTTGTGTGCATTGTTGTTGAAAACTTGAAGGGCATGATTATGGTAATTGCCTGATTGTGGCAAGCAAAAGCGTAACTGCAAAAGTCATGATTAGTAAAGTGCTGTAACTCGAAAAGCTTTGTGTTAAAACTAAAAGAAGATTGAAAAAACACATACCCAGAAGTCATGAGACACCGCCCCCTAAGTAGTTCCGTGGAGCCCGTTAGGAGCAAACTGGTACTGGTCTCATGTCTGGCATAGAACCCGCTCACCGGTCGGCATTGTCAGCACCCCTAGATAGTGTAGACGACACAAGTTACCCAATATCTGGTTAACCTGCCTGACCCTCGAAGTGCCATCAAACCGAGAGTCAATCCAAGATCTAGAAATACACAATAAATAAAGTCAGTTTACTGAAAGAAATTTTTTGAAAGAAAAAGCAAAACAAGAGAGTATTAGACTTACCCATTACCTATAGGCGTAATCTTGATCTTGGCTCCACTGGAAGAGACTACTGGTGGGGCGACTAGGTGGCTCGTCCTGAAAGTTTGTGAGGACCCTGAAGCCTCACCCCCCTCCTCCTGACTCGCACCCTCCGGGTCATCCCCCTTCCCCCACACCCTCCGAGTCACCCCCTCTTGCCCCCACCCACCGGGTCATCCTCATGACCCGCACTCTCCAAGTATTCTTCCTCCTGCAAAATAGTATTAAAACAATTAGTAATAGTTTATAACTGGCATAAAAATCAATTTGAAAGTTACCTCATCATCCATTTGAAATGTAATAGACCGACCAATTAATGTCGGATCTATGCATCTCAAGAGCTGCTCTTGACGACGTCTGTTTGAAGAAGAGGAACTACCTTGGAATAGGGTGTCCTCTTGAGTTGTCAGTGTACTCGTCGGAGTACTCGCCGATGTACTCGCTGGGAGTGGGCAGCGGCCGGGAGGGGGCGGCGGCTGTCGGCTGGCGGCGGAGGGCGGCGCGGACCGACGACGTGGGCGACAGCGGGCGGCGAGGTGGGCCACCGCGTTCGGGTCCGGTGGGGCGCCGGCGGGTGGCGGCCTGCGGCGGCGTCGGGCAGCGGTGCGGCACGGGTGGTGGGCGCGCGGGACCGAGCGCGGGCCGGCGGCGGCGGGAGGTGGCAATCGGAGGCGGTGCGTCGCAGGAGCTGGCGGCATGGAGCGTGCGTATAGAGAGTTAGGTCTCCCTGTACGCGTGCACGGTTAGGAAATAAATCCCCTAACTTCCGTCGGCCAGCATTAAAGCCGATGGATCTATCGACTTTAATGCTGGCCGACGGAAGTTAGGGCTTTTATACCGAGTGGGGAAAAATGCCCTCTAACTTCCGTCGGCCACTGTGAAAAGCCGACGAAAGTTAGCTTAATTTTCGTTGGCTCCTCTAGGCCGACGGAAGTTAATTAACTTTTATCGATTTTTCCGAAAGCCGACGGAAATTAAAATTGCCGACGAAAATTTCCTGTTTTCTTGTAGTGCAAGTCCAACTCTACATAGAACTTGTATATACAGTTCAATGCCGTGCAGTATCTAACGGGTCTCCAAGACCTAACAATGCAATTTTCCACCGGATTGATCCAAGAATGTGTGACTAATTCACATTATAGTTCGATACGATCAAGTTACCTAACAAAGGAGGGATTGTAAGAGATATCAAAACATTAGCTTCGTCTTAAAGATGAGTCAACTAGTTTGAACTAGAGAACCAATCCTTTACAAATCTCAAAGTGAATTGAACGTCCCAAGTCTAGATGTGGCAATAACAAGGGAATATATAAGATTGTTCATTCATCGTCCTGATGTAGATGATAAACTACTTGTACTACCGAAATAGATTGTTTGCTGAGTGTCCGAGAGTTTACTGAGTGTATTTCATTGGACACTCACAAACAAATAAAAGAGTGAGTTGGTGAGTTGGTGCACAGTACCTTCTCCACATGATGAGTTGGTGACACTCATCTAGATAGAAGGGTAATAGGGTAGAAACTATAACATAATTATTGGACTTGCAACTTTCAACTATCCGGAACACTGTACTTTGCTACTTTGCTCCAATAGGAACCTTCTACTGTTAACTAAAGTAGCATTTTGTCAACTGGAATTCTATTGACTATTGGTTGGTCAACACAAGACTGAGACACATTTACCAGATAAAGGCTTTTGTCAATCTACTAATGTGTGAGTCAACCCAGATCTGTAATTTATCAAAAGTTATCTTATTATTGCAAATTAAATAAAAATTATTATTTTAGAAAAATCCCAGCAATAAGCAGGTAGAGTGGGAATATTAGGTGATATAACCCGAGAACTCACGTAGCATAAACCTGAAAAGCCGGCCAAAATTGGGAAATCGATCCATCATACAAGATACACACATTTCCACTGGGCTTAAAATTTCACCAAGTAATGAATTCATCATCGCCACGATGCGATGCGGAATATTATAAGCACAAGCACACACATAATCTGGCAAATTCCACAACAAAAGTAGAGTGTTTTACTGCTCACCCACAATTTTTAGCTTTAATATCTCCGGTACAAGAAAGTAAAATCACTCGAAAAGTTAGCCGGAATGCAAAGTTATTAAGTTTCCATCAATCAAAACTTGGTACCGACTAGCACCCAATTTGCGCACGAATTTGTCTGATGATTTGTTATTCAGATCATGATTTGGTATACCATCAAATTTTTGTAACATTCGAATATGAGTCGAAACATGGCGGCGACTAAAAAGAATTACTTCCTCCGGCAAAACGCTGGCAATCAATCCAGCAAACCGCGAGAGTAGTACGACGTCCGTCTACTTGGGTGGATCGGCGAAGAAGCTGTTGATGGAGGGCATGATCTCGGGGCGCTTGCCGTCGATGAACTTCCTGAAGCCGTGCTGCGAGTAGCGCCTCCCCTCGTCGAAGTTCTCCAGGATCCCCGCCGCCCTCTTCTCCTTCAACACCCTGATTTACACACAGATCGATCCATCAGTCCGTATTAACTACAGGGACGCTTCAGCGAAAAGCGAGCAATCGAGCGATTGAAATCCATAGATGCGTCTCAAATTAAAGCACGCAGCTGTAGTACTAGTACAGAGATCCTTACCTAACTTCGGGGTTGCCGGTGATGTTGCGCACGAGCTGGCCGACGCAGATGGAGACGGCCACGCCGGTGGCGAGGAAGAGCGGGTACACCTGAATATTACAGATCAATCGACCACGGCGACCGAACGACGTGAGAAAACCGAACGCGAAGATCCAAACAAACAAGATATCGCCGACGCGATCGTTAAGGACATTAAGGTGCGCGCGTACCTCGGGGCGCAACCATCTCTTCCAGGCGGCGTTGGAGGCGGCGGCGGCGGCCATCGTCGGTGGCTTCTTCTTCCGACGCGACACGCGAGCTATGGAGGTCGGCGAGGAGAAATTTCTCGGCGAGAGGCGTTCATATAGGCAGCGACGCGGGATAGGTAGGGACAAGTGAATTTTTTTAAAACAATATTTTTTTTAAAAAAATCAATATTGATAAATGGTTTTAAAAATTGTAAATTTAGCTATCGGCTAAACTAGACCACATCAACCTAATTCGAATGATCAATGATCGAACTAACCCTAACAGCTAGTTCGATTGAACGTTCCTATTGAACGTTTCTATCGGGCCTGGTACATTTTGGACGACGGTAAGTCAAATTATGCATGCTACGTATATGTCATTTTTACAATTTTTTGAAACTGGTCGTCAAAATTGATTTTTTTTGGTTTTTTTTATAAAAAAATTAGGTTGGGTTCGGTTCCGAGACGCAAGTAGTACGCGGACTCGCGACCGGAAAGGAAGGCTCAGGCGTGTGAACGAAACAGGCTGGAAGGGGAAGAGGGGAAGAGTTGACATGCGAACATGCGTGTGAGTGGGACACGGCTCGATTGCGTGTTTCTTTCACGTGCCGGAATTCGGAACGGACGGACGAACCGAACCGAACCGGTTGGTGTTGTGTTCCACTTGTGAACTAGTAGCAAATTCGTTAACGTAATTGCTTTTTTCCCAAGAAATACTCCACCAAATAGTGTATATGATTTTTGTACTGTATATTTTTTTAATATTCGGTCTGTCGTCAATTTTTTTTCATAAATATAACAATGTAACATTTATAAAATATAACTTTTACCTCTAAAATATTTATAATATCTTTGAATTATTTGATTACGTGTTATTTTTGGACACCCACCCACCTTATTAGCCTATTAAGACATGTGATCAATGCAAAAACTTGCTATATTTTAAGACATGTTGGGTATATACTATCAACATATATAAGTTAACATTATATTTTTTAAATACGAATCTAACTATTATGCTTAACATTAAATTTATATGCTTTTCTTATTTGAATAAGACAGGTGTCATATTTTTTTGCCGGTTAGTCCACTAGGAACCACCTCCCAAATAGTATATAGAAAACTAATAATATAGAATGGGCTTTTGCTTCTAGCACTTGGGCCATAGCTTGGGTGCTTGGGCCTACTCTTGTGTGTGTGAGGCATTTAAAATATGCTATCATTTTACTAACATGCATGTGTGCTTGATTGCTTGTATGGCATAAGTATAGTTTTAGTTTTGGGTAGTGTTTGGTTAGCTGAATGAAATTAGATAGTACGAGATGATTCTGAATGGATTGATTTGGGATGAGATAGTCCTTAATGAGATGGTACAACTAGATTGTTTGGTTGGGTGTATGAGATGATACATGATAATGATTAGTTATAATTAATAACATCTAATTATAATTATTTTTCGCTAAAAATACTTAATAACCACTAATCTTAACTAATTATAAATAATTAGTATAGTTAACAAAGACTGGACGACGTCGTTCGCTTGTTTTTACCGCACGAAATGGTTCAGCATTTAGAGAGAATATTCTGAGAATCTGAATCAATCCATCCTATTTGGTTTCGTACAGTACATCCAACTAAACAGACTTGTTTTTCGAAACTGTACCGAGCCATCCAGGATGAGTTTGGTTCGATCATCAAATCATCATCGTTCGTACAGTACATCCAACTAAACAGACTTGTTTTTCGAAACTGTACCGAGCCATCCAGGATGAGTTTGGTTCGATCATCAAATCATCATCGTTCGTACAATACATCCAACTAAACAGACTTGTTTTTCGAAACTGTACCGAGCCATCTAGGATGAGTTTGGTTCGATCATCAAATCATCATCGTTGCCTTCATTCTGAACTGTCCTCGCAGCTACCGTTCGGTCACGTCACTTTTGTTAACTTTTGTTTTATAATTGTACTGTCTACCATACTAATTTTAATATAATAATAAATGATTCCTACGTATGTTGGTGCGGTGCAGTTAGCGGCCGGTGGGCAAAGAAAACTTGGTAACCTCGCAAGTCGCAAACGTCCAGCCTGGTTTGAAAGATGTTCGTTGTCTGACTAATAAATATTTGAGGCAATATGCTTTGCTCCTAGTGGTTTATTTTTTAGAATCTTTATTTAACTCTGAACCTTAAATAATATAGTTTTTTTCTCGCATATTTCAAAGCTCAATAGCCACGAACAAAATTTAATAATCAACTAAAATTCAGAAACTAAAAAAAATGAGTTTTTAAGTTTCTCAGTGAATTGTTTCTCTGGCTGAAAGAATGGTTAAAGAGGCATTTATTCTAAGCCACCGACTAACCCACTCGCACCGCTGGAACAGGTCAAATGTGTATCATGCTTCATGCTGATGCACCTCCTCCAAAGGAGGAAAAGCTTTTTGACCTTTTCTGCTGGCATGTGGCCAGGCCATGCCCGGTCCGAAACATGCAGACCTCTCCACATGATATAAACAATATATATATATATATATAATGTAAGATTCGATACACTTTCATAGGTGGTTTATATAATATAAAAATAGTTTAAATTTTTATTTATAATTAAAAATAAAAATTAGATTGCACAACTAAATATCATCCATCTAAGGTTCTTTACCAAACTGGTCTTAACTACAGGAATTAGTGCATGATGGTGTTGGGCCGGGTCTAATTGGGTGCTAGATGGTGCAAATATAATAAATTATCAAAATCTCTAGATGTAATCGTGTCGCTCTTTCTCTAGCCCACTAAGGATTGTTTGTTTCAGATTATAACGATTTAGCTTATAAAAAAGTTGGATTTATCAGCTTATTGAATTGTTATAACCTGCTATTCAAATTATAATAAGCTGACAAAATAAGTTATTTTATTTTTTCAGTTTATTAAAAAATAGAATTGTTATAATTCCAATCTAAAACAAATATGGCCTACTTTGCCACCTATTCCATCTATCCACAAGAGAGATACACCGATTTTTAATACAAACCGTCCACAAGAGACTTTTTTTTTTCTAAAATTGTAGACTATCCACGAGATATAGTTTTCAACTGAAAATCATCTACAAGATTGACAGACAGATAGGCAGTTATGTTTTATTTTTTTTACAGGCAGAAAGAAAGAAAGATAAATGTGCGGTGCTTTAATTGTTTGTTGCTCCTTTATTCAAAAAGATTTTATTTTTATCTTGTTAATTAGGCCCTGTTTGTGACTGCTCTGCTCCACGTTTTATAGCTCCACTCACAAACGTCTAGCCAAACAGGTTCAGATCTGAATTTTTGGATCCACGAAAAATGCAGATCCACGACTCCGCTCCATGTTTTTTGTGGAGCACCTTAGGAGGTGCTCCGCAGATTCAGTTTTTAAAACAAAATGTGGAGTTTGGGGTAATTTACCCACCAATACCATTATAAACTTATCGGTTCACTTTTTAACTGATATTTATTACTTTTCCATTTAATACTATTTATATTAACTTTTAAATGATACCGTTGACTTTTATCATATACTTTGATTATTCGTCTTTTTCAAAAAATTGAAATATCATTATTCTGTTATAATTTATTTTATTATTGAAGGTACTTTTGAGTATAACTTATATTTTTGCATATTTTTTGATAAGATGAATGATCAATGTTTGTGATAAAAGTCAATGACGTTATTTAAAAGTTAATGGAGGGAGTACAAATTTAATATGTTTCACGCAATGGATATGAAAAATAATATAATTGGAGATTTATGAATAAACTCCGCGGTAAAATAGTACATTCCTACCAAATTTACCATTGTTGAATCTGAATTCCCTCCGCAAGCCAAACAAGTGTAAATACTCCACAGTGAAGCAGCAACTCCACTCTAGATCTGATTCTAAGTGAATTTCGTAGAGTGGAGCAAATTTTAAGGGAGTGGAGTTGTCCCAAACAAGCCCTTACTCTCAGCTGTACAAATATCATGAATTTTTTTCATTCAATATTATTCTTTACATGTATTTTCATAATACAATTTTTATTATATTAACAAGGATTACTTTGTTCTTTATTCTCACCTCTAATTTATCCTTGTCTCCAAAGTATAAATGATTTTCTACTATAGGTGAAATTAAGTGTTAGCGTCTCTCCGTACGTGTAGTTTTTAGCGGAGATTAAAGTGAAATTAAAGGAAAAAACTGTGGTTGGAGGTGGAACGGTGTAGTAAACAGCAATAAAATTGAATGAATAGTATTCTGATATATATAAATTTTAAAAGTTAGGAATCCGGGAGTATTATTCTGATACAAATGAAATCAAATGTGTTGACACGAAAACGTGCCCGCACTTGGTCAGCTCGACGATCCAAAAGCATGTGGATACTTAGGAACAAGCCTAAGTGTAACACAACACTGACATCACGTTCCGACTACCCTTAACAGTGACAAGGGGTGGAGTCGCCAGACAATCAGATCACACAAAAATAATTTAATTAGCCAGAATATATAGATAAATATTCCAATCGGCCGAACGAAGCCTGATTGGTTCGGAGTATACCGTTCGAAGGGTGAGGAGCCATACTGAATAGCGTGGGTCTTATGACTCCATATGTGATGAGTCATTGTCAACGATAGTCAAAGAGAACAGAAGAAGAGAGGAGATCTGCTGTTTCGTGGGGCGCGTGTGACTCAGGTACACGGGCAGCGAGCGACTGTCGGGCTGAGAGAGCTGCGAAGTCGAGCTGGCCCAATCCGGGTACATGGGCCAGAAGCAGTAGAAGACCCACTGGGCTGTTGACCAGGATTGACTCAGGTACACGGGCGGTGAGCGATTGCCGGGCTGAGAGAGCTGCGGAGTCGGGCCGGCCCAATCCGGGTACCTGGTGCAAAGTCGGTGGAGGCTTTGTCAGTTTCGGCGCAAAACTGACAACCGTTGATTCTGTATCGGACTGTCTAGAAGAGAAGCCGTAGTCGCTACGAAAGCTTAGCTTCCGGATAAGTCATCTGTATCTCTAGGCCCACAGTCAGTCAGTCGAGTCTGTAAAAATCCTAAGGGCAGTTGAGTCTTTTCCTTTATTTTAGCGTCTGTAAAAACCCTAAGCGGCTGGTAGAATATTCCTAGTTGTTGGGCTGCCTATAAATAGGGCCCCAATCCCTAGGGTTGGACTAACCCTTCTAGAATCCACTTTTTAATCCATTGGGTCATTTTGTCTCCTGCGTTCTCTCTCCTGTTTATGCGCCGCCAGGCTTCTTCACATGTTGGTTTCCATTCCTGCATCTCTGCAGTTCATCATGATGCTGTGAAGTTTTATTCCCTGCAATTTTTATTCGGTGCGCAGTGTTTGTTGTGTGGGTTTAATGCTTCGAGCTACGGGCAGCAGCTTCTTATTCCTGAACGCTCTCTATTGCTTCTTGTTCTTCACGAGGAGTACTAGTTCTTGCTGTTTGCAAGTAGTACTACTTCACTGTAGCAACAGTACACTAGTACTCTAGGATTGCTTTTTCCTGCGTAGCTTTTTGATCAAGTTGACAGGGCTAAAGTTCCTTTTCTGGCTGTTTCTGGCGAAGCCCCTTCACTCTGTTCGAAGTCCCTCAGCTCCGTGAGGCAGGCTTCGATCTGACATCCTAGAGGGTTTCGCTTGAACTTCGACTTCACTTTGTGTACTGTGTTTCTAGCTTCGAAGTATGTTTTGTGCTCTGTCAGCTTGACATACTTCGACCGTCTGTGCGAAGGTATACTCCGACAGGCTTCGAAGTTGACTTCGAAGCCAATCTCTCTGATATACTTCGCTCGACGTGTAGTCTCTGAGATCTTTCTGTTGCCGTCATTTTCGAGGGTCACAGCTTGTGAGTTCGAAGCTTGTCATTCAAAGTGTGTTTGTGATCTTCGACTTCCTGTGTGTCAACATCTGCAGACTTCGTTTCGAAGCTGGCCTAGGGTTCGAAGGTCATACCTCGATATTGATAGCTTCGAAGGTAGTCGGGTAGGCTTCGAGTTGATTTTGCTGCTGCGTGTCTAGCTTCGCTTCTCGTTCAGAGGTTGATCTTCGGTGAGCTTGTTCGAACCTTTCTAATCGAAGTCTAGGCTTCGAAATACTCTGTTCGAAGTGAGCTTCGAAGCGAAGAGCTTCGAAGCATACTTCGCTCTTTCCAGGCTAGACCAAACATACCTTCGGCACGTTTTCGATAACCTTCGCTAGGCTTCGACACAGACCTCCGAAGCAGACTCCGTCACTGCGAAGCAGGCTTCAACCAGCGAAGCAGGCTTCGACACAGCAAAGCAGGCTTCGCCAAGTTCTGAACAGGAGACAAATTTGAACAGTAACTTCTCATCTCATTTTATATACACTTAGATCATCTAGTGAGAAGTGTTTGACCTGCCATGTATTGAATAGTTGTTTATCTGCCTATTAGCACTGTTCTTGCTGTTTCTCTGATTTTGACATCTGTCGTTTCTAGGCTAGATACTTTTGGACTTAGGCTTTCTATTCACACTCTGCTGTTTAGTCTTTTGAGGTGCGTTGGGTGTTGGGAGCAGGCCATTGATTCGAAAGAATTTTTTTAGGCGCCCATTCACCCCCCCTTTGGTCGCTACTTTCGATCCTACAAAGGGTCACCGAAGGGGGCCTTTGGCGTCTAGTGCGAAGGTGCACCGAAGATAGCCTTTGGTGTTCGGATCGATCTGGCCAAAGATAGGCTCCGAACAGACCGCGGTGCGAAATCGCTCCGAACAACATGGTTCGGTGCGAAGCATATTGACACGACAAAATCCAACGCGGAGCGCTGGCACGACTAAGTCCAAGACGGAGCACTGATGCGACAAAGTCTGGTGCGGTGCGGTACGTTCTGGCGTGACCCTGGCGCGAAGCGGCCCCGATGCGAAGTAGCTCCGGTGTGCGGGACTTAACCAAACCGACAATAGCGTGATGAATCCGGCACGGACGGACGAAACATGGACTCGCCGAAGGGTGTTCTGGCAGCCTCTGAAACCAGCTTCCTAGCTCCAAAAACCTTCGGCGAACCGGGCTCCGAACGTGGAACCTGTAGCAAAATTAAGATAAGTGCCAATTTGGCCTAGAGACCGAATTACTAAGTGTTGCAGTATACAAAACGAATGTAGCAATATGTTACATAGATTAACGGAGGGTTCACAAGCGAGCCAACAAGATGATAGCAATCTGCTACGTAGATTAACAGATGATTCACATGCGAACCAACAAGGCTTACCACTGTTACAGCGTGGCCGACGGAGGGCTTCCAACGCAAACCCATGAAGGTGTACGGAAAGGTAAAGAAAATAAAGGTACAATTCAAACTAGGGTTTGAAGTTGATTTGTGTTGTGCGGGGTCCTATGAACCGGCCTCACCCCTGTATTTCTAGGGGCTAGTCTTCTTATATCTAATTCTAATCTGATGAGATTCGGTCTAATCAAGTTTAGGGATAAAAACAACCAGAATCTGTATCAAACTCTATCTCCAAAACTTGCCCGAAGTAGGCCTTCGGCAGGCCCGCCGATGCCTGCTCCTCGGGCCGAACCTTCGACGAAATAGGCCTCCGAAGGGCCTTTGGGTCGAAGCCAACAGACCGCTAAAAGGCTTCCGAGGCCTCATGAAGATGGGCCTCCGACACTATAAGGCTTCGGCCTATACCAGGACTTGTGTATTTCCAGCCCAAATCATCAAAATTGATATTTTGACAATCTTGACCATTAATGCTATTTTTTGCTATCAACAAAATGATTTTCTGATATATATGTAGCCTACAGGTCACCATGTTAATCTTGGTTCTTTGAAGTAGGACGTCGTGCAGTGCTTTTTTAAATGTCAGTTTCGGTCCATTTTTGTACAAGGGAATTAATTAATTCTTCGATACCTACGTGTGACTCATGGTGACATATTGAACGTTACAAACCGGGCCAGCACGACTTCCATCCTTAATTCTGCCGACCAGAATCCCAAATTTATGGCAACAGGTAACCTTATTACACCATGTTAGGAAGAAATCATGTATAATTCATGTCACTACTATATATAAAACATGTTATAAGTAGATGTCTTTTAGTATCGGTTTGTAAACACGATCGAGAATGTTAAGTTTTTAATTTCACTATTATTGTCGGTTTTTTGTAAGTACTATCATTGTCACCACTGGTGGTTCATGCTAGGAATAATCACTAAGAGTGCTACTATTAGTGTCGTGTTGGTTTATGGTTTATGTCAGAAACTGACACGTACTAACTGATAGTAGCATTGGATCATACTTCGATCATATAAATGCCTAGTGGATTGACTTAGCGCTTCATTCCAATCCAATAGCACTATTGTCTAGCTTCTTCCTCCACCACTGCCTCCACCCATCCAGCTGCCTCTGCCTCCAACTCCAACATGCTCTTTACCACAAGGTAACCAATCATCACCGATGTCTCTCGATTCCTCGCACAAACCTTAACCTAGCTTGGCCGCCTTCACCTTCACTCGTCAGACCCTCTCTGCTTTGTCGTCGATACAACATTAGTACTTAGTTATTGCTGGTAAAAACTCTCTAGATAGTATGTTACTGGTACCGCTACTAGCGTTCGTGCAAAGGATTAGTTACTTTATATTCTCAACATAACCAATGTTTATTCTATTATGTTGCTAATAGTTGGAGTGTATTTTTTGAATAGTTTTGCAGGTACAAAGGTTCTAAAGCAGGTACAAAGTTTGACTTGTGATGGCACTACAATCATTTCAATTTTGAATTTGTAATAGATATATTTAGATTTATAAATGCTTCATAACCTATCAAATTGAATCTATATGATATTTTTTTGGATAGCTTGATTCTTATGAAGTGTGTGGCACTGCTTTTCATGAATGTATTTGAGAATTTTTGGATAGCTTGGTTCTTATGAAGTGTCGGACACTACTTTTCTTGAATGTACCTTGTAGAATTTGCAAAGCTTCCTCTACAAAATATTTAAATGCATAGAACAATTTGGTTAAGATAAATTCATATATGGAGTAAACACAAAATAACCACCAACGAGGAAAATATATGGTTCCAAAAATGAAAAAATGAACGAGAAAAGACTATTAGTGTATGTTCGTGTTACGAACCGACACTAATACTCACTTCTAGTGCTACTTTTAGAACCGACACTGATAGTCATGGACTATTAGTTCCAACTAATCAGTAGCGGTTCAAAACCTATCACTGATGGTAATTTGGCTCGACACTGATGTTAATTTCTGCAGTGGTATGGTGTGTATTTTCATGTCGCACAAATATATGACCGATTTAATAAGTCCCAATAGCAATATGAGTTTTGTAAAAGTGAAAGATGATTATTTAATATGCATGACTGATTATAAGTAGTTTGGTTAGCTAAAAGAGTTCTTTTCTTGCCCTTCGAAACAAGCTCTCCATCAGTTAACCTTCATCCTCAACATTTATCTCTTATTTACACATTACATTTCCCTTTCATTGAAATTGATACTAAATATAGCATGCAAAAGATCGTTCTATCCAAATTTCCACGTCATCTCCATGGTTATTCATGAGAAAAGTGCCACATAAATAACATTTAGTGATTCAAAGAACCCACATCACTAATAGATTGTTAGTGATGAATTGACTTAACAATTGCCACGTATTATCTATCACTAAAGAACATTTTAGTGATAATTGAAACAAGATGTGTCACTAAAAGTTTTAGCATTAGTGATAGACCTTAAGATACACGTCACTAAAGAGCCCATCGTCCTTCAGTGATAGACGTACTCTATACCTATCATTAATGTTTGTACTATACATATATGGGTAGTCACATCCTAATGTCCAATTTGCCCCCTTCCCATACTACAACAATACCCCTTTGGATCCTATTGCGGCCAACCACCACTGGCCTCCTCCTGACCACGTATAACGCCCTGTCCTACCTACCTCCCCCTTAGCGTCTAGCATTGTGGCTACCATAGTGCTACCCATTAGCCACACCTACCACTAGTGGCTAGTGGTGCCCTCACCACTAGCTACACCTATGCCATACCCTAGCACCACCCTCACCCCACCATTATGGCTTTTTTCGTGTTGCCAGTCTCTACTTTGCCACAACCCTACACATGCTAAATGACGAGGAGAGAAGGCATAGGGATATATGGTGATGACGATGAGGACGAGGACCCTTAGGCCACTTGTGCGTGTTGGTGGCATGTCCCTCCATAATGTCTTTGGTTTGGAGGCGTAGGAAGCAACCTTGATACGCTATGAAATAAAAAACATTACGCGATCAAATAAGTTCACGACTAGTTGTGTTATTTTCATTTGATTAGTCATCCACCCAAGTAGCACTTGGAATGAAGGCCTAACCATGTTACAAGACTAACCATCTTACAAGACTATATATATAAGTAGACAAATAAAGGATGAACATGCAATAGGAGGGCAACCCATACAAAGCGTGGAAATAATTAGCAGGAGTCTAGCTTCATCGGGCTAGCTAGGATGTGTCACTATGCTAGCAGAATTGTGGAGTCTACCACCGACAAGGTAGATTGTTGTTCCCTACAGTGGAAGCATAGGACCTTTTCACCACATGAAAGGAAGCCTTCACCGATGATTGCTAGATGTCACATGCAAGTTAGTGGAGAAGATGTGCTCTAGAGGTGGTGGAACCTAGACATCAACAATGAGCTAATTACCTAGACATCCATCATGAATAATGAGCCAAAAATCCTCAACACAAGATGATGCCCAAAAAGGCACCATATGGACTTACCTCTTTGGCCATCTTGTGGGAAAAAGAGGAAAAGGGGGAAGAGAGGCTCAGAAGCGAGGAACATTACTCTAGGAAAGGATGGAGTGTGTAGTAAGACAAAAGGAGAGGATACCTACTTTTATATGTGAATGGTGAGCGAGAGATGTCACATCTATCTCCCCTAGACACTTTGATCTTTTGCAGGGAGTGTGAGAAACCAAGGGTTGGTTTCGGTGTTTTGTGATGAGTGATTGACAGGTTTTTACCCTCTGTTCGAAGGGTACCTCCGGAAGGGCTTCGGAGGTGGTACCTCCGAAGGGTGTTCGGAGGTGGGTCACCGAAGTGTGTTCGGTGTTTGCTTGCTGCAGCCGTGCAGCGGAGTGTGCTCGTCGGAGGGGTCCGACAGTACGCGATGACTGGGTTCGTACCGAAGGCTTCGGTACTTTGGGCGGTACACCGGAGTGTGTGCCGGAGGTTGGTAACCCGGAGAGGTCTCCGGAGTACTGGATACACTTGTCTGCTTGTCTGTGGTGCGCAGGGACTTCGGAGGCGACGGACAAGGTTCGAGCCAAGTGAACCTGGGTCAAGCGGGTGGCTTGATGCCAGGGGAGCGGGGAGCTCCGTCACGGTGGCTGCGAAGGTGGTCCGGGTCGGTCCTCGGGTCGAGGCGTGCCAGGTGAAGGCAGAGAGTGCGGAGCGTGGCTTCGGCTGAAGGTACTCCGAGACAAAGTCCTCGGAGGTGAGGCACTTCGAAGGTACTCCAGATGGAGTGACTTCGGAGTTGGTGGATCAAGTCCTCTGCGGAGGCAAGGTGTTCGAAGTGTGCTCCGGAGGGAGACACTCGAAGGTGGCCCGACGAAGGTCTCAGAAGTCGAGGCGCATCGAAGGCATGGTCCGGGTGAGGCTCGTCGAGGAGTGTGCTCGGGAAGAGGCACTGCGACGGAGTGCTCATGGAATGCTTCATGCGGAGGCCTTGGACGAAGGAGGGACTTCGAAGGGTGGTACTCCGAAGGTGGGGCTTCGGAGTGTGAAGGACTTCGGAGCGAGGCTAGCTCCGGAGTGAGGATGTCTTGTGGTACTTCGGCCTGCATGGCTTCGGTACACGGACGGACGGTGTTCGAGCTGGGAGTAGCTGCGAAGCCGTGGTGGTCCACTCCGGAGGTGGTGGTGCGAAGGCCCAAGGGCTTTGACGGCTTCGGCTCAAAACCGTCACTGTATCGAAGGACTTCTTCGGCGGAGCGAAGGCCAACAGGCTGCAGGCTTCTCGCCGAAGCTTCCGCACCCCTCGCGTGCGAAGGGAGGTTCCAGAAGTCAACACTGTAAAGGCTGACACTGTCTGTTCTGAAAAAGGCTGACACTGTCCCCTCTGCAGCTGACAGAGAAGCCTCCAGAATAAAGGTGGACTACCTTTTGTACCCCTTAGTTCTGAAGAGACAAAATGAATGTAAACCCTAGGGGTAAAGTAGTCACTTCCTTAGGATGAATCCATGGGCTATAAATATGGGGGCTCGGTAGGTAACATTTAACACTTTGAGCATTTACTGTTGAGCTCCTGTACACATACCTCATTGGTTTTCATCCAGAGTTCAATATATTTTGTGTTCCTTGTTCAAGCGGCGAAGCCCTGCTTCCTTGTGCTTTTTGCTTGAGCTCGCTTTACATACCTCGCTAGTTTTAGTTCACCGAAGCCTGTCTTGGCGAAGGGTGTTTTTCTCGCGAAGTGTGTTTTTCAGTGTGCTGTCGCTCTGTGTAACACGAGGCAAGACCTCGCTGCTTACTAGCGAAGCCCTGATTGTATCCCGTAGTGCTTCTTGTGTCGAAGCCCTTAGCGTAGTCCGTTTTGTGTGCGTGTAGACCTTCGCGTACAAAGCCCAGCACCAGTTGCTGTCGCCAAGTACTTGGTCGAAGTCCTCAGAGGGCTGTCCACTCTTGCGAAGGGTGAAGTGCGAAGTCTGCTCGAAGCACCCTGTGTGCGGAGCCTGCACTGACTTAGCAGAGTAGGTTTTCGAGGGTTGTTAGTGGAGCGAAGTCTTCTTGGCTTCGAACTTTTGCTCCTCCGAAGCCTGTGTTCGAAGGTGTCGAAGTACCTCCGAACCAGACCTTCGAAGGTAGTGTTCGAAGCCTGTTCCGCAGAAGACAGAACTGAACAGAAGGCTAAGTTTTAGCCCGAAATTTTAAAAGCTCCCATACCCCCCCTCTGGTCGCCATTTCCGGTCCAACAATTGGTATCAGAGCCAGGTTAAGATCACCAGTTGACCTTAACCAGTCTTGTGATCTGTTGGCGACATGGATAGAGGCAGTAAAATTCCTCTGTTCGATGGGACAGACTTTGCATACTGGAAGGTGCGCATGGAGGCTTACTTGTTAAGCCAAGGAAATGCAATTTGGGAGATTGTGGACTCACAATACTCCATCCCTGAGACTCGCACCTCTCAGACTGAGAAGGATCAGTATAATGCCAATTCCAAGGCAAGAAACATACTGTTCATCGGTTTGAGTAGAAGTGAGTTCGATAGGGTGCAGCACCTTAGGACTGCTAGGGAGATTTGGACAACACTCACTGTCTTTCATGAGGGCTCTACTCAGATTAAGGCCAGGCGCCAAAGCACCTACAATCAACAGTATCAGCTGTTTGTGCAGGCACCTGGTGAATCTATAGATGCCATGTTTTCTCGCTTTGACGCGATAGTGAGTAACTTGCGCTCCAACGGGACGCTTGCTTACAGTGATCATGATAGGGCTATCAAGCTTCTCTATGCTCTTGACCGTAGCATATGGGAAGTAAAGATATCCAGCATTGAGGAGTCCACAGGTTATGATACATTGACCTGTGACGAACTCTTTAGCAAGCTGAAGTCCACAGAGATTGCCAAGGCATCTCTTGCTGTGCACAGAAGATCTTTGCCACAGCCATTGGCATTGGTTTCTAGCACTAGCCGTGGCACCACTGCAGAACCAAGCACATCAGGCACTTGTGTTCTTGCAGATGGTTTTGCTTTGTCCTCCCTGGTCTCCGTCACAAAGGAGCAGGTGGATACTCTAGCTGATGATGAGCTTGCTCTCATTGCCCGGAGGTTCACCCGCTTTCATCATGAAAGACGGGATCAGAGGAGAAGTGGTTTTAGTGGTTGCTATGAATGTGGCGACACCTCTCATATTAAGGCAAATTGCCCCAAGATCAAGAAGAGAGATGAGAGTGACCGCCCTAAATACCACAAAAAGGAGAGGAAGCCCTTTGTGAAGGGCAAGCGCGGCAAGATGGCTAAGAAAGTAGCCAAGGCCGCTTCCAGAGCTTTTGTTGCTGCTCTCAGCGACATCGACACATCCTCAACTGAGGAGTCGAGCTCTGAGGAGGAGGAGTCCCCAAGGAAGGAGGACAAGAAGGATAAGAACGGACGTGACTTCACCGGCCTTTGCTTCATGGCCGACAGCGATCACAGCGGCGATGAGCTTGACTCATCTGAGGTAAACCTATCATCTGACCAGCTTCTAATTAAATTAGATGAGCTGAATGAAGTTGTGCTAGGTCAGGATAGATTACTTGTGCAAGCCGCTAGAGAAAGAAAAGACCTTAGACTTAGGCTAGAAAATATTTCTACTGAATATGCCATGCTTAAGTCTAAATTTGATGATGCTGAATGTGAGTCCTGTTCTGTTGTCATGGGTGAGCTTGCTCAGTTGCGTTCTGTACATGCTCAAACTCTTTCTGAGCTTGAGACTGCACAGAAGCAGCTTTTGGAGGTGGATTCTAGACCTCAGGATATTAATGATTGCATGAACTGCTCTTTATTACGCGATAGCATTAATTTACGTGATAAGCATGTTCATGATTTGGAGGCTAGATTGGAGAGGGCCAGTAGTTCTAAGGATGTGCAGCCTGTGTGTGACACATGCATTACCCTTAAGGACCAGCTAGGCACTGCTAGAGAGCAAGCTGAGAACCTCATGTCAGAAAATGAATACCTTCTTTCCGTGGTAAACAAATGCACTGAGGGGAAGGGTAGGATGGATTTGCTCTTGGCCAAGACCAAGTTGTGTGCTGACAGAGCCGGGGTAGCTCTAGGTTTGGGTTTTGAGAGGATAGCTTCAGACAGTAAGACCAAAACTGTTTTTACCTCTCCCACCACCCTAGAGAAAGAGAGAGCTCTGTTGGACACCCCTCCAGCCAAAAAGCCTACCCATCCTCCAAAGAAAACCACTCCTCCTGCCAAGAAAAATCCTCCCAAGAAAACCACACAGAAAAAACCCAAGGAGCCAGTGAGAGTTGCTCCTGTGACCCATGAGAGTGCCCCTAGGAGAGTATTTCAGTGTTCCTATTGTCAGCGGGCGGGTCATTTGGTTGGGTTCTGTTTTCGTCGCATCAAGGATGAGCGACGCGCACAGGCGATGAGTTACCAGGACATGCATTACCCATCTTTAGGTATGCATGAGTCTGAGATGTACTATCGCCCTGCTTTTGAGGCTCCTCGTGCTTCTCGGAGAGGTGTTGCTCCTCGAGGTGTTCACCATGTTCCATATGGTGGTAGACCTCGGGCGAGTAGTTTTGTACCTCATCAGAGTAGGAGACCTCGTTATGCTTTTCGTTCTTTGCATGTAGGTAGACCTCGCACTTTGCATCATTCTGATTTTTATGTGCGTAGACCGTCTACTTTTACTGTGCCTACTGCTCGTGTCACTCAGTGCTGGATGCCTCGTCATTATTTTACTCACCCCAGCACTGAGCGATCGAGACGTTCTCATCATGTGTAGGCGACAGGTCGAGGCCTGGAGGGCACGTGGATTATGGACTCCGGTTGTTCGCGCCACATGACCGGAGATGCAAATTGGTTCTCTAGCCTCACCACAACCAAGCAAAGGGAACATATCACCTTCGGAAACAATCGAAGGAGTAGAGTGAAAGGTAAAGGTGTGGTAAGAATTAACGCGAACTTCACTCTCAAAGATGTTGCTTTGGTTGAGAACCTAGGATACAATTTGTTGTCTGTATCTCAGTTGCTTGATGAGGGCTTCGAAGTGCGATTTCATCGCGATACTTCGCAAGTGCTCAATTCTGATGGCGTTGTGGTGTGTAAGATCTTTAGGGTTGGGAGAGTTTTTGGAGCTGATTTTTCAGAGTCGTCTGGTTCTTCTCATTGTCTTGTTGCACATTCGACTTCTGAGCTTTGGAAGTGGCATAGGAGACTAGGGCATATGAGCTTTGAGTTGCTCGCTCGTCTGAGTGCCCTAGGCCTGATCCGAGGATTGCCCAAGCTCAAGTTTGAGAAGAATTTAGTTTGCGCTCCATGTCGACATGGAAAAATGATTGCCGCTTCGCACTCGCCAGTCACCACAGTGATGACTGAACAGCCCGGAGAACTTCTCCATATGGACACTGTAGGTCCTTCTCGGGTTAGTTCTTTAGGCGGCAAGTGGTATGTTTTAGTTATTGTCGACGATTACTCTCGCTACTCTTGGGTCTTCTTTCTTGCCAGCAAGGATGAAGTGTTTTCACACTTTCGGAGCTTGGCTCTGAGACTTTTCACTGAACTCCCTGGTGCATTAAAATTCATTCGAAGCGATAATGGCACCGAGTTCAAAATAGTCTCTTTGTTGACTTTTGCATGGAGCATGGCATAGAACATCAATTCTCTGCTCCGCGGGTTCCTCAACAGAACGGTGTCGTTGAGAGGAAGAACCGCACTTTGGTTGAGATGGCTAGGACGATGCTTGATGAGCATAGGACTCCTAGAAAATTCTGGGCTGAAGCCATGAACACTGCATGTTACATCTCAAACCGAATCTTCTTGCGCTCAATTTTAAATTTGACTTCTTATGAGCTGCGTTTTGGGAGACAGCCCAAGGTTACTCATCTTCGAGTTTTGGCTGTCGCTGCTTTATCCTAAAACGTGGTAACTTGGATAAATTTGAGTCGCGATCTTTTGACGGGATCTTTTGGGTTATACTACTCATGGTCATTCTTATCGTGTTTATAACTTGGAAACTAACACTGTCATCGAGTCATGTGATGTGACTTTTGATGAATCAACCCCCTCTGTTAGTTCTGCTTTTGAACAGGCAAATGAACATGACATGGAACAGACCTTATTCGAAGACGAAGATCCCGGAGAACTCGAGGATGATCCCCTATTACCCTCGACGTCAACCCCCGAAGCTGACCCCGCTTCAACTACTTCGGCACGAGGTCCCGAGGCGACTACCTCAACATCGGTCATCTTGGACCACTCCAACGCACAAGTTGAGGGGGAGACTGCATCCCGCCGCGAGGCTCCACATCATGTCCAAAGGATGCACCCTCCCGAGCAGATCATTGGTGAGCTTGATCAAAGGGTAACACGTTCTCACGCTCATTTCACTAATGCTGCTTTTGTTGCCTCTTTCGAGCCCTTAGATGTTAGTCATGCACTTTCTGATTCTAGTTGGATCAATGCCATGCATGAGGAACTTGAAAATTTTGAGAGAAACCAAGTCTGGACTTTAGTTGATCCTCCACCTAATGTTCATTTCATTGGAACAAAATGGATTTTTAAAAACAAACAAGGGGAGGATGGGACTATAGTTAGAAACAAGGCTAGACTTGTAGCTCAGGGCTTTTCTCAACTAGAAGGGATTGATTTTACTGAAACTTTGCACCTGTTGCTCGCCTTGAGGCCATTAGGATTTTGCTTGCCTTTGCGACATCCCGGGGTTTCAAACTCTATCAAATGGATGTCAAAAGTGCTTTTCTTAATGGCTTCATAGGTGAAGATGTTTATGTAAAACAACCCCCTGGTTTTGAAAACCCCAAGTACCCACATAAAGTCCTTAAACTTCATAAGGCTCTTTATGGACTCAAGCAGGCCCCTCGGGCGTGGTATGATAGACTTAAGTCTTTTCTGCTTGAGCGAGGGTATTTAATGGGCTCTGTTGATAAAACACTGTTTACTCTCAAGCATGGCAAAGATTTCCTCCTAGTGCAGATTTATGTGGATGATATCATCTTTGGTGGGTCTTCTCATGCTTTGGTTGCCGAGTTTGCAGATACCATGAGCAGGGAGTTTGAAATGTCAATGATGGGTGAACTCACCTTTTTCCTTGGTTTGCAAATCAAGCAAAACAAACAAGGTACTTTCGTCCACCAGACAAAGTACACCAAGGACCTGCTCAAGAAGTTTGACATGTCCGATGCGAAGCCCCTCGCCACTCCAATGGCTACATCTGTAGCATTGGACCCTGACGAAGATGGAGAAGACGTAGATCAGAAGGAGTTCCGGAGCATGATCGGCTCCCTCCTCTACTTGACTGCCACGAGGCCGGACATACACTTCGCTGTGTGTCTGTGCGCTCGTTTTCAGGCTTCACCACGAGCTTCGCACCGCCAAGCGGTTAAGCGCATTCTAAGGTATCTCAAACACACCCTTGAATTTGGCATATGGTATTCATCGTCTTCTTCTTTATGTCTTAGAGGCTATTCTGATGCGGACTTTGCTGGGTGTAGAATTGATAAGAAGAGTACCTCTGGTACTTGTCATTTTCTGGGTACGTCTCTGGTTTGCTGGTCTTCCCGCAAACAGTCTAGTGTTGCACAATCAACGGCTGAAGCCGAATATGTTGCTGCAGCTAGCTGTTGCTCTCAGATTTTGTGGATGGTTTCCACTTTGCGGGATTTCGGGTTAGATTATAAAAGTGTTCCACTTTTCTGTGATAACACTAGTGCTATTTGTATTGCAAACAACCCGGTTCAGCACTCCAGAGCCAAACACATTGATGTACGGTATCATTTTCTCAGAGATCACAATGAGAAGGGTGATATTGAACTTCAATATGTTGATACCCAACACCAGCTTGCCGATATTTTTACAAAACCCCTCGATGCTTCTCGATTTGCTTACTTGCGTGGGGAACTTGGTATTTGTCATCCCTACGGCATTTTGTGAGGGGGAGCTGATTTTAATTGACTTGCATATGCTCATTATGTGTGGAATTGCACTTACATCTTTTGCTATTATATGCCTGCTTTTAACTCAAAGAAATCATGACAGCTCAGCTCTATGAAATATGTCTGGAACATTGATTGTGCATGATGTTTTATTTTCTAAAATCAAAACTTGCTCACTGCTCAATCGTGTATCTAGCTTGTTTAGGCAGGACTGCTTTTAGCTATCTTTTATCTACTTGTCAGCAAGACACTGTTCTTTGGATGCTAAAAGTTGCAACTTGAAAAATTGTGTTCTTTTTCATGGATATTCATCAAAATAATTCATTCATCTGAAACAAAATCAAAAATCCATGATGTGCCTGGTTTAAATGAAAAGATCCAGGAGGGTTTGTTTGTCGCACTACTCTATTCTAGACTGCTTACCATTGCACTTTGGTCTGAACTGGGATAGTGCAGTGTATGCCAAAATCACCGCCTTAAGCTTCAGATGGCTTTCATGCCTAGGCTTGGCTTGATTGGAAAGTATAAGGTGGACAAACAAATAACCCCTGGCATTAAGAAAAGACCAACAAATTTAATTGCTCATCAAGTTTGCTTTCAAAAGCTCCTTTTGAACAGAACTTGTCTGTCTAAGGTAGAATTTGTTAGCTTTGCGCAGTCCTTGCCTTCTCTTGTCTAGCTGCTGTGATTAAGTGGTGATGCTTTTACTTCCAAAAATGACAAAATCACATGCCATCATCTTGTTTCACAGATTGTTAAATTGAGCTGAGCACATGATCATTAGTGTTAATATTGGCATATTTTTGCATTATATGTCTTTGCAATTCTATTCATTTCGAAGCTTTGCATCTTTTGACTGCTCCTTGATGCTTGCATTGCCAAAGGGGGAGAAATTCCGGAGAGATTTGCTATGTTCTCTGCCGCAAGAAGGCATAATTTCGAAAGGGGGAGAGATTTTTGACATAAAGGGGGAGCAAAAATTTGGCTCAACTCAGGGGGAGTTTTTATCAAAGGGGAGATTTGCCGAAGGGGCTTTTACTCTTTTACAAAGGGGAGAAAAATTCTTTTATCAAGTGACATGCTTTGGCTCTTTTCTGAGTTTTTATGGTCACTTGTGTGCTGAAAATTTTTACATTTTCTTGAACTTGAATTTGGTTGTCAATGCACTCATCAAGGGGGAGATTGAGAAACCAAGGGTTGGTTTCGGTGTTTTGTGATGAGTGATTGACAGGTTTTTACCCTCTGTTCGAAGGGTACCTCCGGAAGGGCTTCGGAGGTGGTACCTCCGAAGGGTGTTCGGAGGTGGGTCACCGAAGTGTGTTCGGTGTTTGCTTGCTGCAGCCGTGCAGCGGAGTGTGCTCGTCGGAGGGGTCCGACAGTACGCGATGACTGGGTTCGTACCGAAGGCTTCGGTACTTTGGGCGGTACACCGGAGTGTGTGCCGGAGGTTGGTAACCCGGAGAGGTCTCCGGAGTACTGGATACACTTGTCTGCTTGTCTGTGGTGCGCAGGGACTTCGGAGGCGACGGACAAGGTTCGAGCCAAGTGAACCTGGGTCAAGCGGGTGGCTTGATGCCAGGGGAGCGGGGAGCTCCGTCACGGTGGCTGCGAAGGTGGTCCGGGTCGGTCCTCGGGTCGAGGCGTGCCAGGTGAAGGCAGAGAGTGCGGAGCGTGGCTCCGGCTGAAGGTACTCCGAGACAAAGTCCTCGGAGGTGAGGCACTTCGAAGGTACTCCGGATGGAGTGACTTCGGAGTTGGTGGATCAAGTCCTCTGCGGAGGCAAGGTGTTCGAAGTGTGCTCCGGAGGGAGACACTCGAAGGTGGCCCGACGAAGGTCTCAGAAGTCGAGGCGCATCGAAGGCATGGTCCGGGTGAGGCTCGTCGAGGAGTGTGCTCGGGAAGAGGCACTGCGATGGAGTGCTCATGGAATGCTTCATGCGGAGGCCTTGGACGAAGGAGGGACTTCGAAGGGTGGTACTCCGAAGGTGGGGCTTCGGAGTGTGAAGGACTTCGGAGCGAGGCTAGCTCCGGAGTGAGGATGTCTTGTGGTACTTCGTCCTGCATGGCTTCGGTACACGGACGGACGGTGTTCGAGCTGGGAGTAGCTGCGAAGCCGTGGTGGTCCACTCCGGAGGTGGTGGTGCGAAGGCCCAAGGGTTTTGACGGCTTCGGCTCAAAACCGTCACTGTATCGAAGGACTTCTTCGGCGGAGCGAAGGCCAACAGGCTGCAGGCTTCTCGCCGAAGCTTCCGCACCCTCGCGTGCGAAGGGAGGTTCCAGAAGTCAACACTGTAAAGGCTGACACTGTCTGTTCTGAAAAAGGCTGACACTGTACCCTCTGCAGCTGACAGAGAAGCCTCCAGAATAAAGGTGGACTACCTTTTGTACCCCTTAGTTCTGAAGAGACAAAATGAATGTAAACCCTAGGGGTAAAGTAGTCACTTCCTTAGGATGAATCCATGGGCTATAAATATGGGGGCTCGGTAGGTAACATTTAACACTTTGAGCATTTACTGTTGAGCTCCTGTACACATACCTCACTGGTTTTCATCCAGAGTTCAATATATTTTGTGTTCCTTGTTCAAGCGGCGAAGCCCTGCTTCCTTGTGCTTTTTGCTTGAGCTCGCTTTACATACCTCGCTAGTTTTAGTTCACCGAAGCCTGTCTTGGCGAAGGGTGTTTTTCTCGCGAAGTGTGTTTTTCAGTGTGCTGTCGCTCTGTGTAACACGAGGCAAGACCTCGCTGCTTACTAGCGAAGCCCTGATTGTATCCTGTAGTGCTTCTTGTGTCGAAGCCCTTAGCGTAGTCCGTTTTGTGTGCGTGTAGACCTTCGCGTACAAAGCCCAGCACCAGTTGCTGTCGCCAAGTACTTGGTCGAAGTCCTCAGAGGGCTGTCCACTCTTGCGAAGGGTGAAGTGCGAAGTCTGCTCGAAGCACCCTGTGTGCGGAGCCTGCACTGACTTAGCAGAGTAGGTTTTCGAGGGTTGTTAGTGGAGCGAAGTCTTCTTGGCTTCGAACTTTTGCTCCTCCGAAGCCTGTGTTCGAAGGTGTCGAAGTACCTCCGAACCAGACCTTCGAAGGTAGTGTTCGAAGTCTGTTCCGCAGAAGACAGAACTGAACAGAAGGCTAAGTTTTAGCCCGAAATTTTAAAAGCTCCCATTCACCCCCCCTCTGGTCACCATTTCCGGTCCAACAGAGTGATAAGTCATGTTCAAAAATTGGCCCTTACTTGGGTCACCACTGATATGCTCCTTCAAAAGGTGAAGTGTTCTTAGTACAGTGGAGGAAATTCCATTAACAAATGAAAGGCATCCTTCTAGGTACCACATCATCAACATGATAGCGAAAGGAAAGACAACTAAGATCTAATAATGTCCCCTAGGGTAGCATCGGGGATTACAATTGGTATTACAGATATGGGGTACCCTGAGATTATTCCTTTTGTGGGTAGGACTTTGGATTACACCGTATACAGCTAATGGGAAGAATGGGCCATGTAGCCCTAGGCCTTCAATAGGGGGGCCAACTACAAGCACCTCTATCATGCTCAAATCATGTCCCTAGAAAAACCAAGTAGCATAATAAGATAATTGATATTACATAGTTCTACATGAATAATCACAAATAATATAGTCTAATACAAGGCCTACATGGAATAAATGAAGCTTAAAATTTTAAACTAAGGTAGTAGAGGAAGATGACCATTTCCCACACGCGCTTGAGTGCGAACAAGCCTCACGCCTCCTCCTCTTTGAAACCTTTGACCTCAATGTTTGGGGAGATTATTATTCAAAGTCCTGAGTACGTTAGTACTCAACAAACCACATGGAAATGATACACTACAAGAAATTTGTTAATATATGACGGTCAGAATTCATCACAAATCATCAAAATTTCGTCATAAAAGTGTATCTGTGATTTTTTTTGATAACATCATGTATTGAGCGTCACAGATTAACCTCGATGACGAATTAATAAAACTGTCACAGATTAGTGCAATCTGTGATGATTATGAACCGTCATAGAATGGCTTTGAACCGGCATAGCTCATCTCAAAGCCCAGTATTAATGACGGAAATAGATGTCATAGAATTCATCATAGATTGAATACTCGCGTAATCATGTCTGCTGACGTGGTTGATGACATGTTTGCTGACGTGGCAGATGACATGGCTGTTGACGTGGATGATGACGTGGGTGACGACACGGCTAATGACGTGGACGATGATATGGATGCTGACGTGTATGATGACGACCCGTTTCAGATTTTCAGCCCGTTTTCTAATTTATGCCTATTTCCAAATTTTGGCCCATTTTTTAATATAAGGCCATTTTCAAATTTTAGCCGGTTTTTGAATTTCACCCCATTTCCAAATTTCGGCCCATTTTTTAATATCAGCCTATTTTCAAATTTCAGTCCATTTTGAATTTCTGACCATTTTCATATTTAGAAATATTTTTAAATTTCAGCACGCTGCACAACAACACAGAATGACACTGTAGAATCAAACATGCAATGACCTTAACAATAAGATTTATAGCCAATAACCTTCAAAGTACCGTTTCTATCACAGATTTAATGAGTGCTAGTGCCTATGCATGGCACTATATATTCACAAAAGAATGCTACTATAAATTTATGAACAATATGAAGCTTCCATGTGAAACTCCATGTTAGGCTTCCTGAGGCTTAACCCGGTATACCCCAACGTAGCAGAAGCTCAATCTTCGCATTCATCTCAACTTGCTGCTTCTTCATCTCCTCTTTGTCCCTAATCCTTGTTGCCTCTGTTTCCTCCAATTGTCGTTGAAGTTCGTCCATTTTTGTATGTTTGGTGTTGATAACCAACCAGAGCTCGGCATTTGTCCTCTTCTCCACTTCCAGGTCAGTCAGCTCACTTGATCTAGGCTGCCCATTCTGAATCCCAACATTATGAAGGAACTGATTTTTTGTCTTTTGAGCAAGCACATCAGCTACTACTTGAGATGCTGACTTGGGTTCCTCACTCTCTGCAGACAAGTTGTTTTCCATTTCATTCTAGCAAAGGAAACAGAAAACAAGGTGCATTTCAGTAGCAAGAAAACAGAAAAGAAGTTGTATTCTATTAAATTGTAACATATGAAACAAGTCTTACAATAGCCAATTGCACAGTAGGCGTGTATCATTTCTTTTGTTGCTGTAGTGGCACTTCTTGAATAAGTCGAATGCATTAGCTTGTTCATTAATTTTGTCTCACTGAAAATAGCATATATATATATATATATCATCCTAGATACAGAGGTTTCTGTGACAAAATGAAGTAATGTTGTATAGGTTCATATATACATCAGCGTCAACACACAATTATGTGGGACAATGAACAATTTCAGTTCAGCCAAAAATCGAGGAAAAAACATCTACAACAACAAGATTACATAAGTAATGTTTTTTAGTACATACAGCAAGGGGATCCCGTGCTATGCACTTTACACAAGGTTTAGGAATTAAAACAACTAAGCAGCTAAGAAAGGAACAAACTATCTGTATATATATGTAATAAATCATTAAAAAAGTCATCTTTCTTTTGTGACTAATGTTTTACGGTTTAACAACCATTCGAAACCTTTGACCTCGGTGTTTGGGGAGATTATTATTCAAAGTCCGATCCTGAGTACGTTAGTACTCAACAAACCACATGGAAATGATATATACAAAAGAACGGCAAGATATAATTGGGTCATTTGTGTAACGTCATCTTCAAAGGGAAAACATTTATAAAGAAATTATCAGTAACCATGATAAAACTAAGATCAGTACACAAACATTTATAAAGAAGTTATAAGTAACCCGTCCAACCATATTTTAAGAATTATTATGAGGGGTGAATCTAACCACGAAAAAATCACTTGGTATACCCGTGACCATGAGCTTGACTATTTGAATGGATTTAACTCTAATTAGATGTGCACAACTTTATCTATAAGTCATGTCCTTGATAAAACCCAAAATAACAACATATGGACACCCAGTAAGGTTTTGCTTCTCGTAGTGACCTAGTCAAGTAAGCTACCTTGTGCTGAGTGGACTCAGATTGGGGGACATGACCCACCCTAAGCTTCCACCCTTGACATACCAGTGATATTGCATACATGTACGAGTTATACTCTAAGCCAGAACTTACTCACTAGACTTGTGGTAGAATAGCAAAATATATTAACATTATATACTAACTATAACTATGCATTAATCAAAAATAAAATAATTTGAAAGCATGGGATCAATATGGCAATTATTATTTTCTAAAATTTAATTCAATTTTTAATAGAGAAAATCCTTTATTGCATAATTCTATCTTTATTTTTCTAAATAAATGGTATTATTGCATCAACGTGAGCCAACTCATTGCACTACACCATGACATCGATTTGTCGAGAGCAAATCTGTTGGTGAAAGCATCCTTCAACGTCTACAAAAATGTCGGCAAAGGCTTTTATCCACAGAAAATGTGTGTGGGGGATAAAGCCTATGGTTAAAGTCTTATACCGACAAACTATACTTTTACCAACAGACAACCTGTCTATAATTAGTTGACTTTTAACGACAGACAATATTTATCGATAGATATTATATTTTTCGTGCGCTTAGCTAAATGTTTTTTCGCACACAAGTAAAAATATTTTACGAGATAGATAAATTAATCTAGAAAAATATCAAATTTTTATATTAGATATTTTATATTATATTTTAATTGTAAAAAGTTTTAGATTCAATGACATTCTAACCATCAATTTGATTTCAAACCTAACTCATTATTAGAATTAAAAAAACCATTAAGCTCAATGTTGTCAAGTGTCGCAACAGATTTTTCACAAATTCTTTCAATTTAGTGTATAAGAACTAAAAAAGGAATAAAAATATGAATATGATTTTTCTAAAAATTTTGGTTCAATATTTCAGGTACTTATAGCGCAAATTTCATGCATTTTAATTTAAATCCTAGAAATATACTTAATGGATTAAAAATAGTAAACTGAACCAGCTGAAAATACCAAAAATTTACATTAGATAATTTATATTGTATTTTTATTTTAAAAAAGTTTTAAGTTCAAACGAGAATTTAACCGTCGATTTTCTTTCAAACCTAACCTATTCATTCTCTAAACCCTTATTCGTTCTCAAAGAATATTTGGTTTCTTAACATCCTATAGGACAAATTTATCAAAACAATTTAAATTTGTATCACATCATCTACGTATCATATCATAACACCTTGACAAGTCTCGTCTTTTTAGACTCCATTTAGTTTTTTTAGAATTAAAAAACATTGAGTTCCACGTTGTCGATCGAATGTCACAATCTAGATTTTTCAAATTTTATTTTAATTTAGTGGGTAATGCCTATAAATGAACTCAAAAACATGAATATGATTTTTCTATAAATTTTGGTTTATTATTTTAGGCACTTGCATTTCAAAATTAACCTATCTCAATTGAAATGCTAGAAAAATAATTAATGAATTAAAAATAGCAAACGGAGCTTCAAAATTGCAAAAGTCACATACATTCAAAACATTATTTCACATAAACATGATGTAGTAGATAAATTAAGTATATGAATAAAAAAATATTTTCCTTAGACGTGCTAGGAAAAAAAATTCACGCGTAAACGGAAATATTTTTAGTGACAGACAAACTAAGGTTTATTAACACATTTATCGACAGACGTTTTGTCATTGCACATTATCGACATATTGGTAGTCACTATTTATACCTATTACTGACAGATAGTCTGTTACCACGAATTACTCACAGATTTAGTGACGTTAAATGCCATTTTTTCTTGACATACATTCTGACGCTAAAATGATGTCATGGTGTAGTGTTGATGCGCAAGCCCTAACACAGTTCGTGACCACACATGCGCTAGCTGGCCGATGCGGCGCTCACACATGGTGGGCCGGTGGCCTCGATGTTACGCGCCCATGCGTGGTGGCAAGGAGGACCCTCCTAAGCCAACTTTTGTGTGTTAGCATGTGTGACAGAGAGATTATATACAACGGTTCGTTACTAACCCTTCTAATGAACGATCAGTATAATTTGAATAAGAGTGACTTTACAGTTTTTCAGAATGTATCATATTTTTTAGTGTTAATTTTGATATCTTCCACCGAAAATTCTCATACCTCCTAAAGAACTATAAAATTTCTCTTCGAATAACCTACTAACAGGACATCTTTCATCCATCATTATTTACTGATAAATTGCTTGTTTCTAGTTATTAATTCCCACCAGCAGCTAGGCGGATTTGCAAAATAAGTGTAAGTATGCAGTCCATCATTTACGGTTTTTATATTCCATGGAGCTAGCTACGCGTAAGCGAGTGGCGTCACTAGATGTGGCATGCAATAATCTGGATCTTTCCATAAACCGTCCCTTTTGTTAGTTTCTACAGCCATCGATCTGTACTGGCCATGCAAGGTTTCGTCTTAGTGAAGCATAAACACCAATGTTTCTCGTGTCCCTCCCTCTCTTCCCCGGCCCTCTCAACTCTAATGATCTTCTATTATTTTGAATTTGAAATCAACCCAGGTACTCACATCACGAAGTGTAACGGTTGTTATAAAAAAAGTAATATATGTGAATATGTGATGATTTGCTACTTGAAAAATAGCCTCGATTATTTACCACTAAGAACCACAATGATAATATATTTAGATGATATCACATGTTATATATTTATATAAACTGATAAATAATTAAATAGCAAAAACTTTTAAATGATAAATTATCAAATCTTCTTGAGGGCAGATTATATTGGGATATATAGAGTATTTGCAAGAACACACATATATGTGACTTATCTCGTGTTTTTGTGCTTGTGCACTGGGTATATGTTGCTTTTCTTAAAGGGCCAATAATGTAAAAAGAATAAAAATTGCAATTTCAAAGATGTGGATTTCAATATAAATTTGCCACTCCATAGAAATGACAAATCTGAACCAATAAGCATACATCTGCCTATCAATTATGTATGGAAATTTTATTATTGAAACTATGAGTTGTATATATACACACACTGGAACGCTATTCTATATCACGTGTGTATAATAGTTATTCTACACCGATCACTTTCAATAGTAGATTTTTTAGTTGAATAGCAATTGAGTACTACTTTTTTCTCAGTAGTAGATTTTTTAGTAGAATAGTTATTCTACACCCTAGCATTTGTATATATATTCCGATTGTAGGAGTAATTTTCCAAAGGAATGCATTATATTAATTAAATTTGCATTTGTAGTTAGAGAAAGGGATTGGCATCAGAAAATTAAATGCAGCCCTTAGTATATCCTAATTTGGGATTCACTATTCCAACACCATTTTTATCACCGTATAGAAGAAATTCAAATGCCATTATCATTATTGGTCAATAATACTTTGAATAAATAACATATTACAAGGCACATGTTAACATTTGAGAGTATAAACCCTTTGAATAACGTTGAATAAAAAAACCAATATAATATATCCACAAATATAATATTTCCATATATAGGGACGGGCGGAATATGTATTTTATACAAGCCTTTAGACTTTAGAGGAAAAATTAGGGCCTGTTTGGTTCTTTTAGGGACTAAACTAAACTTTAGTCTCCTTTTTTTATAGGACTAAACTTTAGTCCATTGCTGTTTGATTCTAAGGACTAAAGTACTAAAAGAGAGTGAGGGATGAGAGGTAAGTATTACTTTTAGTCCCCTTTTAGCAAGTTCCTTGGGACTAAAGGCTAAACTTTAGTCACTAAAGTTTAGTCCCACTTTAGTCTCCTTGTTTGGCAATTTAGGGACTAAAAGGGACTAAACTTTAGTCCCTAAAGTTTAGCAAGGGTGGAACCAAACACCCCCTTAGCAAGGACCTACAGATCATCACAAAGGATCTGACAAGAATTTATTCAGTTATTTGTCAGATATGCCTAAAATGGGAGTGCAGCCATAAATGCGGACGAGCTGTACATCGTTTTTTGCCTTATTTGCCCCTCTCCGCTTCTCCTGCATTCGCCCCTACAGATCATCACAAATACCTCTTCTCGCAGTCTTGCTCCATCTCTGCAGTCCACTGCTTCAAAACCTTGCAGCTTGCAAAACCCTTCTTCCCTAGCCTGCAGCCATGGCCTCCGATCTGCTGAATTCTACTGGTGGTTCTTCATATATGATACTGTGTGATGTCTTCCATCGTCTGGTCTTCTGCCTTCACCTTGATGCATCCCTTTCCATGGAGATGATCGCTTTCCTGGTTGTGGCTGGAGGGAAGTGGCCATACTGATTTCCTTAAGCGCTATCCTTCCTTGATGATGATTGTTTCCAGGCATTGCTTCCGCAGCCCAAAGCTTCGTCGAAACCCTAAATCTGGATCGCTGCGATTTAGGTGACAGATCCTCACCAAGAAGCCCCTTTCAAACGAGAAGTTATTGAGGGAATTTCTTTCTATCTCAACAACGTCTGTTACGAGGCCTTATCAGACGATCTACGAGGAAGACAAGAGATGGACGATGGCTTTCAGCCTCAGATCTAGTCAAGCCTATGAAGCAGACTCGAATGATCCACCGTTGATTTGAGCACGGTA
>JAAALK010000282.1:23301243-23339902 GCA_019279435.1 Zizania palustris
CATTGCTTTAAATTGTACACTCCATCCCTTGCACTTGCGAGGTTCTTGTCATAATCACAGTACATTGTGGTGAAGGAAAAATGACTGTTGAAATATCTAATATTCTCCATAAAGTGTTGTGATTGAATGTCTTCACCTGTGTACAACCGTCGAAGCTCCTCAGGTGGCGCAGGCATTTGAAGTTTGACCTTGCCATTCATACAACAAAATCTTGGCGGCTCATATTCAAACCTCTTCGCACCACAATGACGACAGTCTGGCTGAGTCTTTAAAATGTGAGTGCTAACAGGTAGGTTCTGGTAGACAACGTCAGTTGTATCAAGGTTGTTAGATCCTATCTCAGAGGCATGTGGTGTATTACGAACAACACAGTTTGGACCAAGAGTTCTTCTTCTTGCTCGATTTTGTTGGTTACGTTTTTCCCGCATAACCTGCCTTTGCTCGTCTGTCATACTTACTGAATATCGTTGGTTCTCTCGCCTCGCTTGCCTCTGTTCATCCGTCATACTTGCATATCGAGCTTTATCACGTGCACGTCTTTTGTTTCGTTGCTCTGATGTCAAGCTTGCATAGCGTGCTCTTTCACGAGCACACCTTATCTCAGCACGATCTATCGATCGGTCAAGTTGGGTTTGTTGAACATATGGAATTGCTTGTTGCTCTTGTGAGTCGATAGTTGGAGTTGCTAATATAGCAGAATTTGCACCTGCACAAAGTTTATGTAATCACATGAGACATAATTTTTGCTATTAGTAATTGCACAACCACATTGCAGTAGTTTATACCATTAGAGGTTTGTCCTTGAAATAATCTCGCTGATGTAAGGGTACTTTGCGTAGGAACAACAAATGAGGACGGTGGTCGATATGACACATTTTCACCGTCCGATGAACTTTCCGATGGAGTCTGTGATGGTTGTCGAATACAAATTCCAGAAGGGCCGTGAGGCAAAATGTTACAGCGATTTCTCTTTTGTCTATGACGACCATCGATAACTAAAAATTTAAAATGAGTACACATTTTCAGACAATAATTTTAGTGTAATGTTGTAGCACAAATATTTGAATAGACAATAAACAGGATAAATTAGGCGCATAAAATATAATAACCTTCTTTCCCTCTCTCCTCGGTATATTTTCTGACATGGTTGATAGCTTTGTTATCGCGGCGTCGAGCGACCTGTTGATTGCATAATTGGTTAACCACCAAACAAACGATACTTGAGTGGAAACATTATAGATGGAACACGATTTTAATTCAGATAAGTGTTTGAGTTTTTAATTTATTTTTCTTGGTACCAAAGTGTGATTTAGAATACTTGTTTTGGATGAAAGGGTTATTTGAGGGTTAGGATTACAAATTTGTTATTTAAATAGGGCATTGGATGATTATTAATCAAGATTGGATCTGGAGATTGTGTCAGAGGAAAGAAAATATTCTTCAAGGTTAGGAATGAGAGTATTACAGTGAATGATGTTTTCAGTTTGTAAATAAGCGTATTGAATTTGAGACATGTACTCCAATACAAATATTACATTGAAATAACTTCAAAGGGAATACACAATAGATTCAACGAATGATCACAAAACCAAATACCAAATTCAAATAACTTCAAAGAGAGTACACAATAGATTCAACGAAATGAACACAAAAACCAATATTACATTCAAATAACTTCAAAGGGTGTACCCAATAGATATAAACACAAAACATCCGAATATGACGCACACCACAATACACACAAGACTGCAACACTATGGACAGTCAGATCCATAATCGTTGCAAAATATCTCCATCTAGCTTCCATGAACCGATTCACAAATCTTAGATCCATAGTTCCTGAACTCACACGTTGCCGTAAGTCTGCATTTATATTTCAAAGAAAAATAATTAACAATATCTATAATATTATGTGATGTATTGCCATTATTCTTATCTTGTGTTTGCATTATTGGAACTACTTACTTTGCAAAGGTAGTGTGGATGGATGAATCGGATTAAACTTGACTGTAGTGTGTTCTGAAGTCTCTAAACATCCTATCGCCAAGTAGAACAAATATTAGTGTAATTCATCACTATATCTTTATTAATGATAAAATGGGTTAGGACTAAATTACTATGCTTCTTGTGAAGTCGAAGCATGGTTCCTAAAACAATGTGGTTGTTACGATGAGCTTCTGTCCATTCAGAGATGTGATTAGTGAGGAGTCACCCCAAATTCCAACAACCATCATGTTCAAGCTAAAAAAGATCAAATTCTCATTAGCTTTCGATTTGCAAAAACAATATGATTGTTTATGACGATATAAGTGGTTGTATCTAACTTATGAATTACCTAGTGTCCATCAGTGTTATCTCCCTATATAGACCTCCAAGTCGTTCCAATTTCCCCCAATAGACAACCACTCCAGCTATGTCTGTCCAAATAATCATATCATACTATAAGTAAGACAACTATTTTTTTTGAAACTATGCATCGCCGATTCAATTTACGTACCTACCCACAAACGTTTTATTCGGACGAATCCACGCGTCATGAAACGTCAATAGATATTTTGGATAGGGAGGGAATTGGATTGGAAGAATGTATGGCTCAACTGTTGTATTTCTTCGAAGAGAACCTTCATAGGCATAGGCAATGCTCCGATAGTACAATGCCTCTTCAAGATTAGGTTGAAAATATAGACAATGAATAGTATAATATTGTCCTTCATTTAGGAGAATGTTAAACCTATGAACTTCCTCCCGCTCCCATGCAATGACTTCTATTTTAGCACCCTACGTATAATATTAGGATTTAGAATAGTTCACATGTTCACTACTATGTAAAATTTAGTCCAACTTGTGTGCAACTTACGGTAATATCCATTAAAATAAATCGTTGTTTTTCTCCATATTCATCAGGGAGAAACTTAACATCTACTCTGGCGACGGCACTCCATGGATAGTTTAAGTGCTCAAACTCTATCTCGTCAAATTTCATAAACCTTAACAAAAAAATGAAATTTAGAACATCTTTCATCGTTGCAGGAAAGTTGGTTTTACTAATATAGGCTCACCTAGGTACCACCGCATTACGAGTTGGACGGTCGGCGTAAGTTCTCTTTCGCATGCCAGCCATTTAATATATCTAAGAAATTCAACTATATTATAATGTTTTATCTAGCGGAATTATTTGACAAATCAGATATAAACACATTATTTGACAAATAGAATAGAAACACATGTAAGAATAAAAGAGGGGAAAATCTTTACAGAATAAAAAGGGGAAATATTAAAAAATTAAACAGGATAATTCATCGAAAAAATGCCAAAAATTCAAAAATACAGAAACACAATTATGAAATGTATAGAAAATTATAAAAAATCATGAAAATGCTGAAAAAAATTAAGAACAGTGGTACTGAACATGATGAATCATACAAAAGTTTCCTCACATCTAAATTTACTTTTTCTTAATTTGGGCATTTTTCTTATTTTATAGGGAATAATAAAAAATAAATGCAATAATGAAGTAACCAACTTAAGTAACCATTATGAAGTAAACAGAATAGTGGTACTGAACATGATGAAGTATACAAATGTTTCCAACATCTAAACTTGCTTTATCTTGATTATGGGGAATATTTATATGTTCAAGGGAATAATAAAATAGAAAATGCTATTATTAAGTTCTAACAATTAGAAATACTCATAGAAATGCTCAAAACATTAAGAGTAATTGTACTGGACATGATGAACCATGTTAAAATTATGTACATCCCTAAAGCTGTTTTATCTTAATTTTGGTGATTTCTAATTTTCCAGGGAATAATTAAATAGGAAAAAAGGCAATTATTAAATTCTGTAAAATGGAAAATACTAATAGAAATGCTGAAAAAATTAGGAGTAATTTTAATGAACATGATGAAATTTACAAAATTATTCTAGCATCAAACTTAATTTTATCAGATTTTTTGGGCAATTTGCTTAATTTCTAGAGAATAACTAAAAACAGAAAACAATTTCTTAAATTCTGGAAATTAATAATATAATTCAGCCCACACAGTGCAAAAGCCTGGCCCAAAAACTAAAATTGCGTAGGCCGAAGGCTTCCTGGGCCCAGGCCAGGTTTTCGCCGCGCGCGCGCGCGTAACCTGGGCCTGGGCCATGATTTCGCCATCCCGCCTGGGTCGGTTTAAGCCCAGTGAATCCTGGCCGTCGGATCTGATCCGACGGCCAGGCGCTGTTTTCGGCCATATAAAAGGCCACGCGACCCCCGAGGGGAAACCCTAATTCATTTCCCCCCCTTCGGTCCCGAGAGCGAGAGCGGCGAGCGGAGCGCGCGGAGGCGCGAGCGCGCAGCGGCGGCGGCCCACGACGGCGGCGGCGACCGGCGGTCGGCCGCCACCGGCTAGCTCGCCGGAGCACCGCGCTCACCCGAGGGTGAGCGGGGCTCCGTCGAGCTAGCCCGGGCGGCCAAAACCCGAGGGTCCCGAGAGGATGCGCGCAGCGGCGACGGCCCACGACGGCGGCGACCGCGGTCGGCCGCCACCGGCTAGTTCGCCGGAGCACCGCGCTCACCCGAGGGTTAGCGGGGCTCCGTCGAGGTAGCCCGGGCGGCCAAAACCCAAGGGTCCCGAGAGGATGCGCCGGCCTCTTCTCGGCCTTCGGCGAGCGGCGGCGCGGCGGCGGAGGGGTCCCGGCCAAGCGGCGCCATGACCCGAGAGCCAAGGTGAGACCCCGACCCCCTTACTCTTAGTTTAGGGTTAGGGTTTCACCCTAACCCTAAACATCGTTTTTTGTTTCTGTTTGTTCATGTGTTCTGATCCCCTCTCCTCTCTTACCCGAAGGTGGACCCGGCCCCGGTGAGCGGCGGCGCGATGACCCAGACGGCGGAGCGGGCGAGCGGCGTCGAGCTTCGGTGAAGCGGAGCGGGCGAGCGGCGGCGAGTCTGAGCAGAGGGAGAGAGCAGAGGGGAGAGATGAGTGAGGTAGAGAGGAGGGGAGAGGTCGGGGTTTTGAAGTGGGGTGCACGGTCCGAGTCCAGGCAGTTGCGCTGCGCTCGGACTTGGTCCTTGCACTGCGCGGGATGCACGGGGAGGGGGCGCGCGGTCGAGGCGGTGAGGTCGCGCTGCGCGTGATGCGCGGTGAGGAGGGCGAGCGGTCATGGCGGACCGGGGAGGTGCGCGGTGAGGAGGGCGCACGGTCGTGGCGGACCGGGGAGGGGCGCTGCGAGCGCAACTGCCTGGACCGGGGAGTGCGGTCGAGGCGGACCGGGGAGGGGCGTGCGGTCGCGCGCAATCGGGGAGTGCGGTCGAGGCGGATAGGGGAGGGGCGCGCGGTCGCGCTGCGCGCGTTGCGGGCGCTCCGCCGAGGCGGACGGACGAGTAACTCGTCTCATTAATATAGTTAAGATTTAGCTGCATATTTTCTTTAATTGTATTTTCTTCAGTCTGTGTTGTGCGCACACTTCGGCTAGTGGATGTTGTGCACACAATTAGCGTCAGGATGTGATCCGTTCACCTGCGCTGGACGTGGTCACTGATCCATGGGTTTAGGCATGTTGGTTTTGTCATGCATAATAAAGAGTTAAGGGGAAAACACAGAAAAGCTGCAACGTTTACGCAGCAAAAAACTACCCTCTCTAGTGCTTGTGTTCTTCAGCCAAAAATACACCATCAGTTCGTTCTTGTAAGCGTTCACTGATTTTGATCCCAGGTCTAACACGTGGTATCAGAGCGTTGGTGTTCGGTGAGCGATGGCAAGCGGCAGCGGGAGATCACTGACGCCATCCGGCGATGGACACCGAAGCCGGTCTGTATCGCGCAGGCCTCGGGGCGGACGCGGCGGAGGTGATCGCGTGGTGGTGGAGCGAGTGGTGGAGAAGGTGGTGTCGGCAGGTCCGGTGAACTATCCGCTACTGACGAAGACCAATTACAACGATTGGTCACTGCTGATGAAGATCAAGCTGGAGGCGCGGTTGCTTTGGGCGGAGATTGATCCAGGGAACGTTGATATTCAGGTGGATCGCATGGCTCTTGATGCCATATGCAGTGCGGTGCCACCTGAGATGATTTCAACTCTCGCCACCAAGCCGATAGCCAAGGAGGCGTGGGAAAGCGTCAAGATCATGAGGATTGGCGGAGAACGAGTTCGCAAGGCGAGCTCACAAAAGCTGCGAAGGGAGTACGATCAGCTAGCGTTTCGTGAAGGCGAGTCAGTGGAAGATTTCTCCATGCGCTTGACAAGCCTGACGAACCAACTTGCGATGTTGGGAGATCCAGAGGCGGATGACAAGATTGTCGCCAAGTATCCGCGAGTTGCAAGGCCGAGATATCGCCAACTAGTTGTGTCCATTGAGACTTTACTTGACATCTCGTCGCTGTCGGTGGAGGAAGTCACCGCACGGCTGAAAGCTGTTGAAGACGATGGAGCCACTGCTGATGGTCGAGGTGGAGGCGATAAACTTTATCTCACAGAGGAAGAGTGGCTGGAACGTTTCAAGCAAAAGAGCCATGGCGCAAGCGGTTCCGGTAGCAGCAAGTCCGGTTGTCATGGCAAGAAGAGCACCTGGAAGAAGACAACCACAGGGACTGACTCAAACACTGGACGCACCAGGCCACCACATCGCGGAAAGGATAAATGCCGCAATTGTGGTAAGACTGGCCACTAGGCCAGGGAATGCCGTAGACGGCCCAAACGTGAAGAGCAAGCGCATGTGGCAGAGGATGAAGAACAACCCACACTGGCACTAGCGCACGCCGAAGTCACCTTGGGTGTTCAGCTCGAGGTAGTTGTGGCGGATCTGCAGCCCGGAGCAGTGGCGGCTGCAGGAACCGGCCACGGGGTTCAGCTCGAGGTAGTGGTGGCGGAGCTGCAGCCCGAAGCAGTGGCGGTGGCGGGAACCGGCCACGGCTTCAACGCTGCATCGGCGGAGTCCACCCGACGGGATCGAGTCCAAGCAGCAGCCGGGCGGGACCAAGTCCAGGCGGCAGACGGGCGGGAATTGTCCTTGGCGACAGCTGAGCAGGGCCAAGTTCTTGGCATTTTGCCACTGTGGTCCACCCAGCGAGATGAGCTACAAGATGAGGAAGCATATGCAGTCCTGGGAGATGCGGCCTGTGAAGATCTCAAGCGCTGGATTTTCGACACGGGAGCCTCCAATCACATGACTGGCATGAGGGATGTCTTCGCAGATCTTGACACTGGTGTTCGTGGCACGGTGCGCTTCGGCGATGGCTCAGTTGTGCAGGGAGGAATGGAGAGCACAGCAGCCTCGACAACACCTACTACATCCCAAGTCTCACTGCCAATATTATTAGCTGCGGCCAACTTGACGAATGTGGTTTCCAAATTCACATTGAAGGCGGGGTGATGAAGATTCGTGATGAGCAGAAACAGTTGTTCGCCAAGATCAAGCGTGGTGTCGGGCGACTGTACGTGCTTGACATCGCCACTGCACGCCCAGTTTGCTTGGCAGCACACAGTGGGGAAGATGCATGGAGGTGGCACACGCGCTTCGCCCACGTCAATTTTGGAGCTCTTCGCAAGATGGGCAGGGATGGACTGGTGCGGGGTCTCCCTGTTCTGTCACAAGTCGAACAGATTTGTGAGGCGTGTCTCGCCGGCAAGCACCGCAGGACGCCATTCCCACATCAAGCACTCCGACGAGCAGCTGACCCACTGGAACTGATGCATGGTGACTTATGTGGTCCAATTACCCCTGTAACGCCTAGCGGTAATCGCTATTTTCTCCTGCTCGTGGATGATTACAGCAGGTACATGTGGATCGTCCTGTTGCCCACAAAGGACAGCGCGCCAGCGGCTGTCAAGAAGATCCAGGCGGCTGCAGAACGGAAGAGTGGCAAGCAGCTTCTTGCCCTACGTACTGATCGGAGGGGGGGGAGAATTCACTCCGAAGCACTTCAACGACTACTTCGCAGAGCTAGGAGTGCAGCGTCAGCTCACTGCTCCCTACTCTCCTCCACAAAATGGCGTCGTGGAGCGGCGCAATCAGACCATTGTTGGGGCAGCGCGCAGCATGCTCAAGGCGAAGGGCCTCCCGGGCACATTCTGGGGGGAGGCGGTCATGACGGCTGTCTATGTCCTCAACCGATCGGTGTCAAAGGGAGCAAATGGCAGAACGCCATATGAACTGTGGACTGGCCACACTCCATCGGTGCATCACCTACACACATTTGGGTGCGTGGCTCACGTCAAGGATACAAGGCCACAACTACGCAAGCTTGATGACAGAAGTAAACCCATGATCTTTGTGGGGTATGAAGCCGGGTCAGTGGCATATCGTGCATATGATCCGGCGACAAAGCGACTGCACATCACCCGTGACGTGGTGTTCGATGAAGATGCGAAGTGGAATTGGGACTGCAACAAGGTTGACAGCGAGTTCATTGTTGAGTATGTGGCTGCTAGTCATCCGGAGGTGGTGATCACTCGTCATGTGGAGCAAGCGCCATCTCCTGTTCCAGAAATGGGTGCGGCTTCGCCGGTTCTAGCCTCACCAGCGCATGAGCAAGCTACTCCAAGACCTAATGTTGTACATGTGTCTCCACCGGCTGCAATGGAGGGTGACGTGGTCACAGATCCTGATGAGGAAGCTCCATTGCGGTTTCGCACTCTACAGAACATCAATGAAGCAGGATCACCACTTGGACTCATGCAACAGGACCTCCTGGGAGACTTGCTGATGGTGGATACAGAGGAGCCAACTTCATTTGAAGAGGCTCAATTGCATGAATGTTGGCGCCAAGCCATGCTTGATGAAATGATGGCAATAGAGGCAAACAGGACATGGAAATTACATGAAGCTCCAGCTGGTGTCCGTCCGATTGGCCTCAAGTGGGTCTACAAGACAAAACGAGATGCAGCTAGCTTCATCACTAAGCACAAAGCACGGCTCGTTGCTAAAGGATATGTGCAACGACAGGGTGTAGATTTTGATGAAGTATTCGCGCCGGTGGCTCGACTAGAGTCTGTGAGACTATTGTTGGCCTATGCAACAGGACAGGGATGGCAAATCCATCATATGGATGTGAAATCAGCGTTCCTCAACGGTGAATTGCAGGAAGAAGTCTATGCGACACAGCCACCAGGGTTTGTTATCGCTGGTGAGGAGAAGAAAGTGTTGCGGTTGTCGAAAGCACTATATGGGTTGCGCCAAGCACCTCGCGCATGGTATACAAAGTTAGATGCTGTCCTGTTGGAGCTTGGTTTTCACAGGAGTGAGTCGGAACATGTAGTGTATATGCGAGGAGGATGGCAACATCTTCTCATTGTTGGAGTCTATGTCGATGATCTCGTAATCACAGGAGTCAATCTTGATGAACTCAAGCAGTTCAAGGAGGAGATGAAATGTACTTTCCAGATGGCTGACTTGGGGCTGCTACAGTATTATCTCGGACTGGAGGTTAGTCAAGGGGAGAATGGTATAACAGTAAGGCAAAGAGCATATGCTTTAAAGATCTTGGCTGCTGTAGGCTTGGAAGGGTGCAATCCGAGTCACACTCCCATGGAAAGCAGACTGAAACTCAGTAAGTCCAGTACATTCCATCCTGTTGATGCCACTGAATATAGGAGGTTTGTAGGGGCTCTAAGATATCTTGTGAACACGAGACCAGACCTCGCATACGCTGTAGGGTATGTGAGTAGATTCATGGAGAATCCTACAACTGAACATCTTCTAGCTGTGAAGAGGGTGTTGAGATATATTGCAGGGACAATAGATTATGGATGCTGCTATGGAAGGAAGAAAGGAGGTGATGATCTGATCGGCTACAGTGATAGCGATCTTGCTGGAGATATCGATACACGTAAAAGCACCACAGGAGTGTTCTTCTTCTTGAATGGCAACATTATCACTTGGCAGTCTCAAAAGCAGAGAGTTGTGGCCTTATCAAGCTGTGAAGCAGAGTATATTGCAGCCTCCACAGCAGTGTGTCAAGGGATTTGGCTTAGCAGACTTCTAGCAGAGTTTAAAGGGAAGCAGGAAGCTGATCCATTTACACTGAAAATTGATAACCAATCAGCCATCCAACTGAGCCGAAACCCTGTGTTTCATGATCGTAGTAAACACATTGATACACGATTTCATTTCATCAGGCAGTGTGTTGAAGAAGGCAAAGTGAAAGTGGAGCATGTTGTTACGGGAGTCAGCTGGCTGACATACTGACTAAGTCCCTTGGGCGAGATCAATTCGTTGAGCTGCGTACAAGACTTGGTCTGGTTCAAATTTCTGAAGAACATCAGGCTTAGGGGGAGATATGTTGTTAAGCCTGACGTGTTAGTTTGCTTATTGCATTTGTTTAGCATTTAGCTGCATATTTGCTTTAATTGTATTTTCTTCGGTCTGTGTTGTGCGCACACTTCGGCTAGTGGATGTTGTGCACACAATTGGCGTCAGGATGTGATCCGTTCACTGCGCTGGACGTGGTCATTGATCCATGGGTTTAGGCATGTTGGTTTTGTCATGCATAATAAAGAGTTAAGGGGAAAACACAGAAAAGCTGCAACGTTTTACACAGCAATAAAACTACCCTCTCCAGTGCTTGTGTTCTTCAGCCAAAAATACACCATCAGTTCGTTCTTGTAAGCGTTCACTGATTTTGATCCCAGGTCTAACATCCTTGAGCGCCACCAGGGACTCCGCCGAAAAGTGAAGCATCCGCTCACACAGCAGCGGCGGTTCCAACCTCTCAATGATCTCCGACTCCGACATGTCGGCGTACGGAAGCACAACCGGCGTGCCGTCGAGCGACCACCGCTTGAGAAAAGGTGGCCGCCACGATGACCCTAGTGCTTCCGCGCCCTGATCCGGAGGCGCGAGCCTAACGCGCGCGATCTGGGCCCACGCGTTGATGAAGTCCCAGAAGGCTGTGCCGTCGGAGAGTGCGTGGTTGTAGACGAAGCCGACGAAGACGCCGTCGTTCAGCTCGGTGACCTGGATGATGAAGAGCGGCACTTGGTGGCCGTCGTAGTTCACGACGTCTTCGAGAGGGAAGAAAGAGTTGACGAGGCGCAGGACGTCAGAGTCGGGGGGGATGACGTCGGTGATGCATGGCGATGCCATCAGCGACGGCATGGACGATCTGGACGCCCTGGCCGTCGCAGTCGATGGAGATGGAGCATCCTTGTTGGTGGCGTTCGGTGACGAAGCGGCCGGCGACCGGGTAGTAAGCTTCGAGCGCGGTGGCGAGGGAAGCGGCGAGGTGGTCGACGACGTCGGTGGTGGAGAGGAGAGGCGGCGAGGTGGGAGGCGTGAAGAGGAGGCCTTTCTGGATGTAGTTGACCAAGAGCATGGCGACATCCCTTGAGTTGAGCGGGATGCGCTCCCGCGGACGAGGCGACGTCTTCACGGTGCGCGCCGACACCACGTGCACCGGCGGCGGAGGCAGAGGCGGAGGCGTCGGCATCATGCTGTGTCGCGAGCGTGGTATTGTTCTACCGTGTGTGAGTGAGAGGGACGAGTATCCTCTATATATATCTAAAAGTCAAATAAATATAATGATTATAATCGATAAATCTGTTGGTTTGGTGGATTCATCACAGTAAAACACTGTATTACCGAGAATAGAAAATGGTCACTCCACTCTACAATTTTTAATTTTTAGATAAATTATTATTGATAGTAGATAATGTCACTGCTACATTAGTGACACAACTTTAATGATGGATAAAAGACACACGTTAGTAATACACTTTTTGTGACGGGTTGTTTTACACGCGTCAGTAATGTGTATCATTAGTGACGGGTCGCAATAGAACCCGTCACTAAAAAGTGTTGCGTCCGAAACCCTAAATCACCTTTAGTGACGTCCTTATATTGATAATTGTCACTGATAATATGTATATAAATGCCTCACAAACAAAGCTCAGCTCCGCACTTATTGCTCCCAAGTCCCAACCGTCACCGTCTTCACCATAACTGTCTACTAGCCGTTGTAGTTGCTGGACTTGCCGATGATGACCCACAACGTTACGCATGTAGCATCAACATCGTCTGACCCAAGGTATATATTTTTATCCGAAATTATAAATCATATTTTTGTATGTATGCGACACAATACGTGAAATAATTAGAGTCGTATATATCTTGTTTGTTTTGTTATTTATAGATTGCAACAACACAGAGCTGGATATATCTTGATTGTCGTACTTGCAATGAGTATTTGAGTGTGGTGAAGTTTTTCATGAATAGTGCTAGATATGACATGGAAGCTAGTGGAAATACTACAATGTGGTGTCCATGTTATGATTGTAGGAATGAGAAGAAGTTTACAAATTCAGAATATGTGTACGACCATTTGCTGAGACAGAGATTCAATAAGGGATATCATATATGGAACAAGCATGGAGAAAAAGGGGAAAATGAGGGTGAAGTAGATCATTAGATTGTTAGTAAAGACGAAGGTGGGACCATTGATACAGATTACATGAGCGATAATGACATTTTAGAATTCCAAAAGATAATTATATTGATATTGTGGATCATGTTGATCACATAGTGGGTGACGCGGAGGAACAAGTTGCATATTCTAAAGGGGAGTTAGCCCAGTTCCCAAAACTTGTACAAGACTCAAAAACACTGATATACCTTAGATGCAAAGAAAAGTACACGGTCTTATACACTGTCTTGACAATGCTACAAATAAAGGGCATGGATGGTAAGATGTGAGTTTACACGGGATAGGGCCACGTGCGGGGCCACACGTGGTTCGGCGCATGATGTGGCCCATCGCGGCGTGTTCTTAGCAGAGTATGGCCGTGTGGGACACATCACACGGGGCGACACGTTGGCTTAGGAAACAGTGCGAGCGAGCTAGGCGTGGGAGCCGATGGTGAGAGGCAAGGAGGGAGAAGAAGAGGGGAGGAAGAGGTGGCAGACCGGTGACTAAGGATGGAGTTTGGGATTGATTTGGAGTAATCCGGTAAACGAGTAATAAGTATGAGTAGTCAATACCTATACTTATACTAATTTACTCTTCCAGTAAAATATTAACAGTGTTTAAGTTGTTGCTAGGTGCTAGTCGGGCGGTGACCAGACGTCTAGCACCTAGAGGCCACCTAGGTGGCGTCTAGATTTCTCTTTTTTTCACCTATTTCCTGCATTCCATTTAGCGCCCTCACATCTCTACCCTTTCTCCTCCCTCCTAGCCTTCCTCGATTATTCGGTTCATGATATCTGACCCAAACTTTAAAAAAACCAAAATAAATCGAACAAAGAAACCGATTGATCAACCCTATCTCCAGCCGGCCCTAATGTGTTTAAGTTGGTCATCTAATGCGTGTTACACCAGTTAATTTTTTCACATCATTAGATTTTTAGAGCGTCAATCAAGTTCATTTGCTCAACTAACGAGGTTATAACTAATCCTCTGAATTGTCAGGCGTACACCGAGATGATGCGCTCAAGATACCTACGGGATGAATCCAGTGAGGAGTTACTGCCACTACAGGCGCGTCTTGTTTCTATGGCTCGGAGGGCGGTGGCCTGTATGACAGCCTACAGGCTAACATCCAGGGGCATGCAGAAAAAAGTCTATTCCACTGACAGAAAATAGAAAACGAAAAATCAGAAAACTTTAAAATAATGAAACAACATGGTTAAAGAAACCCTAAACTGGATTGTTTTTTTGAAGCCGATATTAAAATTGAAAATTGCATTGTTGCAAAGCCCATTTTTCATATAGCCAATTTTCTTCTCTCGATCCGGCAGCAAGAGAGAGCCGAGAAGTTATTAACCGGGGACGACACAGCCGTCGGCGCGAGGTCCGCGAGATCCGCCCACTCCGTTTCCATAGTCGACAGCTCATGCTACTGGGGCAGCTCTTGGGTTCTTGAGTCTTGTGGCGCGATGTGGTGAGTAGGGATGGTGGTCAGAGGTACATGTACATGTATGGTACTGCATATCTATATTATTACCCACGAAAAAATTCTAGATCCATACTCATGTCAATTATGGGTGTGCTCCCATCTATTACCTGTAGATATTGTATATCAACAATTATACCCATTTAAGATCTAGAATGGGATGGGGTGAGGCAGAGGTTGGTGTGGGACGGTGGCGACGTGATGGGCCAGTGCAGGGGAGCGGTGGCATCGGAGGGTAGCACGGGAGGTGGCGGCGGGCGCTAGGGGTTGCGCAAAAGTCCACTGGCATCGAGGGGAAAAGTCGCGAGAGGCTTTTGGTGACGCGGGGACGAAGCGGATAGCCACCAATACCATAGGGATGAAGCGGGTGGCCATTGACACTATGGGAATGAAGCGGGAGGTCATCACTCATTACCGGTGCTATGGGGATGAAGCGGGTTCTGATGATGCCGCTACTAGGGAGGGATGAGGACGGGGGAGGTTAGCGCAGCCGCTAGCGCTAGGGGGTAGTGCGGGAACGATAGGAGGCTAGCATGGCTTGGTGCCAGGGAGCGGCGCAAGAGGTAAGTTAAGTGAGGCTGGCGTGTTGCACATGAAACAGGGTTTAGGAAGAGATGTGCTACTGTGAGAGAGATGTTGGAAGTTGGGGACTTGGGTGGCGGTTGGGAAGGGTGAGCACCCTAATATTAGGGTTTTAATTTTTAGAATGGTTTTATATGCTATATTAAATAGGTAGACTAGTGAAGCGGATATGAATAATTAATTTCTATATTCATATCCATTTATATGTTCAATGAAGTTTTGATCCGTTAAAAATACTTACAAGTACAAATTTAAAACGTATCTGATCGTAATATGATTTTTAACATGAGTAAACGGTATACGAGTTGAATTGTCACGCCTAGCCGTGAGCTGGCCGTATGTTGCGGCGTGGTGAGAACGTGTGTCCATGGCGTGGTCGCGCTTCTCGGACACAAGGGAGGATGAAGATGTCGCCGGTGTCCGTCTCTTGACCCGTTCACTGGCGAGATTTGAGCACCACGACGAGGCCCTGGCGTCCCGCTTGGGGTTTTGTTTATGACGCAGTGACATGTGTATAATTTTATCCTATACCAGTGACAATAAATTTATCGCTGGTTGTGTCGATATAATTGTAATATATTTCTCTGTTATGTACTGCATTTGGGATGTTCCTAGATGCCAAGTCACGGGATGATAGCAAAAAAGATAATCCCTGCAGTTTGTTACCGTTCTGATGGAAATGTTCGATCTTTCATCCATTCTTTACATTTTATTTACCCAAGTGGTCATTTCAAATAAGTTCTAAGGTACATGTTCTAAAACAAAACGAACAAAATGACATACACATTATGATTATGATATCAGAATATAACAAATTAAAGAAGTCGAACATAGCTTAAATTGTGTTTTAAGTATTTCGGCTTCTTGTTTTATTGACTCTTGTGTTTTGCTCATATACCATATATTTATTGAAGATTATATGTGTATAAATTTGTTTTCGGCTCGTATTAAAGACTAAAGACGAACGAACTTGTATTTCACGTAACACTTGTCCATTTTGATAGGAATTTACCATGCCAATTTGTGGACGAGATATGTAAAGCATTAAATCCCGTCCCACGAAGAAAGCAAACTTTGAATTGGAATTGGAGCTTGATAGCTTCAAATCATTGCAAAGTTGAGGACCAAACATATTTCTCAAATCGAGATCGCATGGCAGTCGTGGCTGCTTTCCGATCAGGCGTTTGAGCGGAGTGGAATGTTTGTGATCAAAACAAATGATCCATTATGTTTCCATCTCCATTAAAATAAAAGAGGAGGTTTTTCTGCCGACGGGTGGCACGGCGTCACGGCGGCCCAGAACTCGCCGTCGTCCTCCAGTGCCGCCATGTGCTCCGGCGTCAGCACCAGCTCGGCGTCCATGCTACCTCCCCCTTCCTGCCCAGGGAACAGCGACGTCTTCCCGTCGAACTTGTTGGCTTTGCCGCTCCTCGCCGCCACCGCCTTACCCCACCCAAAGTCGCATCCGTACATGTCGAACTGCGGCGAGCTCCCCATCATCACGTCCGACGCGTCGCAGAACCTCAGCGAGTACACCACCGGCTTTGCCATCCACGACTCCACGCGCGCTCGGATGCTAGCGTCCGTGTGCGCCGCCACCGCTCGCCCCACGGCCGCCGCCGCCCACCCGTGTCCACGTTCAAGCAGCTCCGACGCGCGCACCGACTCCGTGCCGATGGCGTAGGCGCTGTTGCCAAAGTATTCCACCGGCAGCGGCGGTCGAAGGCGCCCGCGGTTGTTGATGGACGCTCGGCACGCGGTCACCTGTTCCGGCGCCATTCCCCGGGCGCGGGTGATGCACCTCCACAGCAGCGAGCTCAGCGCCTGGAACCTCGTCAGGGCGGCCGCACCCACCGTGTCACCGGCCGCCAGGAGCTCTTGCCGAGCCCGCTCCTTCAGCGCCACCAGGGACTCCGCTGAAAGTGAAGCATCCGCTCACGCAGCAGCGGCGGTTGCAGCCTATCGATAAGCTCGGACAGGTCGTCGTACGGCAGAACAACCGGCACGCCGTCGGGCGACCACCGCTTGAGCAAAGGTGGCCGCCGTGATGACCCCACGGCCTCCACGCCCTGAGCCTGAGGCGCGAGCCTACCGCGTGCGATCTCGGCCCACGCGTTGATGAATTCCCAGAAGGCCGTGCCGTCGGAGAGCGCGTGGTTGTTGACGAAGCCGACGAAGACGCCGTCGTTCAGCTCGGTGACCTGGACGACGAAGAGCGGCACGTGGTGGCCGTCGTAGTTGACGGCGTCTTCGAGAGGGAAGAAAGAGTGGACTAGGCGCGGGACATCGGCGTCGGGGGGGATGACGTCGGCGATGGCGATGCCGTCGGCGACGGCGTGGACGATCTGGACGCCCTGTCCGTCGCAGTCGATGGAGACGGCGCAGCCTTGTTGGTGGCGTTCGGTGACGAAGCGACCGGCGACCGGGTAGTATGCGTCGAGCGCGGTGGCGAGGGCAGCGGCAAGGTGGTCGACGATGTCGGCGGTGGAGAGGAGCGGCGGCGAGGTGGGGGGCGTGAAGAGGAGGCCTTTCTGGATGTAGTTGAAGGAGAGCATGGCGACGTCCACAAGGAAAGTGGGATGCGCTCCCGCGGACGAGGCAGCGGCTTCACGGTGCGCGTCGACACCACGCGCACCGGTGGCGGAGGCGGCGGCGGCGGCATCCTGCTCTGTCGCGGGCGATGAGGATTGTGTAGATCTACCGTGAGAGTGACGAGTATCTATACCGGTGATTCTGCATTTCTGGCCCCGCTCATCCTAATCACCTCTCGTAGCATATACAAAATGGCAACGTATCCTATGCTCAAAGAGGTATTGTGCTCAAATGCACACATTAAATCTAGGCCAAGGATCTTTCATCCAACGGTGTCCAGCTATTTGCATTTACACCCTCTCACCTCCTCTTATGCAATAATTTTTTTTTGCACCGGAAAAGAGGAGGTGAGAGGGTGTAAACGCAAATAGCTGGACACCGTTGGATGGAAGATCCTTGGCCTAGATTTAATGTGTGCATTTGAGCACAATACCTCTTTGAGCATAGGATACGTTGCCATACAAAATAGAGTGTTATTCTTTATTCTCTAAAATCTCGTACAATAACTCGCGTTTTCATAATTTGGTAACTCTTTAGGCGAAGATTAGAAATTTATGGAAGTATCCGAACATATAACCATAAAACATGATTTTACACACCGTATAAATTCAATTACCTGGTCAATTGAATTCCACACAAATCAATTTCAAATAGATTTTGAAATACATTCCTGTTCTTTCAATATCAGGGATCTAAACAGGGCCGAATAGTAATTCCCACTCACTATATCATTTTGAGGCAATCCATTGAAAATTTATCAACTCTTTCTTGTGCACTTAATACCAATTGCTCCTCCATTCAACCATTGGGCTTAGGATATCGATTCGATCCTTTTTGTGTGTGGTTGGGAGAATCAGATACTTTTTTTTGCTTTGTTTTGTTGAAGGGATGAAGATGACATCCACTGCAAAAATTTTACTACTTCAAAATTGTGCCAACCTTTGGCTGTCGTCAATTCTATGGTTCCTAAATTGATAGCAATGCAAAAAGGGAAAAAATAAAATGGAACTTTTATCATATGAAATGAAGGAAAACGATACTTCATTTTTTTCTTAGTGAGTGTGAATTGTCTTCTGCAAGCAGGTTGGTTATCTGCTGGTTCATTTCATTTCATAACATCTATCATATTGACGGGCTTTACTGTAATGTGGTTGGATTTGAAGAATTCACTTGTACGGTTTTGAGGTCAATTGGGTTGGCATAGATCTGTGTACAATTACTCTGGTAGGATTACTCTATGAAAGCATGTAAAACGATCAAACCATCGATGCTAGCACTCGTAATTAGTAGAGATAGATCTTTTTTATGAGTAATGGCTAATTATCTACGATTTATTTTGAATAAGAATATATCATGTTGTTTTTTATCATCGTCACAGTGTTACTAAGTATGTTTCAATAAATATTATGTTCTAAATATGTTTTTGTCATGAAAAATAAGATTTCGTTGTAAAGTACGGATATCTGACTAGTTATAAAATTAATTTTTAAATTAAATAAATCGTAACAAGCATAGGAAATAGCATATACAATTCTAATATCCGAGTAAAAGAGCAGGTAGCAAACAACGCTCCATATAGATGGAAGACAAAGTCAGTCGGATATTATCAGTATATGATCTTGGGTACCCGTAGTACGGTTTATTAGACCGGACCAAAAGCAGATTAAGATCATGTGTTTGATTTTTATAAGGAAAGTTTAGTCCTTATCGGGTAGTTAAGCATCAGATATGATATCTAAATACTTATTTGTACCACAATCCTTGTAATTAATGATTTAATACCTAAGTTTACTTGATAATGCAAGTTTTATTCGGTGACTCACCACCTGAGTATATAAAGGAGATGAGACGCTTAGAGGACAAGCCTTTCAACATATTTTTCTTACTTTGACGCCCCAAGCTTCCCTAGCTTTATTGCGCTACATTGTAAGATCCACCATTATAGTACACACTAAAACAATGGATATAAGACTATTATCCCTCGAGTGGCCTGAATCAGTATAAACCTTGGCTCTTATATTCTAGAGTCAACCATCGGATTCAAGGCACTACGCATCCTTTACACACATCTAATCACCACTTCAGATACCCTTAGGTAGATTGCTATATATTTGATATTAAAGATACTTTTTTATCTATAGGTCTCGCCTCTTCAACTATATATATTAATCTGTACATTATATTATATTTAAGATATAATCCTATTCAAATATATTATATTTAATTATATTGATATATATTATAAATATATTTATTTTATTAAAGCCAAAATGATACACCCACTATTTATCTGATTAAGTGATAACTCGTTAGTCCGTGCGAGCTTATTTTTGGGTTAGAAAGTTTTAAATGATTTTTCCGGTAAATTATTTATCTGATTTCTAAACAGACTATATTTTATTCCAAAAATTAAACCGAAATGATCACTTTAACGAAATTAACAAGCCTCTCTTTACAGATATATGTGGGCCGGGACACATTGGTTTGGTAATAGTAGAAAAAATACTTGTTCATTGTAAAGTTGACGATCAAACAAATTTTGAAATCGGAAACCCAGGGTATGTGCTTGCTTTTCGATTAGGCGTTTGATGTCGTTCTTAATCTGTTCTTTCATTTTCCTCCTGTTGCCTGCGTTCTCATCCCCCCACTGCCCGACGCGCGCGTGCGATAGAGCGGGCGGCGGCGCCAGGGCGGCCGGCGGTTCGGTGACCGGCTAAGTCGCGTCGGAATTAGGGGCGGCTGGGGCCTGGCCTACGTCCTGCTAAGCGACGACATAATGAATCTCTTCTCGGCTATGGAGGTGGCGTATTTTGCTCGGGTCTGCACTTTCATGATTAGGTGCACCTTCTTCTGCCTTTGCTTCAGTATCTCTAGGACTCAACCATATGGATCTTACGTTGCCTCTTCACTCCATCCGCCTTTTCGTACCCTTAATTCGTGGAGCTTTCGCTTCGAAGCAGTCATCCTTTTGTCGTAAATACAGGGCGTCATGCTCTCACGGCGGCCAACGCCGTCAACGATGGCTGGCACCTCCTTCGGTGGATGTGTGACTCCTTTGACTTTGTTGTTGATGTGTCCATATCAACCGTCTTGACATGATCGTTGTCAGCATCCATAACTCTCTTCTCAGAAAACGACGGCTCTGAGGTCTTCACCTAAGAGGGGGGTGTTTGCATACGGCTAAAATTTTTTAGTCACATTCAATGTTTAAATACTATTTTGAAGTATTAAATGTAGACTATTTATAAAACACATTCATAATCGGAGGATTCTTCACGAGACGAATCTAATGAGTCTAATTACACCGTGATTTGACAATGTGATGCTACATTAAACATTTGCTAATTATGGATTAATTAGGCTTAAAAAATTCATCTCGCGATTTAGTCTCCGATTCTGCAATTATTTTTATAATTAGTTCACGTTTAGTACTTCAAATTAATGTCGAAACATCCGATGTGACACGGGCTAAAATTTAGCCCTTGGATCCAAACACCCCCTAAGTGATGCGGCTACTGTCGTTGACGGCGACCTTCTTCTTTGGTGCCAACATTGTTTGCTTCACCTTCGCGTAGATATCCGTGGACTGTCAGCTGGAACTCCTTTCCGGCGAAGAACAAGACTCCGACGAGGACAACGAGACAACACCAAACACAAGAAAAATCTGAACAAAACAAGACTTTGGACTCTAGATGATGCTCTTTATTTCGTTGTGCTTAAACCATGCACCAAGGGCAACTATTTATACCGATGTTCACATGCTTAAACATAGAAGCAAAAGACTAAACATGGAAGGAGCATAGGAAGGAAAGTAGATCTATGGAAAGCAGAGCTATTCTCTGGAAATATCAAAAATGGAAATCAAAGCAAAAGGAAGCATAGCCAATCTCCTGCCATCTAGAGCTAATCTCCTGCCATCCGCCATGCTAGCCAGAAATCACATTCCAAAAAACTTCAGGATTATATGCCTTACATTTCACCCCCTAATCTTGAAGTTCCTTGCTAATCTTGATGACACCCACCTTCACACGCAGCTCACAAAAGTGATCTCGTGGGAGTGGCTTTGTCAACATGTCGGTGATCTGCTCTCCAGTGCGGACATGCTCAATGTCCATTTTCCCTTCTTCAACACATTCCCGAATGAAGTGAAACCTGACGTCTATATGCTTGCTTCGGTCATGGAAGACGGGATTCTTACTGAGAGCTATTGCCGATTGGCTTTCCATCTTTAGCAACAAGGTTGTGTGCTGCTCGTTCTTTAATTCTACAAGCAGTTGCGCCAGCCAAAACCTTGATAGGCCACCATTGTCCCTGCAATGTACTCCGCTTCGCAAGACGACAACGTGACGACCTTCTGCTTCTGAGACTGCCATGTCACGGGGCAAGAGCCGAGGAAGAACACCATGCCAGTCGTACTCTTCCTTGTATCAATGTCGCCGCCCATGTCGGTGTCGCTTTACCCGAGCAGCTTTAGCTCCTTGCAATGTAGCGTAGGATATGCTTCACTGCGTTGAGGTGCTCGATGGTGGGTTTCTCCATGAACCTGCTGACGTAGCCCACAGCGAAAGCTATGTTTGGCCTGGTATGCACTAAGTACCGGAGGCAGCCAACGAGGCCTCGATACTCAGTGGCGTCCACGATGCTGCTGTGCTGGTCTTCGATAGCTTCAAATGAGTCTCCATGTGAGTATGGCACGGGGGGTAGTTCTTCATACCCACGCGCTCCAAAATTTTGCGCGCGTACGCCGTTTGAGACAACACAATCCCGTTGTCCCCCTGTCGCACCTCAATGCCAAGATAAAAACAGAGTAAGCCCAGATCACTCATCTTGAACTTGGCACTCATCTCCTGCTTGAACTTTTCGATCTTGGTTGCGTCGTTCCCCATGATGATGAGGTCGTTGACGTAGATTCCTACTAGCAACCAAGATGTGTCCTTACCGCGAGCATAGACAGCATGCTCTGACGCACTATGGTTGAATCTGAGCGCCACAAGTGTCTCGTCGAGCTTGGCGTTCCACACGCGTGGTGCCTGACGAAGTCCATAGAGCGCCTTATCCAGGCATAGCACCTTATCCTCATGGGCGTTGATGATGAAACCGGGATGCTGCCTGACGTATACCTCCTCGACCAGCTCCCCATTGAGGAACGCGGACTTCACATCCATGTGGTGCACTGGCCATGCCTCTTGTGCGGCAAGTGCCAACAAGAGCCATATTGACTCAATACGGGCCACGAGCGCAAAGACCTCGTCGAAGTCAACGCCTGGTTGCTGGACGTATCCCTTTGCAACGAGTCACGCCTTGTGCTTGATCACCTCGCCGTCGACGTTCTTCTTCACCTTGTACACCCACTTCAACCTGATCGGGGCGATGACCTGGTGGAAGGGGCACTAGACGCCACGTCTGGTTGCTCTCAATGGACTCCATCTCCTCAATCATGACGCGACGCCAAGACTGGTGCTTCTCGGTCTCGGCAAAGGTTGATGGCTCCTCTTCAATCTGCAAATGAAGTTCGGTAGCTACCTGACGCATGGCGAAGCTAGGTGGTGATGCCGCTCCGAGGATGTTGTCGATGGTGCGATACCTCGGCTCGACATCATTGGTTTCGATGTCCCAAAATTCCTCCGCATTCGGAGGTGGCGAGACAAACTCCGACTGAGGCAGTGGAGGCGATGCCGGTAGTGAAGTCACGGAAGGAGGAGTCAGTGTCGCAGATGCCATCACAAGTGTGCTCACCACCGTAGTGTTGGGGCTCGTTGTATTGGCCGGTGTCGAGAGCTCTGGTGAGTCCACAGCGGTGTCGACATCCATATTCTCGACGCCTAGCTCCATCGAGTGGTACTCGACGACTAGGTCTGCACTGTCCACCAAGTCCTCGCCCTCGTCCTTTCAACTCCAAGATGCCAGCTCATCGAAGACCGCGTCTCTAGACACGACAGCGCGTCGTGTCGCTGGGTCGTAGAAGCACCACGCCTTGGCACCTAGCTCGTAGCCAAGGAAGACAACTGGAGTGCCGCGGTCATCAAGCTTCTTCAGATGCGGCTTTGTCGCCTTCACGTATGCAACACACCCGAACATGCGTAGGAAGTGGACATCCGGCCTGCGCCCATGCCAAGCCTCATACGGCGTCATGCCATCGAAGGCCTTGGTAGGTGCTCGGTTCAGCAAGAAGATGGCGGTAGCGACCGCCTCACCCTAGAATATCGCCGGCATGTTCCGACTCTTTAGTAGACTGCGCGCCATGGTGACGACAGTCTGGTTCCACCGTTCGACAATGACATTCTGCTGTGGCGTGTACGACGCCGTGTGCTGCCGCTCGACACCATGGTCGACACAGTACTCCTCGAACTCAACAGAGGTGAATTCACCCCCATTGTCAGTGCGCAGGACGCGTAGACGCCGGCCTGTCTCCACCTCCACCTTTGCTTGGAACTTCTTGATGGCGGCGAGTGTGTCGCTCTTGGCGGCGAGCAACGCCACCCACATGTACCTGCTCCGATCATCAACCAACAGAAGGAAGTACTTTTACCACCGGGTGTGGCCGGAGTGATGGGGTCGCACAGGTCGCCATGGACCAGGTCTAGCAACCCCTCCGCCCGCCACTTCGCCTGTGATGGAAATAGGCTTCTCTTAAGCTTGGTGGTGACACAGTCGGAGCAAAGCTGGTGGATGTGTTCGACGTGGGGAAGTCCATGCACCATGCACTGTCATTGGCGCGCACGGCCAAGCAGAGTGGTCGTCCAATCTTCACGCGCAGAAGGTACAAACGGTTCGCCGACCGCTCGACCCGCGCGATCAGACGACCCTTGTCATCGTGGATTCGGAGGACACCGTCATAGGTGTGGACGGTTCAGCCACTCTCGTCGAGCCGGCCGAGACTGATGATGTTAGTCATCAGCCTCGGGATGAAGTACACCCCCGTGAGCGGAATGTGCTCGTCGGTCTTGCCCTCGAACAACACGGTACATGCCCCATCAATTTCGACCTCTGAGCCATCGCCGAACTTGACGGTTCCGCAAATCGACGAGTCGATGTCGATGAAGGCATTCCTGCATCCCGACATGTGGTTGGTTGCCCCACTATCGAGGTACCAAAGGGTGTCGCCGCGCTCCGTGTCGCCATTGAGCTGTGCGAAGACCTTTCCCTCGACGATGCATAGGGGCTGACGTTCGGACGGTGATGGAGTTGTGGCAGCACATGATGATGACGAAGTGTTGATGAAGACATCGACCCAGGCCATCAACATCGTCGGTTGTGAGTCCTATTTAGCTTGCGTGATGTGGGCCTCTCCCTTGGGCTTGTTGCGGCAATCCTTGGCCCAGTGGCCGTATTTCCCGCATCGCTTGCACTGGTCACGGCTGATGCCCTGTCCTCCACCAGACTGGGCCTTATTGTCATCGCGCGATCCAGAGCCAGAGCTCTCGCCCTTTCCGCGCCCTTTTCCTTGCCACCGGCTGCCGCGCTTCTTGCCATCATCGTCGCTAGAGCTATTCCCGCTTCCTTTCCCCTCGGACTCGCGGATCTTGAGCCTGGTGAGCCACTCCTCCTCACAGAGAAGAAGCCGGCCCTAGTTGTCGTGGACGGGTGCCGGCTTGCGCCGTTGTTCGACAGCGCGCAGCCTGCCGGTCACCTCCTCAACGGAGATGTCGTTGATGCCGAGTAGAGTGTCGATGGAGACCGCCACCTGAGCGAGGTGTTCTGGCACAACCTGCAGCATTTTCCTCACCACCTCGACATCTATGATGTTGTCGCCGAGGATACGCAGATCAATGGCGAGCTTGGTGATGCGGTTCGCGAAATCCTCCGCGTTCTCCGCCTCCTTCCACACCAAGGCGCTGAACTCATGCCGAAGTCTGCGCGTTGGCCTCACGCACTCACTCGACCGCGACACGGATCCGCTTGATGGCTTCCCACGCTTCAACCGCCGTCCTCCTTTCACGAAGACCAACCAGCATGTCGGGCATAACGGATCGTAGGATCGCGGCGAACGCAAACCGATCGTGATGATACTCAATCTCCTCATCTTCCTCCAGCTCGACGGTATACCACCACCCTGCCGCCTCCAAGTTCACCTACATCAACATCGCCCACTCCTGGTAGTTGGTGCGTGTGAGCATGGGGAACTGAGTACCGGCAGCGGATGACTCCGCAACGGTGCGGTGGACGACGACCTCACGACGCCGTCCGCGTGGCGCCGGCGAGTGCGAGATGCGGCGACCACGTCGTCCATCACGGTTTTCGCCCGACGCAATGGAGCGGTCTTCCATCCCTGGCTCGATGAAGCTATGATACCAAATGTCAGCCGGAACTCCTTTCCGGCGAAGAACAAGACCCCGGCGAGGACAACGAGACAACATCAAACACAAGAAAAATCTGAAGAGAACAAGACTTTGGACTCTAGATGATGCTCTTTATTTCGTTGTGCTTAAACTGTGCACCAAGGGCAGCTATTTATACTGCTGTTCACATGCTTAAACATAGAAGCAAAAGACTAAACATGGAAGGAGCATAGGAAGGAAAGTAGATTTATGGAAAGCAAAGCTATTCTCTGGAAATATCAAAATGGAAATCAAAGCAAAATGAAGCATATCCAATATCCTACCATCCAGAGCTAATCTCCTGACATCCACCATGCTAGCCGGAAATCACATTCCAAAAAACTCCAGGATTATATGCCTTACATGGATACATGCGGATCGGTCTCTAGTACTTGAGAAAGTCTATCCATAGCGGATCTAACGAATCTGTACCTGACAATGTCGTGCATGATGGACAACTTCCACCCGCGGAGTATGCAGTTGATGAGGCCGTTGACTCGCTCCGACTCATGATTCCTCATTGCATCGACATTCTTGGCGAGATCGGTGGTGGACAACATCATCGACGTCACATGCACCTTCCACACTGTCCAGTGGTGGAGCTAAAGAAAAATTGAAGGGGGTGCACTACTTTAAACGGTACAATATATTTAATTTAAAGGGGTGCATAAAAGGTAAAAAATTACTAGTATACAACTAAAAAAATTTTGGACTCTATTGAGCTCCGCCCTTGACAGTGTCACGCGCGAGCGACTCAACCATCACATTGTCGAGCACTAGACTGAGCTCCTCCGCCACCTCCTCATCCCTAGCCTTGCAGAGCATCTCCACGATGCAGCCCCTCACCTGTCGGAACTCGTCGCGGGAGAGGCCTAGGTTGGCGAGGAAATATCCTGTGCAATCTGCAATCGTGCGATCTGGTGCATCCAATCAAGATCCAACGGTTACATATGAAACCTAAACTTTTTTACTTTTTTCATATGTAACCGTTAGATCTTAATTGGATGCACCAAATCGCACGATTGTATGATTGCACAATTGCACATGATATTTCCCGTAGGTTGGTGGCCTCGGTGGCCGACAGACGTACCAGAATGCAACGAAGAAGCGTTTGCACCGACGTAGGGGGTCTGCGGCACGACCATGGTGACGGAAAGAAAAAGGGATCTCGGTCAATGGGACAGGCGGACTCGATCGGAGAGCAATATATAGTGTTGAAATTAATCAGAAATTCCACCCCATGTTCGATGAGGAGGAGCCGACGTAGTAGGCTAGGTCGGCGAGCATCTCGGCGATGAGCTGGTCCACCCCCATCTCTTTGTCACAGTACTCGAGGATTGCGTTGATGAACACCGATGCAGCCCCTGCACTGTCGTCCTTGACTCCTTGCCGCCGACGCTAGAGGCACATTCGCCATCGCCGAACGGGCGCCCTCCGCCAACGCTGGTCGCCGTGGCTGATCCCTCTTAGCATTGACCGAGCAGCAGATGTCTACGACTTGTCAGCGTGCCCACCACCCAGAGTCGCCGCGTCGAGGTCGGTGAGGAAGTCGCTCTAATTGAGCTGGTGATGCTGGTCCGGCGACGCGGGCGCGTCCGCGGTCGACGTGGCGGAGAAGTACGGGGTGTCGTGGAAGGCCGGGAGGGACGACGGCGGTGCCGCGCCCGCGGCTTGGCTATCGGGGAAGTAGGCGCGGCCGCGGCGGCGAGTGGGGGACGGATGGCGAGCGTGCTGATGCTCTGCATGAGGTCGGCGATGGGGCGGTGAGGGCCTGGGGGAATCGACTAGCCCTTCGCGCACGCCCAAGCCAGCGGGGCCCTCGCTTGTCGCCTAGTCCTCTGGCGTTGCCGCTAGCGATTGGCGGCTGTAGCTCGTGGGCAGGCGGCGGTGCACCGGCTTGGTACATGGCGGCGAGCGACAAGGATGAGCAAGAGCGACGGGACGGATTTCTGATCTCTGCGTATTTTTATCATGTTCTGCGGATTTCTGATCTCCAGCTGTGTACCTACGGATGGAGAAAATCCAATGAGAGGAATTACTGCCACTGCAGGCGTGTCTTGTTTGTAGTACTGATTTCAAAAAGATTGGTAGAGTGTGATTTTGAAGTGAACAAGACAACACCATTGTTTGTAGAATTTGTTCTTCAGAAATTGCTACACAATGCACAAACGGAAATTTAGAATACGGAGTGCTAAAAACGAAGCGGTAAAGTATATATACCCAATGCACAAGTAAAAAATATTGTTGTTGCATAAGGATAAGGATTTAGATCTTGCTTTAGTTGATCGTGATCCTAATTATATTTCTAAAATATTGAAAGGTATTGTAGATATGCAGCTCTGTCCGATACGCTAACTTTAGTGGCAAATACTCTAACTATAGATGTATTTAGATGTATTTCGAGATGAACTTATGATAGTCTTTTTGTTACTTGGAATTAGTATGTAGCGGTACTACACAAATATTTATGAAATACTTGTGTAATATGGATTATTTTAGTTTAAAAATACAAAACATTTGCTATTGCAATATTATTTACATTAAAGAATGTCAAAAAAGTACCTTCTTATAAAATCCTATAATTTTTGAATTTTGATCTGCTTGCTCTACTCTTAGGTAGATTTCGTAGAATGAAATATATTTTGGTGAAGCATCTCTATAAAGCTCCCTCCCCTAAATTTTAGAGATTAGAAGTATAATATTAGCTCCAACAAACACTTAAAAAAAGTGATATCTAAATTAACTATCTCACTCTTTGTTTATAGAGAGCATGTATTGGATCCCAAAACTATTGACGCGCACAGGAGGAAATTTTTTCGCCATGAGACACATGTCCGCCATTGTCTTCTTTACTAGCCAGCCATCATGCCTCCGACAGATTTGGTACCATCGCCGGACTCTTCCTCCCGAGTCCCTCCACCAACGATCACCGATGTTTCTCTCTCCTTTGGCGCGACAGTTCCACCTCCATAAAATAATTTTATATTTAATATTCATTTAAAATGGTGAATAATTCATATACATTTATATATAAATATTATTTGTGGCTAACGTATTTAGTTGGCCCCTAAATTTTTATCTAGATTTGCCACCGGATCGAAGGAAGGTCATATCGCCGGCCGGCGTCCGTCCTTTCAGCCATTCACCGGCGAGATCTGAGCGCCACGATGGGTTGCGCCACGACGAGGTCCTGCTTGAGGTTTGGGCCGGCGACCCGTGCAACGTCCATGATCTCCGCCTAAGGTTCATCAGATCCTTGGGCCTCTGGAATTTGAGCCCTTCCAGTGGCCGACCTGACAAGCAGCCGTGCTCGAGGTCTAGTGCCACAGAAGAAGATATCCTTCCGAGCAGCACCAAAACGCCGAGTCGTTCTCAGCTGCTCCGAGCTTTTCATACAAGGGTGAGGAGCCGGGAGCGTCTAACGGCGGGGGCACGAGGGAGGGGCGCTGGATTGTGTCTTCAAAAACTTGGACGATGGTACCGTGTTTGTTGTGGACGAAATGGGTAAAGACGGGAGCTTTCGGAGCCTTAGGGAGAGGCCATCCAACTGGACGATTGCTATGGCGAAATTTAAACGGACCTACGGTTCAACCTAGTTCACCTGTGAGCTGATACGGCAGGTGGATGATTCAGATGAGCCCTCCACTATGGCGAGTGGAAGGAGCAAGAAGAAGAGGGTTTGGATGTCTGCGGATCATCGATGTGGAGGAAAACGATGAGATGAATTCAACATCCGCCTCTTCTTGTTGGAGTTGCTCTGGGAAAGTTACCAGGGTCAAGGTGAGGCCTTACAAGAAATCGTCAAAGGAATTGACAGCAGTGTACAGGGGCGCATGACGTCGCAATTGTGACCATTAATTTTAGCTCTGATTGCTAGTATGTAGCCACTGGAGATGAGGATGGGGTTGTGCGTGTGTGGCAGGTAGTTGACGAAGAGAGGCCCCATGAACTTGATTTTGTCGAGGACGATGTGTCTTCACAGCTAGTCAATGAAAAACTCTGAATTGGAAGGCTCCTATCTGTTGGAAATAGCTCCTCTCTCTCTCACAACACACACAACACTTCACGGAGATGGAGAAGCAAGCACAACATACACAAACTAATAGGAGAAGAACAACACACACATGCACTAATTGCTTTCTTTTCCTCGCAATCACAGCACCAAGGCACTAGCACCACACCGCACTGAAGTACCCTCTAATTACATGGTTTAAATAGGCAAAACACACCCAGCCATGTTTGGCCACACGCACAGGCCAAGCACTTAGCCTCACCCACGCCCCTGCATGCACGCAAGCCACTACACATGCATGCAAACCACTCACACGTCCACTGCACCGCCACCACTCTTCCAGCTCCTGAACGTGTGCACTCCTTGACCAAACAAACAAGTCATGACTGCACAATTCATCCTAGCACTCCACTAACACACACTCCACTCACGCATGCACATGCACATGCAGCCTCCACGTCCACACACCACTAATCACCCCACTAAGCACTAACTAAATTTGCACTAAATAAAATACTAACAACAAGATTAATTCTAACAATCACCCCCTAATCTTGTTGTCTTTATTTGAACATCTTCCTATTGATTATCACAACAATGTCGGTTCATAATCAGTGTCCGCTATTAGCAAAGGTTCTAAAAATTTGTAAAAATTCTCAAAAATATATCTTGGTCTTAAGAACATAACATAATTTTCTCAAATCATGATTTGAATTATTTCTCTATATTTTTATTTATTTGGACATTTCCAACTTATTGAAAATCAAAATAATTCCTTTTCTGGAAAATTTATATTTCTTGATTTATTTTTACCTTTAAAAATTAGGGTTGTTTCAATGTGGTAGTTTAACTTCCACCATAACTAGTCAAGATCAAAGATAGTACCCTACTTTGGCAGACTCACTATCAGTGATCGAGAGCCTTGGTAGGTGCAATTATTGCATCAATACTTAATTTTCTGAGGGAAAACTATTCTATCAAGGAAACGATGCCTATCGCGCATGAACCACACAAGAATAGTATGAAAGGAACATAAGTAAACACCACAAGCAACCACATTGATTGTAACATAGTATGGCCCTTCACATGATGATCTCCATATTCATGGCTCACATCATTGTGATTCGGACCTCTATGGACATGTACTAACCTATTATAAATAATAGCACCTATGATAGTTACATGATTTGAAGCATCACAGGTCGACACGTAGGTCGTACAACCATTGATCAACCTTGGGCTATAAATAATCATGACATGTAGACCATGTTAATTACATTTAATGCATCTCATACATTCTCTTCAAAGCCATACCAGTCACAACATTCTCTACAAAAACAAGTTAGGTGAAGAATCTATGCGTGACCGATATCTGGACCTAAAAATTATAGCTCAATAGGCTTAGGATTTCCAGTATGAGTAAATCAGAACTTCCGATACGAGATTGGAACTTCTGATTTGACCTCTATATAAAATTTTAATTTGGCCTAGAACTTTCGGTCCAAAACTGAAACTTCTGACCATCGAAACTTTCGACATTCAGAACTTCCAAAAATTTAACGAACAGAACAATAGATCTAATCTATTTCCACCACGTATCTCTATACATGATCGATTCAGATTGAATACTATGCATGTAAGCTCTGATGCCACTGTTGGGATATGGGGAGGCTATGCTAGTCGACAATTTTAAATTTTGACTCCTTAGCCTAGGAACCATATGCGAGAGGGATCATGAATCGTTACCTTCTAATGCGAGACACGCTAGTGCAATGGAAGAAGATATTGAGGAAGTGTGTTCTCGCTCAGTTCCTCCTCGTCCGTTCGTTCGTCGGTGACCCTCATGATGAAGATCGACGGTGATGACAATGAAGACCGATGATCTCCTTAAGGAAGATGATGATGAGTGCTGCTATTCGAGCAACACCTCCATGGAGTCCACATATACAAGGATGTATTCCTCTCATTATGGAGTGTTAGCCCTGCTCGAGAGATCTAGGGAGAGAATGGTCTCAATGCTTGAGATCCGGAGGAAAGGGTTGCAACTCCTTACAATCTAGAGAGGAGAGGTGGTGGCTACGGTTCTCTACCAGGTGGAAATTAGAGATACCATGACCTCTCCTTGCCTCCCTTTAAATAGAACCATGACCTAGGTCTTAATCTGTATTAAAACCCAACATATTAGATCTATTTTCGGGTTGACTGGAACTTCTGGTCTTAGGACAGGAACTTTCGATCTGAGCTCTCAGTTTCGAATTAAATCGACCCAAAACTTTCGATCTGCAATCAGAACTTATGATAACTCTACAATCCCGGAACTTCCGGTTCACAACTAGAACTTTTGATAGCTCTAGAAATTGAGTAACCGAGTACCTCGGTTGATCGAAACTTCTGGTTCTCAACCGGAACTTCCAATTCACCCATAATTCTATTGGGCACAATCCCTTCAGAAGAATGAAGAAGGAAGAAGGAAGAAGGAAGAAGGAAGGAGAAAGAAAGAAAAGAAAATAAAAGAGAAGAGAGGAAGAAAAGATAAAAAAATAAAATAAAAGAAAAAATTATGTGCCACTGGCAAGTGAGTCCCACCGAAAATTTTTAGATTCTAGCGTCAGGCCACATCATCATAAAATGTCAGAGTGGACTGTCACGTCAACAAAATCGCTAGTGTGGACTATCACGTCAGTAAAACTACCACAGTAAACTGCCTCGAGGGGTTATTTGTCCGATATAAACTAATTCAAGGGATTAAAAGTCTGATTTTTAGTTGAGAACAATATATTCGTCTATAAGATAATACTTAGGGGGTAAATTAGATTTTTTTCCCCAAAAAACAAGATGCCAATTTGTTAACAATTCTATTGATTGTTGATTATAGGGATTTGATTTAGAAAATTTTTATGGAGAGAAACATATCTAAAGAGATTTATACCGTAAAGAGAAATTTCAAAAAAATACAAATAGCGAGTCTTTTGTTTATTATCTCTTCGTGACACTACACACTCTTTGACATTATTTTATTTGGTGTCTAGTTCACTAAACTTGTATATGTATGTGTTGATCAGATTAAACCAGATTATTACAAATTATTCCAATACATTTCACGCTTTCAAAAAACATTACAATCCTTAAAGCCTCCGGGAATTGGAGCCCCCTTCGTGCTCCGGCTCCTGTGGGCGAGCGACGCGCGGCCCCTAACCGAGCTGCCATTTTTTGAAAAGGACCTCATGTTTATCTCTAATCACGTAAAGGCCCTTCTCCATACCGTCCGCTCATGTGTGCTTTTTACGTCTACGCCCCCTCTTACTGAGATTTTATAGCCGAAGAAGAGAAAATTGCAAAAATCAGATCGCGCTCTAAAACTAAAAAACACAGGGTGTTTTTCACAAAAGTTCAGGGCCACTGAGAGATTCCGTGCCCGTGAGCCCCCTGCATTCGGCCACCCCCATCCTGCAAGCCGCAACCCCGCTTAACCCTAGCCGCCCGCACTCCACTCACCCCGGTGCTCACCGTCGTTCTTCCTACGCCACCGCTACCTCCTAGGGGTTACTCGCCGGCGCCTCACACCGGCATGCCCGCTGGTCTCTCATCGCCCCCATCCCTCCATGCTTTGGCAACTGCAACACGCCTAGATCCGTCGTCTGCTACTGCTTCTTCTTCTCCCCCTCCACCGGCCGGTGGTCTCTCGAGCCGACACTAGCGACGCCTCCACCCTAGATCTATTCGCCGCCGATGCCACCCCCCACCCTACATCTGCCGCCTCTTGGTGCCTCCCTCATGGCAAAGCTGCTGGGGTCAGTGCGTGTACAGTTGCCGCAACTGCCAGAACCACGTCTGCCTCCATGACGACATCATCTCCAAGGCCTCTTAGGTCGGCGGCCAGTGAGCTTTCCCTCCTCAGTATGCTGAATGTAATAGGGAAATGGCTTTCTGACGTGCCAAATTTGCCTTCTCTCTGGTGTCCAGAGACGATTGCAGAAGAAGGATGCAATATAGACGATGGGCCTACTGTGAAAAAAGTTGTCACTACGACTAGAGGCTACAAGGAGAGCTTGTGGTTTTAGTGATGCTACGCTGAGGCTGGAAGGTTTAGAAAAAACTTCTCTTATTACTGGAGCTGCTACTACTACTGAACCGACAGTTAGATAAGAAATTTCTGTTTCTAATGGAGCTGTTAGTGGGTAGGAAGTTAGAGGGACAATTTGTCTTATGAATGAATCAGTTGTTGAGCTGGTTGTTGGTTAAGATCTCTGGAGGAGAGAGGGACCGAGTCTCTCTCCTCCCTTAAGACTCGGACTCCCTAAACAAACTCTCCCTATTCTCCCGTGCACCCTGATCGGGGGCGCTCTAACCGATCTAATTGAGGGGCCCCTACCGTGTAGTGCCATACTAATAGGGGAGAGTTTCTCAACGCTGAGGATGATGCTCGCGCGACTGAAAACCTCTTCCAAGCCATCTAAGCTATCCGATCTGCTAAGGCGCTGCAGCGGTGGGAAGCCTCCCTCACCTCCACTTCGACCCGCCGATCGTCGGACCTACACACCACAACGCCATTGCCATGGCGTCCTCCTCATCCCAGAGCACACAGAGAGGTACACCAACTCTAAGTTTTACTCTGCTAGTCCTATCCCTAGACGATCCCTAAGAACCCTAAGTCCTTAGTTTCTATCAATGGTATCAGAGCCGTCCTAGAGGTAGCCTAGCTAGGGTTTAGGAGTCGGACCCCTTGATCCGACGCCATTGATGTGTTTCTAAGAACCCTAAGTATCCCCGCTTCATCACCTTAGAACCCTAAGAAAAGCCCCTGTTAACCTTCGGTTAACGCCCTTAAGCCCCCTCGAAAGCCCTCTGTTTCCCCTGGTTGTACCGGCTCGAACCCTAACCCTAAGTACCCCGCAAACCCCTCTGGAAAGCGTTCGGGAAGAGAGTAAGAAACCACAAAAAATTTGAAAACCGAATGGGGGGCTAAGATTTGGATATTAGGGTTAGGGTTTTCACCTGAAACCCTAACCCTAGCTAAGAGTAAGGGGGCGGGGTTCTCACCGTGGGACCTCACCTCACCGCGCCGCCGCTCACTGGAGACCGCTCACCGTCGGCCTTTTCGGGTCGCTCGCGTTTTTCGGCCACCGCGGGCTAGCTCGACGGAGCCCCGCTCACCCTCGGGTGAGCGCGGTGCTTCCGGCCAGCTAGCCGGCGGCGGCGAACCGCTTGTCGTGCTCGCCGGCCGAGCTCCGCCGCGCCGCGCCATGGCCGCTCCGCGCGCCACTCCGCGCGCGTTGCTCTTGCTCGGGCTGGAAAGGGGGGGAATGGCTTTAGGGTTTCCGGCCGGGGTGCGTGGCCTTTTATACGGCCGATATTAGCGCGTGGTCATCGGATCAGATCCGACGGCCAGGAATAAAGGGACCGAAAGTGGCCCAGGCGGGGGAGCACATTTTCGGCCCAGGGCCAGGTTGGCGGATCGCGCGCCGGAGGGAAACCTGGCCCAGGCCCAGGTTGGCTTCGGCCTTCCAAAAGTCACTGTTGGGCCATGTTTTGGGCTGAATTCTGTTTTATTTTTTTTTCAGATTTAAGAATTTAATTTTATGTTTTATTTATTTCTGGAAAATTAAGAAAAATGCCCCAAAATAAGATAAAATTAAGTTTAATGCGCGGGGGGGGGGGGGGGAATTTAGTAAATTTCATCATGATTATTAGCACTGTTCTGAATTTTTTGAGTAATTTTAGATCCTTTTTCATGTTATTTTCTGATTTAAATTAGTCCAACGACTTTTTTATTAGAAAATAATTGTTTTTTAAGTATTTAAATTCAGAATTTTGCTGATGATTAAACAGTGTATTATTTTAGTTTGAGAATTCCGTTGTGCTATCACTGTTAATCATATCACTTTGTAGCATTTTTAAGCATTTTCATAATGTTTCCTTATTGAATTTAGTCAAAGGACTATATTTAATTGGGAAATATTAATTTAGAACTTTTTGTTTAAGTTTAAATTCATGTTTTATTATTGTTTTAAGCAGTGTACTAATTAAAATTAAGTCTTCCGCTGTGCATGTTTAGATTAAGTCTTTCATTTTGCGTACACTGTTTAAAATTAGTACCATGCTGTAAATTCAGAATTTTTATTACTGATTAAGCAGTATATTAATTAGATTTAAGTCTTCTTAATTAGTTTTAAGTCTTCCACTGCAAATACACTGTTTTAAGATTAGTACCATGTTCATCCTATCAATTAAGTAGCATTTATTCTGTCAATTAAATTTGAACCAACGAGATAATTTAATTTGACATTATAAATGTTGTATTTTGTTAACATAGTGATTTTATCTCCTGACCAACGTTGGTGATAAAATTACTGAGGTTCAGTTGAATTGATTCTATTTCTACCCAACGGTGATGTAGAATTAATTCACCCTTTAAGTATGTCACATGTTAATTTTGACCAACGTTAAATTTTCATGTGTCATATTATATCTGTTATAATATACTTTGACAATGTTCCTTATTAGAAATGTGCTAAGTCATATCTCCAGCATTGAGTCTCTCAGTGGTAAGAACTACAATTCCTGGAGATGAGATATTAAGATAGCGATTGCGCTATAGGACATAGATCTTGCTTTAACACTTGATTGTTTGATTAAGCGTGCAAAGCCCGTGATCTGAGAGGATGAAATCCAAAAGGCTTTTGTCATAACGTTATGTAACTTCGCCGAAATAAGAATAAAGTAAGATATATCGTACTAAATGAAATCAGTGGAAACACAAAATGCATTATGATTAAGAGCTCCATTATAGAGCCAATTAGGTGTTCTATCCCACGTCATGATACTGCAAAGAGTATCTGAAGATGACTTTTCTAAGGCGTATGCTAGCACGCTTATTAAGAAATGCATAGTAAGTTTTTGTGACAAGGTTTTCAAAGCTGAAACTCATAAATAAAGAGCTCGAGGATGATATTATCGTCCATTTTATTATGATGTCACACTAAGGTTTTATGATCATTTTGTGATCACCTACAACTCACAGCGAGAGTGTTGGAGTTTGTAGATGCTGATTTCAAACTATGTATAAGAATTAAGAAAGCACACAATGATTTAGGTCATAATGTGCAACATGAATAAAGGGGAAGAAGCATTATAAGACTTGTTCTAATGATGCTAAGGACTCCTCTTATAAGTTTATATAACGGAACATGATGTCCTGAAGGACTTCTACAGACATTGTAAGGTGGAACACCGCATGAAGGAATACGTGGAGATTCCAAAATGGATGAATAAGAATGGTAATAGATGAATTTTCGCACTCAGAAATAAAGTCTTTAGTCTTGCTTTTGAGCATGACAAACTTTATTTATTTTCTCAGGATGATTTTATCATCTGAGAATAATGATGAGAGCAAAAGAATTGATAACATATTTTCGAAATTATGGACACTATCTAATGGGCCATATTTCGAGGGGGAGGATTGAACGTTGAGTCAATTCTTCCGCTTTAGTTTCTTTAGATTAAGTTTCATGCATATATTGCATTAAGATAAATACGTCAAATAAATTAAGAAAGACGCGAAATTAAGTTTAATGATTGTAGTAATTTTTATCTCCTGACCAACGTTGGTGATAATGTTATTATATTTAAGTTCAATTGATTCTAATTCTGCCCAATGGTGATTTAGAATTAATTGATTAACATTTATCCAATCTAAGAGCGATCAGATCATCAGTTGCTCTAGATAAATTTTAATATGTTTTTAAGGCTGATTCTTATATCAGCATGATCTAAAGTTTAAAAGAGTAAGATCTGACCGTGCTACGGTCAATATACCCCGTATGGCCGATTTCTTGAACTCTTTTGCAAGGTTCTATAGAAAATGGCAAAATAGCCCGGTATTTTATATCGGGTGTACCTTAGCAAAATAGAGTGGCTATAAGGTGCACTCGCACATCAGTGGACATAGTAAGTAGTATGGTAAGTTATTCCACTCTACCGATTAATTTGTGGATGGAGGCATTCAAACCACCATTCATAATTTTAATTGGATCCTTAATAAGTCTGTGCCTAAAAGTACCAAAAGAATTATGGACAGGACAATAACCATTTTATAAATTATTTTAGAATAAGGGTATATCGTCCTGCTAAGGCTATATTTTTATCCCAAATATTAATAAGTTAAAGTCCTAAGACAGTAAGTTGTCAATTTTATTGACTACAAAGATAAGTCTAAGTGATCTCATTTTTTAATGTCCTAACAGACATGTTAAGTTTGTAGAAACAAGACATGCATTTTTTAGAAGATGCTTTAATCAGGGGGAGCACAGTACTTAGAGAAATTATTCTTTAAGAGAAGTGGGTTAGAGAATCCGCTCCTATGATTCAAGAGCAATTTTCCATGTACCTGTGGTAGTGTCTTTTGTCCAACACTTGAGTTTGGACCTTCATTAGCGACATCTATTGTACATGAGGCTCCTGTTATTCAGGAATCTGCATTTCTAGATGATGCTAATGAAGAAGTAGAGGAACAACTCTCTATCTTAGTAAATAATGTGCCAACTCAGATAAGAAGCTGATTAAATGAGACATTTTTTGTATGTCTTATTTAAGGATTTTTAAGAATCATTAAGGCACATTATGACTTAGACCTGCATCAGATTGATATAAAGACGACATTTTCAATAAACTTTGAGTGAGAATGTCTATATGACACAACTAAATGTTTTGTCATAGAAATGAAAGGAAATTTTATGATACCGTTTTATCTAAGTCCAATGGACTTAAATAAGTTTTAAGTAAGGGTATCTGAAATTTAATTAGACTATAGAAAATTTTGGGTTTTAAGAATAATGAAGAGGACAATTGCGTTTGTCTAAGTTTAAGAATGGGGAATTTTATTTTCCTAGTTTAGCATGTGGATGACATTCTGCTTGCAAGTGGTAATGTCCATCTAATATTAGAAACTAAGAAATCTTGTCCTCTCATTTTGACATTAAGAATCTTGGAGAAATTTTCCTATATGTTAGGATTAGAGTTTCTCTAAGATATCATTAAGGGGGTGTTAAGATTATCGCACAAGGCATACTTAGAAAAGATACTGAAAAAGTATATAGTATGCATGCGTATAAGCTATCGCCTGATCCGATAGTCAAGGGTGATAAGTTGGAAACCTTTTAGTATCCCAGGAACCAATATGAGATCGATCAAATGAGATTGGTTCCATATGCTTCTGCTGTCGGAAGCCAATGTATGCTCGATTATGTGTTCACCCTGACTTAGTTTATGCCACCGGAATGCTTGGCAGA
>JAAALK010000282.1:23340002-23352696 GCA_019279435.1 Zizania palustris
AGTAGGCACAGCGGCAGCCGCTGAGGCCGGAGCGGGCGGGCGGAGCGATGGACCCAGTGTTGATGGAGCGGAGCGGGGGGCTGATGGAGCAGGCAGCTACAGGGGCGACGCCCCGCCGGAGTCCTATCACTTGCTCTGCCATAAGGGCAACACTAATGTATATAGAGTTAAGGGCAACACTAATGTATATGATTGTAAATTTCACAATATATCAAATAGCAAAAAAAATCAAGTGAGTCCCTCTATAGTATGAACACTCAGGCCATGTAAGAAAAGGGTATATTGTTTATTATTTCTTATGGGTGGTCTAAAGACATATAGATAACTAGAATTATAGATGAGTATATAGACCATTTCCATAATGTATATATAGACTAGTTATAAGATTATTTATTTTATATGGACTACTTTTAAACAACACTGTAGATATCATAATCACTCTCGCTAGTCCACGAGCCAGACCTCTGCGCCTAGGGATGGCAGTCGGGTCTGACGGGTACGGATAGTACATACCCATACATGTACCCGTTTACCCGAAGGGTAGAAATTCATGCCCATACCCGCTACCCGCGGGCGCCGTATACCCACAGGTATACCCGTTTACCCGTGAAACGGGGTGAAGAGAAGGTGCGACAGTGAGATTGGATCGTCGCAGAGGCCGGTCGGAGGCTCGTCATGGCGGTGGGACTGGCGGCTAGACACAGTGCGGAGCAAAAAAGTGGTCGTAGCTGGCGACGAAGAGTCGTAGCGGGCGACGAAAAGGTTGACACGCTAGATGACCAGAGGACGCGGCCTCGTAGCGGTGGCGGGAGCGGGAGGCGGTGAGGGCAATGTGCGGGACGACCTCGTCACGGCCTCGCCGCGGCGAACAGAGCTGGCGGCGTGCGGGACAGCTGACTAGCGCAACGAAGGTGGTGCAGGACAGGGGCGGATTGAAGACGGCGACGACGGGGAAAACACGTCATGACAATGGGCTTGGGGGTGCCGTTGGGCATCGATAAGGATGGGGCCGGCGCCGGGCGCCAGCGAGGGGCGACGCCAAACATTGATGAGGGCATGGCCAGACCGCCAGATCTGGAAGTGGCGGCTGAGGGCTGAAGTTTGGGAAGGGAGGAGAGAAAAGAGAAGTGAATACCTAAGGTTTGATTTTAATTTTTATATCTATGTAATCGGGGAAACGGATATGAGTAGTTAATACTTATACACATACCCATCGGGTATGATTTGAGGAACATACCCGATCTTAATTGGTTTTTTACTACCACTGTCATCCCTATTTGCGCCTTTGCCACTGTGACGTTGGTGACGTTGGCCAGCACTCTGGTAGCAACGAAATCTCAGAGAGGTGCCGCGTGTGGCGAAGCCGCGAAGGGCAGATCGAACTGCCGGCGCACAGTCACGGTCGTTCGTCTTGAGCCACCGGTCACTGGGCCCCACGCCACCGCCCACCTCGCACGCGTAGACGGGCTGGGCCGAAAAGCCCACGAGCTAGCAGGCTGGCTGGGCCGGTTTAGTAAACCCAACTACACATTGTCTTTTCCTTTTTCTGGAATAAGCCAGCAGCCTGGCTCTAATGCACATGTCAGCACAGTTCCGATTTATATTTTCAAAAAATATAAGATTTTCGGGGGTGGCTTGTAGTTCTGCAAAGTCCTAAAAAGGCAAAGTGTATGTGTTGTTGTGGTCAACAGTGAGGGATTTAGAGCACCAACGAGTGGGGCCGTTTCTAGCATTCTAAGGGCCCTAGGCGAAAAAAATTAGGTGTCTTTCAATCTATTTTTAGTGGGTGGGTGAATCGCACGTGTAGACGTACATGGGTATTAGCGATAAGTAGCGGCGGCAGGTGAGCATCGGCGAATCGACAGCGCCGTCTCCTACCATGTTGTCAGTCAGATCATTCACATGGCTCACTGTGAGGGCATAACCATTGCCGCTACCATTCACCAGTCTAGCATTAGAATTTAGAATGGAATTTAGACTGGTCACCACTCACTAGCGCTTTAGGCTCCAGTGGAGTAGCTGAGGCGACGAAAACCTTGTTCGTCCATTGTCCGTTGCCCATTGCGGTGTTGTCATAGCGGGAGTCGTGCCATTGTGAGCCGACGAATGAGGGATTTAGGTTGCCGAGTGAGCAGGCGAGGATTTTGGGCGATATCATGGGAGAACAAGCGTTAGTGCGTGGCTGCCTAGCTGGCTTGCATTTGCACATGCTAGACTGCTAGCGTGCTACATTGGACAGGGTGATATCGCGCTAGACAAAGTTCTAATTTGTAGATTTGTTGTGCTGCATGTTGTGTCATTTTTGAGTTTGTGAATTGTGATGTAGAGAATATAAAATAATAAGTTATATACACATATATAAATTAGGGGTCCCTAACTTTCTTGGGCCCTAGGCAGTCGCTTCTCTCGCCCTGGCTCAGGAATTTAGGGAAAAAGGCTAGGCTTCTTATCTTTGGTCGAGGTCCTGTTTAGATGATAGTGTGTTATCTAGAGTCAACTTTGAAAAGTTCTTATATGAAATACTCCGTGGATAGTATGAATAACATTGCAACGAAAGAGTAAAGCGGACACGTGTTCATGATTATGAACAAGTGATTTGATGGTTGCACATGCATAGTCTTTTGGTTTGATTTTATAAATTTAAAATTGATTTGGGCTGAAAAAAATTATGTACGACTAGTCTGACTCGTTGGAAATGGATTTGTGTAGTCTATTGAGTCAAAAGGCCCAACAGAGAGAGGTGTGAGATCACATCTTAGATTAAGAGATAAAATATGTTTAGGATGAGATTGATAAAGTTAATTTGGTTTGGAGAAATGTGATGTTTGAAATGTTGAGCTTGTTGTTGGGAAATTGTTGCAAATCAATTCTAGTATAATAGAAGTATAGAACTATGAGTTCTACATGAACTTGTGGAATCATTATAAAAATTGCAGTTGTAAACGTATCCGGTTCTTTCGGTTGTTCGTTTTTTACGTTAGAAAATTGAACAAAAACCGAGAACCAAAATTACTTAAAATAAAAATCGAACTCAAAAAATACTTGAACTCTAGTTTGATTCGATTTTTGATTTACTTATGTCGTCGTCCACATGTACCCCGGAATAGCATGCCTATTCTTTTGTGCCCGACAAGGATAGAGATCTTGGATTCTTGGGTGTTCTGTTAAGAGGAAATATCTTGTGCAATCACTCATTTTTACAATTTTTACTTTTAACCTCTTTCATATGTAACCGTTGGATCGCTTGATTGGATACACCAGATCATTTGCGGTTACATATGAAAGAGGTTAAAAGTAAAAATTGTAAAAATTATTTGATTGCACGCTTGATTGGATCGTTTGATTGGATACACCAGATCATTTGATTGCACGCTTGCACCAAATGAGTGATTGCACAAGATATTTCCCCTTCTATTAATTAATTAAAAACTTTTTATTTAATCACCACTGCCTAGTATGGATTAGGTTAAGATAATCCAAGCTTTTAAAGAAAAGATTGGTCGCATAATCCAAAAAGGTCTTCTTCCCCTGCTCCTCCCTTCCTTCGTCTTCCTCGTTCTCTCTCCTCTTCTTGACTTCATCCCTCTCCCCCTCCCCGCTCGCTCCCTTTCTCTCCCTCCGCGCTAGAAAAGGTTCGTGCTTTCTCTCTCCTCACGGGCGGCAAAGTAGTCGATGCGGTTGTTGGGGAAGTAGAGCTCGAGGCCGCCAAGAATCGAGTTCTCGGAGTCGGAGGCAGGCGGCGGCGGACCGGCCCATGCCTCCGCGCCGCGAGCTGGGGCGGCAGGTCCCGCTGAGAGGCCCCCTCAAGGCCCTGGAGGCCGACATCCACCACGCCAACACCATGTACGCGTCGTCTCTCCTCTCCCTCCCCTGCGGGGATTGTTTGTTATCCTGAGCGGTTGCTGCTTTATTTCTCCGCCCTTTTTGTTGTTGGGAGGGGTTACTGGTTAGCGTGAGCAGGGGCCATGTTGAAATTCGATGAACTGTGTGAATGAGAAGCCCCCCAATTTGGAAGCTGCAGGAATCTGTTCTTTTGTCAGGGCAGATTGCAGTTCGGCGTTTCAGGGTAGTTGAGTAATTTGACGAATTCACCCGGTCTCGTTGGGCAGAGGCTAATTCGGGAGTTTCACCGGCATTGATGAGTTTGCACAATAATTCGTGCCAAGGATTACTGTCAATCTGTAATTGATCCTATCAGGTTGTTTTCTTTGCATTCCCTATAGTTGAATTGAGTTCGGCGTTGGGAGTAGTAGATTAGAACAACAAATACAGTGTTCCTCGCTAGCAAAAAAAAGCGACTTTTCTTGTGTGTCTCCCGATGATAATTTCAACTGCAGTCAAGAAATTGTACCAAGGTGTGCCAAAGGGTACTACTGATCCATGATTGGTCCTTCACTATGATAAGGGTTTCCTCTGCATATTATCCCGTTTCTTGTGTGTGGCTAGTGATACTGACATTGACGAGTTTTGAGGGAGGATTGAGTGTAATTGTCTAATAGATAAAAACCACACTTATATGTGACTTAAAATGTTTGCTTGTTTTCAAATGTCAGGGCTAATGCTATTCAGAGGAACTATGGTGGAGCATGCGTGCAGATGAGGTTGTCGTGCAGCTCCTTGGCGCCATTCTTTCTTTACATCATCCAGTGGCTGGATTGTGGCTGCTGTTATTCTCTTCCCAGTTATCTAGGCCTTTTTCACATTCTCATTTGCAAGGTACAGATGTTTTTGTAGAAGAAAGTATGTATGTATGTACATGTTTTAAGTGCTGCAGTTGTATAACAGGTTTGATTTCATCTATCAAATGATTTAATGTTTTGATTATACAGGTTTATGCCGAAGGAGATAGCTCAGTATCAACATACGAAAGGCGTGCAAGTCTTAGAGAATTCTATGGTAATCTGTAACTTTCATGAACTGTATCATTCACAGCAGTCTACTTTCGAGTAGAACCTTACACAATTTCTGCATTTCAGCGATCATCTACCCTATCCTGCAACAACTTGAGGGTAGTTTGATAGAGAAGGACCTGAAAGGGAAAGGGCGAGGCAAAGACATAGTGAGTAGGAAGCGGCTGGAAGATTGGAGGAAGCTCTGTAACAAGGATGTGGAAAGGGAGGATGAATGCGGCATTTGCATGGAGACATGCACCAAGATGGTTCTGCCTAATTGCAGTCATGCAATGTGCATAAATGCTACAGAGACTGGTAAATTGTATTTCATGTCTTATCAATCCGTCATCAACTGAACCAAACCTGTCTGCAATTTGGATACAGAGTCTGGGTCTAAAATTTATGCTTCTTTTAAAATTGTTTGCATATGAGAAAGTTTAGTGTTCTTTAGATTCTTTGTATACATAGACCTATTGTGGCTTCTGTTGATAGTTGTGTTGTCATCAGGTTGTTTTAATCTTGTGTTTTATTATTGTAGGTATAGAAGATCTGAATCTTGTCCTTTCTGCCGAGGAACACTCAAACGAATTCGCTCGAGAGATCTTTGGGTGCTCACAAATTACAATGATGTGGTTGATCCTGTAACTCTGGAAAGAGAGAATGTGAGGCATTTCTATAGTTATATTGATAGTTTGCCTCTTATACTTCCGGATAATATTTTCTTTTTCTACTATGATTACCTACTCTAATCTGGAAGCACCACAGGTTGTGTGTGTAAAATTGTGAAAACAGCCAGACCATTGGTAGATTTTCTTTGTTACAGCTTAGAAGAATGGTCTCTCCCCTCTAACAACACACATTTACTTGTAGTATAGCTGCATAACACTTCTAAAGAAACTGTAAATAAAATCTGCAGGTTGAGCTCATTATATTGCTTATATATGGTCTCCATTTTATAACTGATAAAAAACAGCTCTTTACTTTTGATCTTCTCCCAATATCTACATCTACAAATCCAAGACTGGTGTTACTCTGGTTGATTTCAACTTGCAGTTCGTTTATTGATAGTGTACTGAGGGTGCTTCTGAATTTTGCTCACTAACTGTAGTATGCAAGTTATGTTGGAAATGGATAAAGCTCAAAAGGTTGAAAGGTAAATGGTTGGTAAAATTGAGGGATAAATTGTCACGGGTAGAAGGGCAGCAGGCCCTGCCTGCCAGTTAGTTGTTAGAGTGGGATTAGATTAAATCAGATTAGATTTTTGTTAGAGTAGTTAAGATTCTGGTTGTTAGATTAGATCCGCCATGTGCCTATATAAACAGGGCTGATGCACTAGAGGAAATCGTCGAGTATTTAGTTTGGTTTGTGCCTCTCTTGTATCCTTGCTTCCTTGTCACGTCGTTGCAACAGCGCCGCCGCGACAACGAGGTCCAGGCCCTCGACCCAAAGTTTAGTTCCTTCTAATTCCCCTGAAATCCCTGCCGGTGACAACTTGGTATCAGACGGCTTAGGTTCTCCATCTGCTGCGATGAGTCAACAATCTGGCGCCGGTTCGGGATCAGGGGTGGATGATGCTCCAGCCACCATCTTGACACGTCTGGAGGCGTTCGATGTTCGCATGGACGTGTTCGGTGCTCAACTGGAGAAGGTTGGCGGCCGCCTGGACGCCATGAAGGGAAGATTGGCGGTGCTGGAAAGCCTCAACCCAGGACACGGGCCACTGCTAGCAGCAACGAAAACCCTTGGGTGCGCGCAGGCGGCCACCAGGGAGGAGGGCGGCGAAACCCTAGCCAGGCTAACGACGAGGAGAACGACGGTAGGGGGACTCGTCGCCGCACCACCAGGGAGGGGGCAGCTGAATCGTCGCCGCACCACCAGGGAGGGGGCAGCTGAATCCTCATCGGGCCGACGACGACGACGGCCAGAGGGGCTCGTCGCCGTGCCACCAGGGAGGGTGGCGGCTGCACCCTTGATGGACCGCCGACGATGACGGCGACCAAAGGGACCTGTCGCCGCATAACCAGGGAGGAGGGCGGCTGAACCCTCGCCGGGCCGTCGATGATGACGGCCAGGAGGTCCCGTCGCCATGCCACCAGGGAGGGTGGCGGCAGCACCCTCGCCGGGCTAACGACGACGGCGACCAGGGGAGCCTGCCGCCGCGTCACCAGGGAGGGGGCTGCCAGACTGTCCACCAGGCCAGCGACGACGACGACGACTGGGATCCACCACCACGCCTCCATGGAAGACGGCACCAGAACCATCGCCGGGTCGAGGAGGACTACAGAGACGACCAGGGCGACGATGTAGTGTCGATCGCCCACAAACTCGAATTTCCCAAATTCGACGGCACAGGCGACCCGTTGCCTTGGCCCAACCAGTGTGAGCGATACTTCCACGTCCGTCGTACATTGAATCATTAGAGGGTGACATTCGCGGTGTTCTACCTCCTCGATGACGCCCAATTATGGTTTCACTGGATGGAACTCAACGGTGGGCGTCCTACGTGGCCACAGTTCACTCAATTGGTCAACACACGTTTTGGGCCGCCCCTCACGGACAGTCCGATCGACGAGTTGGCCATGCTCCGGCGAACCGGGACCGTCGATGACTTCTGCAAGCGCTTCATCGCCCTTTCCTGCCGCGACACATCACTAACGGAGGCTCAGCTGATTCAATTGTTCATCACTGGGCTGGGTGATCCTCTTCGTACTGATGTCGCTCTCCAGCAGCCTTCATCGTTGGACGACGCCATCGTGTTTGCGAGGACATATGAACAGCGCAACACATCACGAGACACCGGCCAAGCAATGCAATCACGAGCTCCAGCCTGCTCTTCCATGCAACCAAACCTTCCATCACTAGATCCGGCTTCTCCAGGGCTTGCTACATCCTCGTCAGCTTCGGTCAACAAGGCGACAGCCAGCACTGCGCGTCTCTCACAGGAGGAAATTGCGATGAGCGGTTTACAAGCGGCCACAAGTTGTAGTGCAAGTACATCTTCTCTATCCAAGTGATTAGTGACAACGAAGACGATGACACGGCAACTCGAGGATGAGCTGCGTTTTTAGGGGGGAGAAGTGTCACGGGTAGAAGGGCAGCAGACCTAGCAGGCCCTGCAGGCCCTGTCGGCCAGTTAGTTAGAGTGGGATTAGATTAAATCAGATTAGATTTCTGTTAGAGTAGTTAAGATTCTGGTTGTTAGATTAGATCAGTCTTGTGCCTATATAAACAGGGTTGATGCACTAGAGAAAGTCATCGAGTATTCAGTTTGGCTTGTGCCTCTCTTGTATCCCTGCCTCCTCGTCACGTCGCCGCAACGGCACCGCCGCGGCAACGAGGTCTAAGCCCTCGACCCACTACCTCGTTTCCTTATCAATTAAGAAGTTTAGTTCCTTCTAATTCCCTGAAATCCCTGTCGGTGACATAAATACTCTCAGGTTAATTTTTAAACTGATTTCAGGATGGTTTTTATACTTCAATGCAAATTCAATACAAAACAGAAAGAATTGTAATCTAGACGAAGGTTATACTATAATTAACGTTGTAGTTTTACATATCTTTCTACTCATTGTATGTGCTGTGAATCCTGAAGTAAATGACAAATAAAAAAGAAAAATTAGAGAGTTAACCAAATTAATTAGTAGCAAAACTGAATAAATTTGTTTCCCTTTCGACGAAGCACACACTCACACCTACACTTTCCGTTAGAGGGCGGCAAAGACGCCGGCTGTTGCGACGGCGGCAGCAATCACGGTGGAGATATCGATGCTAGCTGCAGCGCCACCGTTGGTGCTGTCCTTGCCATCGGCTTCGGTTGCGCCTGGTGGCGCGAGTGCCGGCTTGGGCTCGGTCATGGTGGTGCCGAGGGGCGAGCCGACGGGCGCGGCGTCCGCGTCCTCCATGGCGTCGTCGCTGATGGGCCCGTCGGCGCCCTCGAACGAGCCGAGCGGGGTGTCCGCCACGGGCGTCAGGATGGTCGGCTTGTTGTTGATTGACTCCTCCTCGGAGGCGGCCACGGCCGCGACCACGGCGGCGAGGAGGACAAGGATGAGCACGACGGCTCGCGGTCTCGCCATGGTTTAATTTGTTTGGCGTGAGATGAAATTACGTGCCGATCGATGCAGATGCAGCAGCATGTACGAAAGAAAGTATATATTTGCAGCCACTCCGTTTGCATGCATGCACGGCGTAAGAAGAGATGAAGGACGGCGTGCATGCGCGCGTGCACGCATGCATGCATGTACGCATGGAGAAAATGGCGGGTCGTTTGAGAGGAAAACGGGTGGTGACGAGCTGACCCTGACACGAGTGGTGGAGAGGAGGCGGCCATGCATGGCGTGCAGGGACGACTCAGCGAGGTTAGTATCCTGTGCACATCGGCTAGTCGTGCACATGGTGCACATGTGAGATCTCCACCTTCAATCTGTAATTCAACGGACAACAGCTCCACCAGATCATTTTGCAGAAAACACCTCCCACCTCCCTCATTCTATCATTTTGCAATAACCCCCAGCTACTGTTGTCCGTTGGATTACAGATTGAAGGTGAAGATCTCACATGTGCACCATGTGCACAGCTAGCCGATGTGCACAGGATACTTTCCCTATTTGTTTCGCGGTTTCGCCGGCGGCGTACGTAGACATTCGCCGTTGCATTCACCCGCGTGTGGCCGTGTGGCCTAACCCGCGGTTTGGGCTGATTTTGGGTTGGGTTGTGAACGTATATATCGAGAGCTTCTCTCTGATGCATGACGATCCCCACGATCACAGATTTGAGTGTTAATTATCACACGTCATAGATGTGAGCTAGGTTGTGTGCAATTAATATTGAGCTTATATATGTAAAAAATAATTGTAAACACTATATATGTACATATATATATATTTCATCTATCTCCCTCCTGACAGATCAGAGAACGTGCCAATACTCGTTAACTGTGGACATGACATGGTTGGTGAGTCAAATCCTTTGCTCAGCATCAAAGCCTGCATAGTAAAGCTAAAATGTGTCGATGTGATCTCTGGTAGTGGTGTCTCACCTTCAAGGTACATGACGACTTGCTGCATGCTAGGTCTTTGGTTAGTGAACGGGTGTGAGCACAAAAGACCAAGCTTTAGGACAAGACAAGCCTCATCAATATTACAACAACAATCACATTGGAGTCTCGTACGTGTCCACGGCCTCGGCTAGTGATCCATGGTGCAAATGCTCCAGAACCCAGTCGAACAAACTGTGCTGGTTTCCCTCCAAGTCTCTCTTGATAGGTCTTTGCCCACAGGTGACCTCAAGAAGAAATATGCCAAATGCAAAGACATCTGTACAAGTGGATGCTCTACCTGTGCGTATCAGTTCTGGAGCCAAGTACCCCATGGTTCCAACCATATGCGTGGTCTGTGGATCAGTGCCATGGTCATATAACCTTGAGAGACCAAAGTCACCTAACCTTCCATTCATCTCAGCATCAAGAAGAACATTGTTTGGCTTGACGTCTCGGTGTATGACAACTTTGTCCCATTTCTCGTGGAGGTAGAGCAAGCCAAACGCGACGCCCTTGATGACATGAAATCTCTGTGCCCAATTTAGCGACGGTTTTCCATCGTCGCCTTCATGGTCAGGATACAGATAATTGTTGAGGCTGCCGTTTGGCATGTAATCATAGACCAGAAGGAGTTCACCTTTTCGCCGGCAATAACCGAGGAGAGGCACTAGGTTGCGGTGTCGGAGGCGGCCAATTGTGACTATCTCCGCGATGAACTCCTTCACCCCTTGTGTGGACTCGTGCGACACCCTCTTGACAGCCACTTGAGCTTTAGACCTTGGAAGCACGCCTTGGTAAACTTTGCCAAAGCCACCTACGCCAAGTAGGTTCTTTTTCTTGAACCCTTGCGTCGCATGGAACAAGTCCTTGAAGGAGAATCGGTGTGGCCCGAAATCGACCTCCCAATCTTCCCGTAGCTCCATGTACCTCAATCTTCTCTGAACAAGTAGAGCGACAACGATTCCAGCAACAAGGACAGATGCCGCAGTGGCTATGGGCAGGGTGATGTCTAAGACCTTGGAACGAGGCTTGGGGCCAAGACGTGGCAGCTTTGGGAGTTTGGAGATGTCAATGGCTGCAGCAGGACCATTCATGGCGAAGCTCCAGCCGAGCACACAATGTCTTGTGCTGATTGCGCCAGTTGTGGCCGAGAAGCCGACGTATGATTGGCCAGTAGTACTAAGAACATCTGAGAGGTTATAGGTAGACGAAAACAGTGGCCTCGCAGGCTTGGGTGCTCCAAGAGGAGCCAAGGTCACGTCGATCTGTGCAGACTCCCCATCATAGTCTGCCCATACCTGCATGCATGGCCTTGCCACTAATCAGGCTCAAGTTGTGGAAGACAGTACTACGCTTGTCGTCGGCGTAGTATCCGGTGTGGTGAGCCTGCAAGGAGGTGAGGCTATTGATGTTGATGCCAACATGGTTGTTGTCCATGTCTCTGAACTCGTCGTTTTGGGTCGTATCGAGCTCGACGGCGAACATGTGGTTGCTCGTGTTGCCGTCGTTCCTGCTGTTGAGGAGGCCTATGTACTGCGCCCATGTGTTGGAAAGGTTCTTGGTTGGAGCGACGAAGAAGGCCATGCCATCTGCGCTAATATCATCGTGGACGGAGAGGATGGCGAACACGAAGGTGACTGAAAATGATTGCACTGTGCCATCGTGCAACTTGCGGAAGTTTTGTGGGGTTGGGTAGAATGCGTGCCCTAGATTAATCGTGTCATTTGTGAGCTCAAGGAGACCATCGGCTGTGACCTTGGCGTTGCCGTCTAAGGTGAGGTTAACACCAGAAAAGCCATGATAGATGAACTGGCCATCATCGCTGGCTACGACATCTGCAAGGTTGAGGAGAAAGGAGAGGATGGTGGATAGGAGGAAGAACGACGACATGGGCTTTGTCTCAAACATATTTGCAGCTCGTGGAGTACACATAGAATTTGCGTCTCTTCCTCCTCTTTCACACACCCTCCCTAGCTATTATATATCTCGCTATCTCCCAGGGGATTGAGTTTATGCAGAGCATGACTTGCAAAGGTCGTAATTAATACTACCTTCATTTATTTTTAAATGACATTATTGATTTTTATCATAACATTTAATCATTCATATTTTTTATACAAATATGGAAAAAAGTTATAATTGAAGTCAATAATAAAATAAATTATAACAAATTCAAAAAGATTTTTGAATAAGACGAATAATGAACAACATCATTTAAAAATGAACGGGACTAGTTTGGATGTGTACTGTTTGATTTGCACCATTTGTGTAGTATATATAAGGGTGTGTTTGGTTCTACTTTTGAAATCTGCTTCTACTGTGATAAAGCAGAAGCTGAACCAAACGAGTTTATTAAACATGTTTTCTCCCACGAAAAACAGTTTTTTAGTACAAATTTGGAAGAGTTTGGACCCTGCTTTTCTGCTTCTATTTTTTTTTGTTTCTGTTTTTAGTATAAACTGGATAGCATGAATTTAGGTGTCTTGATTGATCTAACATCATTATGTCTTGTATTGCATTGCACAATTTTATGAGATAACTATGTAGTTGTCGGTTACTATATGAGATGAACTATGGACTTTTTTGTTTATCTAATATATTTTTTAGTTATTTAGTTGCATTAATATTGATTGTTTCCTATTTATATATGTATGGAATATTATAATGATGAAAATTATGTAAATTATAAAAAACAGTCAGCTCACAGCATCTTCAACCAAACAACTTTCAGCTTTCCTACAGTCGGCAACTCACAACAATTTTT
>JAAALK010000282.1:23353696-23431539 GCA_019279435.1 Zizania palustris
AATATCATGATACATTATAATTACGCGTCTACGGATATAGACATGTTTAGTAGTTACATCACATTGTGTATGTTGATGATGACGATGACCTGGGCGACCTAGAATCTTGGTGGCACGTCTCGTGAACAGAGAGAGGGAGGGGAGGTGCGGCGGAGGGAGGGGCGCGGCGGTGAGGCGGAGGGAGGGGCGGTGCGGCGGAGGGAGGGGCGCGTCGGTGAGGCGGAGGGAGGGGCGGTGCGGCGGAGGGAGGAGCGGCGCAGCGGAGTGACCAGAGGGAGGGGCGGTTCGGCACAGTACGCGGAGTGAGGGGCAGTGCGACGCAATGCGCGGAGGGAGGGAGCGGCGCGTTGCGTCTCCGGCGGCGGCGTGGGCTGATGAGGCCGACCAGGAGGTGGCGCGGCGCGTTCGAGGGAGGGCACGGCAGTGCGTGGCTGCGCTAAAACAGGATAAAACATGATTGCGATTTAGTTTTAATAGTGGCAGATGCTAATTATATGTTTATATGGTTTGTCCAGTGAATAGATCACAAATATGCTCCTAACTCAATGGTAAGGCTGCGTTGCTCTTAAGCTCTCAACCCGGGTTCAAGTCCAATGAGGCACATTTTTTTTTAATTTGAGTTGTACACAATTTTTAGTACATGCTATTTATGCTTATAAGCATGTCAAACTTTGTATCAATTTGTATAGATGCTTATAAGCATGTCAAACTTTGTATCAATTTGTATAGATGCTTATAAGCATCTATACCTAGCTATAAACAATTTTTTGATACGCTTTAAACTGTGTCAAGAGGATAATGACACCTCAAAGCGCGTCTATATCAGTGTCAGTTTTTTTATGGTTATTTGATACGCTTTACAACTAATCTACATGTTTTTTTTGCGGTTGACAGCATGTTATACTTTGTATCAATTCGCTACGTTTTTCACATCATGTTAGAAAACATCTATACCTAGCTATAAACAAATGTTTCATACGCTTTACAATGTCTCTATGGGATAATGATGCTTTAAATTGTGTCTAACTTCGTGTCCTTTTGAGACGACTTCAATAGCGTGTTAAAAAATATCTTTATATGACTAATAACACTATAAGCGTGTCTAATATCGTAACAATCGGACACATTTTTAAAATCGTGTCAAAAAACATCTTTACATGTCGACGTAGAGATGCTTTTAATGGCGTTACTACTACAGCGTATCTACAGGGGGGATTTTCTAGTAGTGGTACCCGAAGTCACCTTCTGGTTGCACTCCCTATTTAGTGCATGGTGTAAATATCTAGGCTTCAAAAGCTCTGCAAATCATTTTGCATTTATTAACATAAATCTATTTTTATGGAATATCGACCAATTAATTCAAACTATTCCAATGTTCCAAGGGTATAATTTTATAAGATGATGTGATCATAACAAGTCTTGATTACGATCTCTTGGAGTTGTAATCTTATATTTTTCTCCGGCTTATTAATATAAGCCCATGAACTTGCATAGATTGCTAAAAAAATATCATAACAAATTATTCCATGTGGAAATTAGTTGAAGGATACAACAAATATTGTTCGTCAGTTAATGCTGCCCCCTCGGCTACTTTTGAAAATTCTGTAGGTTTCTGTGTGATGAAATTGATTGTCTGATTTTTGTGCACATAATGTGTTTTTCCATGGAAAAAGGTCAGGGAACTTACACCTTACGGCGTTGAATTAATGTCAATATTCAAAGGTAGTTGATGCATGTATGTGTCAATATCGAAGACATATATATGGCACAGAACTGAAACATATATGGCTGCCAGCTTAATTACATCCTTAATTTAGGTTTTATTATTAAACCGGCACTAAAAATCTAGTGTTTTTTCCAACGTGGGGGAGAGACAACCTGAGATATTTTTGAAGGAGGGAGAGGAGTAGTCGAACCAACTTGTACGTATAACGTACTACTAGTGTTTGATGAAAGTTTCGGCAAGTGTGATGAAAATAATTTCTCCGATATTGACTTTAACAGAGATTGCCTAGGCTGGAGGCAACCTCCGCTAGATGAATCAAGATTGTATTTGATTCGGTTAAATATTGTGTTAAAAATTAATGATGTCATTTAAAAGTGAACGGAGGAAGTACAAATTAAAAGAGGGTTGAAAATATGAAAAACTATATCATTTAATTTCGTTTAAACAATGCTTTTAATCTAAAGCTCATATATATACATACATATATATACATACATATACATATATATATATATATGTATACATATACATATACATATACATACATATATATATATATATCACTGTTAAATGTTAATGGTCAAAATTTCACATCATAGATTAAATAAAAAGAGGGAAAGAGTAGTGTGAATGTGTGATACATATATAGTGACATAGTGCTCTCCCAAAGGACGTTTATTATTTCTGATGTGTAAGCATCATACTCGTAGTGTGACTCCGTTCCTAGTGTGAACGAATTTTAGCCGTGAAAACACTGAAATGAGCGTGCTTAGGAGGAATTCTGCTATCCAAGCATGACCAACACATAGACAACTCAAAATCTAGTCGAGCATATATGGCAACACTATCTTATATTTCAATCATACTATCTTATATTTGATCGATTTATGAAAAAATATTATATTACATTATCAATATAATATATCATTTATATTTAAGGATCTATTTTATATCAACTAGCAACTAGGGATGGCAATCATACCCGATTACCCGTTTACCCGTGGGTAAAAACCTAATAGGGTCGGGTTTGTTCTCAATTTCATACCCGACAGGTAAACGGGTACAGGTATGGGTATCGACTACCCATACCCGTTTACCCGTTTACCCGTTTATCATCACTATAAAATAAATGTGAAACCCTAACACCCATATCCTTCTTCTCTCCACCCTCACCCGCCGCCACCCCCTCCCATCCATTCTCTACTCGGTGCCACTGCAAGCCACCCGTGCGACTGTGCCGGGCTGCCGAGCGCTGGCCTGCGTGGCCGTGCACATGTACCTCCACGCGCCGCCGAATCACGTCGACCCATCGCTTCTCATCCTCATTTTCATTCACTTTTTTCGCGGGTAAATGGGTATACCCGCGGGTAATGGGTATGGGCACGGGTTTTTACCCGTTGAGTAAACAGGTACGGGTATGGGTATGCACTACCCATACCCGTCATACCCGATTGCCATCCCTACTAGCAACACAATAGTATATAGAAATGATATTCATAATTGATCATACTCCCTCCTTCCCATAATATAAGGCCTATAATTTTTTGATCTAATTCCCATAATATAATGCGTATTTAGCTATTAAACACCAGTAATAAATGGTGACTGATTTCGAAAAGTTTCCTATGAGAGGTTGATGTGTGCAAGAGGTCATGCATCTCATATTACGAGGTCATACAACTCATATTGCAAGTGCCTTAGTATATGTAAAAAAATATAGGCCTTATATTATGTGAAGGAGGGAGTAGTTACATGCAAGCATTAAATAACTTGTAGACAGTAAATAGACAGTTTGTATTATAAATTTCAAGAATTTGCAGACGACGGTTGTCTGTACATGCCCTAACAAATTATTCCATGTGGAAATTAGTTGTAGGATACAACAAATATTGTTCGTCAATTAACGCTGCCCCCTCGGCTACTTTTGTAAATTCGGTAGGTTTCTGTGTGACGAAATTGATTGTCTGATTTTTGGGCACATAATGTGTTTTTCCATGGAAAAAGGTCAGGGAACTTACACCTTACGGCGTTGAATTAATGTCAATATTCAAAGGTAGTTGATGCATGTATGTGTCAATATCGAAGACATATATGGCACATAACTGAAACATATATGGCTGCATGCCAGCTTAATTACATCCTTAATTTAGGTTTTATTATTAAACCGGCACTAAAAATCTGGTGTTTTTTCCAACGTGGGGGAGAGACAGCCTGAGATATTTTTGAAGGAGGGAGAGGAGTCGAACCAACTTGTGATGAATCGAGATTGCCTTTAGAGAGATTGCCTAGGCTGGAGGCAACCTCCACTAGATGAATCGAGATTGTATTTGGTTCGGTTTTTTTTACTAGTTTTGACTAACAAGCTAGATAATATTGTGGTGCATATCTTGCTTGTGTCGTGTATAAATAGAAAATTTCGGTGTGAGGCTTGAGATAACAGATAGATGATAGTCACGAAAGCCTATATAACCCCGACTTATATATATTGTTGTCCAATATGATGGTATGTAACATAGCAAAACCAGTTTGAAAAACCATCAAAAGTTTAATTGTTGTTTAATTTTTATTCAAATAAATAACCAGGTTTTTATTAGAGTTCTTAGTTAGTGAAAACCCTAATTAGAGTCAAATTTATCTAGATTTTGTTAGAGATTTTGTTAGAGTTCTTATTTAGTGGGAAAACCTAATTAGAGTCAAAATAGAGTCCAATTCGGCCACCCCACAGGCTGACCGAATTTCACCTTTGTCTTCCTTATATAAATCCCCCATAAGTGTCAATAGAACTTGAATTTTATTTAGTTTAAGATTTAGCTAATTTTATATCTTCGCTATAGGCACGAGTATCGTCTAGATCTCCTGTACTACGTACTTGTAGAATCCTATCTATCAAAGTTTTCATCTATATTTGCAATATCTTGATTGCAGGGATTAACACCCTCGTGGTCAGGCTGATCAAGCATCCGCAAGATCGATAACCTCCAGGAGATTGGCTAGCGATTGCATTGGCGCAACGTACGCTGCATGTTGTAGTCGGATCGTCAAGTTCGATCTCCACCAAATCGACTTATCCCACCTCACTGAAAGATCGGACGCATTTGCCTCTGTTATTATATTTTTGCATAATTACACAAAATTTTTAAACAAAACGAATGGTTAAATATTGTGTTAAAAATTAATGATGTCATTTAAAAGTGAACGGTGGAAGTACAAATTAGAAGAGGTTGAATATATGAAAAAATATATCATTTAGTTTCGTTTAAATAATCCTTATAATTTAAAGCTCATATATATATATCACTGTTAATGGTCAAAATTTCACATCATAGAATTTAAATAAAAAGAAGGGAAAGAGTAGTGTGAATGTGTGATACATATATAGTAGACATAGTGGTCTCCCAAATTAAGGACGTTTATTAATTCTGATGTGTAAGCATCATAGTACTGGGGATTCGATGATTTTTTTGGTCAAGGTTAGTCATTATGCAGTACTGTTTGCGATTGAACATTGAAGTGATATGATGCGAGACCACTCAGGTGACAGTTGACACAAGACTCATTTACCCCCGATCGACACAATGCAAGGGGCCGCCGTCGGGTGACCGGCGGTGGCTGCTGCTGCTCATGCCCTTCCTCGCGAGACTTCACGCCTCCTTCAATTCTCTCGTCGTCGTCGTCGTCGTCGTCGTCATCGGTGACTACGACTCGTTCCTCGTAGACGTGGCCCCTCTATCTCTCGCCTCTCGGTGTGACCAAACAGCGGCGGAAGTTTCGCCAAGTACGTACTGCTGGGCGCTGGCTTAGCATGCACCGGCCAATTGTGATAAATTTTGTGTAAAATTGCTTTGAATTTTGCTATGAATTTTAAGCAATTTTTTCTGAAATTTCTTATAAGTTGTAGATGGTGAATCTGTTATAAATTTTGTTATGTTTTCCTTAAATTTGTTGCACATTTTCATCACTGTGTTTTACAAGTCGTCGTGAAAAATCCTCTTCAAAGAGTTCTATGTATAGTACGTATAGTAGCAGCTGTAAACAAAATGTGTGAGGTGAAACTTACTATTTGCATTTTACATAGAGTATATATATATACTGTAGAACCTTACAAGCACATATATATATATAGAAGTCCGTCGAATTTTTTTAAATAATATTTTAAAAAAATCAAATCTATATGTCCGTTTCAAAAAATTGTAGAAGTAGCATGCGGTCGGCACTTGAAGTACTGATTGGATCTCCAGAAGTGCCGACTGGTGCTACGTCAAGATGCTGCCCCCCTATCACATTCTGTCATGTCAGCTCCAGTCAGCACTTTAAGTGCCGACCGTATGCTATTTTTCCAATTTTTTCAAACAGATATACAAATTTGAATTTTTTAAAAAATATTATTTTAAAAAATCGAAGACCGTCCTAGAAAGACACTTTATAGCAGTTTACACAAACGGGTGACAAACAGTACGTTTCTTAGTCAATATGTGAAAAATGTTTCAGGAAACAATTAAAAATAATGCTTTATATTGATGGCGTGTAATGCTAGCTTATTGTGATCACCTTCCATCTGAAAGTTTAGATGTAATGCCAATGCTTGCCATCGATGAAGAACTTGGGATGATGTAATTGTCAAATCCCTCATTTTGCATTATGGTCATCATATGTACACTACAGGAAAACGATAAACTTCCGTCGGCCAATTTAACTTCCGTCGGCCCCTGAAGGCCGACGGAAGTTAACTTAACTTCCGTCGGCTTCTGACAGTGGCCGACGGAAGTTAGGGGGCTTTTCCCCCAACCGCGCGCGCGTACAGGGAGCCCTAACTCCTTGTACACGCGCGCCCGGCCCGTTCCCTGCCGCCGCCGCTCCTGCGCCCGCCGCCGCCGCTTCGCCGCCTCGGTCGCCGCCCGCCCGCCCGCCCGGCCGCCTCGGCCGCCGCCAGCCCGCTCGGCCGCCGCCCGGCCGCCTCCCGGCCGCCGCCCGCCCGCCCGCCCGGCCACCTCCCGGCCGCCTCTGCCGCCGCCCGCCCGCCCGCCCGCCGGCCCGCCCGCCTCCCGGCCGCCTCGACCGCCGGCCACCGCCCCCTCCCGGCCATCGCCGCTGTCCGCCCCACCGCCGTCTCCAACACAAATAGCATCTCTGTTCAGGTAAATAATTCTAACTTTTTACCTCTTCGATTGTTGAGATTTGTTGTCATATAATACAAATAGCATCTATGTTCAGGTGAGGATTCCGTGGTTTGCAAACCGCGAGGACGCCTATTTCGAATTCTGCAAGATTTGGTCTTCAGCCGCATTTAAGAAGACTTCCGAGCAGAAAAGACAATGCCGCGGGACGGATCCGAAGCACAGATATGGTGCCGACGGACATATTCGCCACGCTAAACGCTTGGTAAGACCTCCTTCTGTCACTCTGTAGCTATAGATACATTGTAATGCGACTAACTCATTTCTAATGTACAGGAAGCTAAATCTGGCAACGTGACAAGTGACATAGAGGTGTATACCTCTGGTCACAAAGGAAGCGATCCGACACAGCCAGATGTCTTGTGTAGCCAGATAGCCACGGACCATTTGGTGAGATGTTATTAAGAGTTTACGTAATTTCATTTTTCTGCGTCTAGCTAATCGGACATGTTTTCTGCAGGCGTAGTATGGTGAACACATGGTTCGACTCCATGGAGAGGACTATGATTGGCGGAGAGAACCTGTGGACCAAATGGCCGTGTACTCCAGCGGAGGTGGCAAAAGCCATGGACGGTGAGACAGTGTTTTTATTAATGTTTTGTGTATGGTATTGTGATGGTAACTAACTCATTCAATGTTGCAGGTACTCCATGTTCAATGGAGTTATTGACTCGAGAGCGGTGAGAGCTCAGAAGTCAGCTCAGTCGTCGCAGAGCTCCGTCGGAGTTGGCTCCAGCCGTCGTCGCTCAGAAGAAACCCCGGAGATGGTTCGGATGAGGGAGGAAATGAGGCGGCGCGACGAGCACAACAGGAAACAACAAGAGTACTATACCGCCTGCTTAGCACAACAGCAGGCGATGATCCAAGTAAGCTTAGTTTAGAGTGTTGCAGTTCAAAAGTATTCAGAAATAGGTTTAGAACTAACTGATTACATTACAACATGTGTAGCAACTAGCCCAGCAAAACAGTGGATTTGACATGTCCATGTTCCAACCACTACCTCCCCTGCCACCACCACTATCTCCTACATCACCTGAGGTACCTCCTAAATAATTAAGTTAGCGTTTAGAATGGTAGTTGAGTTCGTTTCTAATTTTGTCTATTTCTTCAGTGTTTCCGTACGCCTGATCAGGATGGAGCCTCCGGGGCAAATGTGAACGAAGCGGGAGGCAGCGGCGGCGCCCACGACCCAAATGTGGGCGATCAGTGAGTATGGATGTGTATAATGAACCTGAATTGAATCTCGATATGTTATGTGACTTTGTATGTGAATTTGGATGGTACATGTGAATGCGGATGTGTATTGTGACTTTAAATGTGAATTAAGTTGTGTTATGTGATTTTGGATGTGATGTGTGAAGTTTTGGATGTGAGATGTGATTTTGGATGATATATGTGAAGTTTGAATGTGATTTTGGATGTGAAATGTGAATTTGGATGTGTATTGTGAATGTGATTGAAATTGTGGTTGGATGTGAGTGTGAGTAGGGGAACCAGGAAAAAAACCAGGTAACTTCCGTCGGCTTTGACCATAGCCGACGGAAGTTAGCTGGTTTCGGCCACGTGGGCAGAAAGGCTAACTTCCGTCAGCTTTGGCCCTAGCCGACGGAAGTTAGCTGCCCCTAACTTCCGTCGGCTAGGCTGGCCGACGGAAGTTAGAGCCCCCTTGCTGACATGGCAGTGTTCGGCGCTAACTTCCGTCGGCCACGTCAAGCCGACGGAAGTTAGCTAACTTCCGTCGGCGGCCGACGGAAGTTAGCGTTTTGCCGACGGAAGTTGGCTTCTTCCGTCGGGAAAGGGCTAACTTCCGTCGGCTTTGGTCGACGGAAGTTGCCTGTTTTGTTGTAGTGGTAGGCTCAAATCTGTTGGTGTCATCTCCGGCAGTGGCATGGCACCGTCAAGGTAATGCATGACTTGCCGCATAGACGGCCTTGCATTGGCAAATGGATGAGAGCATAAGAGTCCAAGCTTTAAAGCTAAGCTTGCCTCACTAACATTGTAGTTTCCTTCAAGCCTGCTATCCACTGCACTGATTAGTGATCCATTACTCCATTGCTCAAGCACCCAGTCAACTAATAACAGAAGCTGGCTGCTGCTACTATCAAGAGATCTTTGATTGGTGATGATGGGCCTCTGCCCACAGGCAACCTCAAGAACAAACATGCCAAATGCAAACACATCAGTAAGAGGGGTCGCCTTGCTGGTATGCCCTAGCTCTGGAGCTAGATATCCTATCGTTCCAACCACGTGCGTGGTCTGTGGGTCAGTGTCATGGTCATACAACCTTGCAAGGCCAAAGTCACCAAGTCGTCCATTCATGTCGACATCAAGAAGGACATTACTCGCTTTTATATCCCGGTGGATGATGGCCTTCTCCCACTCTTCGTGGAGGTAGACCAAGCAAGATGCAATGCCCTTGATGATATGCCACCTTTGAGCCCAGGTCAGAATTGGTGTGCCCTCTTCACTACTGATGTGTATGTACTTGTCGACACTTCCATTTGGCATGTACTCGTACACTAGAAACAGCTCACGTCTCCGTCTGCAGTAGCCAAGCAGCTTGACGAGATTGTGGTGTTGGATTCGGCCGATGCTGACGACCTCGGCGACAAACTCCTTGATGCCTTGCTTGGATTCGTGCGACACCCTCTTCACGGCAATCTCCAGCTTTGACGCTGGAAGTATACCTTTGTACACTCTCCCAAACCCTCCTGCACCAAGCAGGTTCTTGTTCTTGAATCCTTGCGTCGCGCGATGTAGATCCTTGTAGGAGAATCGATGTGGTCCGAACTCGACCTCCCAGTCTTCGCGCAGCTCCGCGTACCTGGAATGCCTTCGTAGGAGGACGAAGCCAACGATGCCCACAGCTAGGACGAAACCTGCAGTTGCTACTGGCAGAGTGATTTCGAGTGTCTTGGATCGTGGCTTCGGGCTCATCCGTGGCAGCTTTGGTAGCTTAGCTACGTCGATGGCCGGAGCAGCAAGGCCATTCATCGCAAAGCTCCAGCCAAGAATGCAATGCCGCACATTGATTGTTCCAGTTGCGGAGGAGAAACCGACGTATGCAACATCTGTAATCACAGTCGTGAGGTTGTAGATGGCTGTGAACAATGGCCTTGCGGGTCTAGCAACCTTGAGGGGAGCCATGGCTACAGTGATCTGTGCATCCTTGTCGTCATAGTCCACCCACACCTGCATGGCCTCACGGCTGATCAGACTCAAGTTTCGGAAGCTACCGTCCTTGTCATCGTAGTAGCCGGCGTAGTAGGACTGCTCTGACCGGAGACCGTTCACGTTGGCGCCGGCGTGGTTCGCGTTGAGGTCATCGAACTCCTTGTTTTGGATCGTGTCGAGCTCGACGGCGAAGAAATGGTTGCTGCCGTTGCCGTTGCTCGAGATGTTGGCGAGGCCCAGGAACTGGCCGGGCAACGCGGTGGAGAAGTCCCTGCTCGGTGCCACGACGAAGGCCAGGCCATGGGCACTCAGGTCGGTGTACACGGACAAGATGGCGAACACGAAGGACGTCGAGAAGGACAGCACAGATCCGCCGGGCGATCGGACAAAGCGCAACGGAGTTGGGTAGAACGCGTGGCCATTCTGCTGGTCTGTGCCATTGGTGAGCTCCAGGAGGCCACCTGGTGTTACCGTGGATGCACCATCCATGGCGAGGTTAGCGCCGCCGGAGAAACCGGAGTAGACGAACCGGCCGTCATCGCTGGCCGTGATGGCCGGTAGACTGAGGCCAAGGTAGAGGAGTTGTAGGTGTAGCAGCAGGAACGTACTGGAGGACATGGCGTTGGTTCTTGTTAACGAAACGAATTCGCTGGAGGCTGGAGCTTGCAGAAGTGTATTTCCTCCCGTTGCCTCCGGTTTATACTTTGCACTCGAGCTTAATTAGCTTGCTTCTAAGCAGAGCTCTCACACCTGTGTCAAGAATTTTAAAAAGAAATTTTACGGTACTCCTGAGGAGTAATAAAAAAATAACACTGCAAACTTTGAGGTATCATTTCAAATTCTATAAAACATTGAATTGTGTGGAATTTAATTGAAATATAATATTTATATTTGGGCATTCCACATAATTGAAATACGAGAACTAATTCTCAAACTTATTTGGTTGATCAAACCATAGAATTAATTCCATTAATACAAGAAAATATTAACTACAAAAACAAGTTGATGAAGAAATACATAGTACAACGATCAATCTTAACAAATATAAGAATTCCAATCAATTCTTTTTTCTTGAAGAGGAATTAGGCAGAATTATGAATTTTTGATTGAATTCTATATCAGATTTGATAATTTCAATTCCACAGTAGCCCAAACAGCTAGCTCACCTCATGAAATTGAATTCTAATTTTTTAACTCTAAACCCAATACTTAGATCTAAACAGAGACCCTGAAAGTAATTTTATAGTCCTTGGTGTAACAGAATTTTGAGCGTTAATTCCAGTACTTCTCTCGAAACCGTAAAATCATTTTTTTGCGCGTGTCGGAATGACCACTTTTATTGTTCTACACGAGGTCAACAAAAGCTTATGACTTCATGACTTTGAATTTAATTTAGACGAATAACAAAAAAAATGATGATGTGTTGGACGAAATAGGGTACTTGCTGAGATATCGGGTCAATCACGGTATATGGAAATATCGCGGTGATTCATTTTCAAAAAATAATGTTTTTTGGAAAAAAAATTAAGTCAATATAATTATAAATATTAAAAATAAAAATTGATAAATACATCACAAGCTGAGATATGACCATGCTTATGCTTTATAATAAACAACCTAAGGTGCATGTATTCTATATTAGATTTACATTTTATTTATTTGAACCATATACAATACACCATGAAAATGTGTTGTTATTCAATTACAAAAATATTTACATGGATGAAGCGACATCTTAAGAGCCTATCAAGGCAATGAAATATCATGAAAGTTGATTGGGGACCAAGACAAGGCCATCCAAAAATAATATACAAGTTTGAGACGTTACTTTTGTGCCAAGAGAAGGTGGAGATAAAGTTTTACATGTCTTGGACTTGGAATCAGACTCAGACTGCAGAGACAATACCAGATTAAAATGTGCATAACTTTTACGTGGAAGGCCCAATTTAGATGATTTTGGACTCTTTATAAAGCATGAGAAGTCTTCTTTCCAACACATCAAGCACCTCCAAATTCTATCCGAGTAGATCGCAATCACCAAAACAATGCATGTTACTTATTTAGTCTGAAGCCCATAGACTTGTAACCGAGTTGTATTTATCTAGGATTCTATTTGGATGACCCCCACACGTCCCTAGCCTCTTAAATAACTCCTATATATATAGAAGTAGTCGGCCCTAACAAACTTGGCTATTTATTTTCGAAATTAAATTGATTCAGATTGAAGTATTATTCTACCTTCTACTGTTATCATGAATTTCTCTTTGTTTCGATCAGGAATTTTACCTCCACCACTTTGTTTCGATCTGGTGTGATTGCTACTGGGAAAGTCAAGTGTTATTTGATGTTCCATTAGAAATTAGGAGATAGCAGCACCGCTTCGTGGCCGATGGCTATGTGCGCAAGTGTGTGGTGTTGCGGATATCTATAGGGTTGAAATCTGTTGTAAATTAACGTTGAAAATTCTGAAAGTAATTTTATAATCCTTAACATAATAGAATTTAGGTGTTAATTTTAGTATATCTCTCGAATCTTCAAAATCATTTTTTTGCGCGTGTCAGAATGACCACTTTTATTATTCTACACGAGGTCAACAAATGCTTATGACTTCATGACTTTGAATTTAATTTAGACGAATAACGAAAAAAATGATGGATGTGTTGGACGAAATAGGGTACTTGCTGAGATATCGGGTCAATCACGGTATATGGAAATCTCGCGGTGGTTCATTCTGACTCTAAATCTGGCTAAAGGATAAAAGGTGTCTACTTTAAAAGTTTAGAGCCGTTTTTTAAATTTTCATGAAAATCCAATACTATTTGACTTTATATTTTCTTCATTAATTAACTTACAAATTAAAAAAGATTTACTCGTCTTCAGAGTCTTCGGGAGTCATAATTTTAACCTCTTGATTTAATAACTTGTAAGTTTTAATTTCATAATTAACTAGTTTAAGTGACATGGACTCTTCTTTTAATCTAAACTACTGTAATTATATCCTACCTTCATACATAGATGCGTCAGATTTATTCATATTTCTCTGATCAATGTGAACACTCGTTATTATAAATACTTGTGGCCGGGTAACGCATAACCACCATAGATTGATTCAGGCAAAGGTTGAAAAGTTGATGTCTTTACTCGTTAGAAGTAGGGATGGCAATGAGGCCGTTCCCCGATCCCCGACGGGGATTTCCTCTATTAGGGGACGGGTATGGGGAAATCTCATCCCCGCGGGGGGCAATCGGGAAAAAATCTATTCCCGTCGGGTGAAGCGGGGACGGGGATGTTCGACGGGGATGTTCCTTTACTCCCTATCCCCGTTCCCTGTTAATATACCCGCGAAAATTAAATATGGGTCCATATTATATATATATACATATGTATGTATATGTATGTGTATGTGTGTATATATATGTATGTATATATATATATATGTATATGTATATATATGTGTATATATATATACCTAAACGAGGATTTTCTTTCAGACGGGTACCCGAATCCCCGACAGGGAGCGGGGATGGGAAAAATCTATCCCCGAAGCCAGGGACGGGGAACGAGGATTTTTTTGTCTAGCGGGGATGGGGACGGGGACCCCTCCCCGCCGGGGATTCTCCCCGTTGCCATCCCTAGTTAGAAGTTTAGAATTTAATAGTGTCAATTTTAAAACGGGATTCAAAGTTGGACTTCGATGAAATCTCAGGGTTGTAAAAATAAAAACTTTTCATTTACCATCCAAGCAATAGTATCCTTATCCAAGACAACCAACTGTGAGAAAACAGAATTTCAAGCAGCGATATTTTTACATGAACAAGCCTGAATCCAATCGAGGTGGAATGTGCACACATAGGCAATGGTAAGCATGTCAGTTTTACATATGGGGTGCAAATCCATCAGAGCTGGAAGCAAAAAAAAAAAGAAAAAAAAAGGTCAACTGAGACTGCAAACAATCAAACCAAGAAGATCTACAGGGCGATACAAGGAAGAGCAGCAGCACTGTTAATGTCAACGGAGGATCATGGGCAAAATTAGCCGGTTAAAGCACCCAAGCTATGAGTGGTGGAAGCCTTCCGAAAAATTAAAATAGAAACCACACATTTGAGCGGTGCCACGGCATGCCTTTCCACACGTTATAGCTGCAGAATTAACAGAATAAGATAGTCAAATGACTAGATATACTGATTAGCACATAGGATACATGTACAACGCTTGAATTTCCGGCAACAATCAGGGCTTCTCTATTGGCTTTTTGGTTTTCCCAACGACGAAACCGACTTACCAATATATGGAAGTGGATACTAATTCAAACATCGTAGCAACCCACTGGTATTTGTTAAATCATGTGGTCTTAGTATTACTGTATACGTCAACCTCATTCTAAACATAGTAGTTTGATATCATACTCGGTAGAACACAAAAAAGTTTTGTATGCAGCTTTACCAGGTCAAAAGTTTTAGCTTGGAAGTGCTGAAATTGGCAACTGATTGTGAAACGATCCATTTGACAGTTCATGTGCCTCCAAAGGATTTTTCTTTGAGCGCTCCAAGGAGGTTGATTCCAAAATGCCTACAAAAGAACAGCATTTATCATTGCACTGAAAAAAGGAGTTATGATATCATCACATTTTTGTGAAGCAACTACCAGTTAAATAAAATATTTAGATCACGAACAAGTAAATGTTGGGCAGCTTCACATGGTATAGTTAATTTACATATCATGTATGGATGTAGAAAGGATGAGACCAAAAAACTCACCAAATCCTAAAATCACAGAACAAAGCAGAAAGCCCAAAAGGGAGAAATCCATTTTATACAGTATCTCCAAAACAATAATGCAACCTGTTGAAACCATTAAGTGCCTTGGAGAAGAGAAGACCAGATGCAATCTGCCACAGTGAATTGATAACAAACAACAAAGTAAACACATTATATCATGAACAAAATAGGAGTTAACTAAGCAAGTCATCCATGTTTTATGTTTAGTTTAAGGCCAAAGAATCGCCGAATTCACAAAAAGGTTAACATATTTTATGGAATTTTTTGTAAATAATATTTTTTCAGGAAATTGCACTTCTGGATAGCTGCCACAGAAAATTGCAAAACTAGACCCCTATCAACAGTTCAACTGGCCACTGAGGTCCTGTCGATCGTTCAACTGTCGATGGGACTCCTATTGATCGTTCAACAGTCGACATGAAAAAAGATGACTCCTATCGAGACAGGCTAAACCGCGCACGCCTACACGCCAGTATGCCTCCTGGCCACTGCATGCACGCTCATGGCCCCTAGCTGCTGCATGCACATGGTCCTCTGGCCACTGCATGCACGCTAATTGGTAGTCCTGTCGACAGGACCTTTGTCGACCAATGAACTGTCGACGGAGGTCTAGTTTTGTGATTTTTGGAGGAAGCTATCTAGAAGTGCAATTTCATGAAAAAATTATTTATAAAAAAATATTTTATGCAGAACTCATGCAACATTAAACATATTAAGTAAGAAGATAAAATCTGCTCAGAGTCTGGTTGAGATAGATGACTGACAAAAACAAGAGAATTAAGCATTGATGCATTAACATAAGACAACTGATGGAAGGGTTTGAGCAATTTTTACATTTTCCTTATAATCAAAATAAGGATTCCCCTTTTGTACGAAACTTACTTTTCCTCAGCAACATTATCAACATAGAATATAAGCACCATCCCAAACAAAACAGTACTCAAGTATGCCCAGCTTGGAAACTGCAGTTTAACTATGCTGTCAGATGCTGAGCCCTGAAATCAACAAAACAGCTATCATTATATACCAAACAAAAAAGATGCATATCTTTCCAACAAACAGAAATATCACATGCTAGAGCATAAACAATGTATACTCACCAGGATTGTATCCCACATTGCAAAAGGAAAAAGAAAACATGTAGCAGAAGCAACACTTATTGCATGAAGTCGCCTTTTAAGTTGATTCTGCGGAATAATAAAATGAAGGTAATTGTCAATTCCACAAAAAGAATAGTCAGCATAAATTATCCCAATAAACTAGCAATACGCTACTATCACAGCCCAAGGATGGCATAAACTGTCACACGCAGAAATTTGAGTGTTTGGATTCATAAGAGATCCCTCAATATCTAGTTTAGAATTTGAAATAGATTAGTAGTAGTATATCGATAGATTGAGATTAGTGTATCATACTTTAAATATGCTCAAATTATAAATTCTGGCATTGAAAAAACAGCTGACGCAAAGTTAGACAATGCCCTGTGTTAGCATATTCTGTTATATGTGGCCGGCCAGGCTGTTATATCCCTTGGCAAGGGGTTATCTTCTAGACTAGTAATTCAGTTATAAGTAGTTATTCCCTTGCCTCTATATATGTACCTAAGCATGGCTCATCAATAACACATTCCACATTCCATTCTATTCCATTCTCCTTCATGTTATCAGGAGACCAGGTTCCCCCCTCCCTCTCTCCCTTCCGCTGCCCTCCCTGATCGAGACCGGGAACCCCTCTTCCTCCCTCCCTTCGGCTGCCCTCCCTGTTCAGCATGGCCAGGACTCCCCCCACCTCTGTCGTCGACCCTGCCGACCTCGTCCATCGCAATGACAACGACGAGCCAAGGCGTCTCGCTGACACCCGCATGGCTGCCCGTGAGGCTGCCCTTGCAGAAGCACAGGCCGCTGAAGAAGAAGCTGCTGCTGCCTCTTCCGATCGTGACGCTGCCACCGAGCGCATCCGTGCTGCTCTAGCACGAGCAGCCAAAGCTCGGGCCGACGCCGCCGCTGCGGCTGATCCCATCGCGCCTCCTCCAGGGGACGGCCTGGACGTCTCCAACGCCATGGCCCTCCACGAAGCAGCCGCCATCCTCAACCTCCACGCTCAGGCGGTCTCCGTCCAGAACGCCCGTAGCCTGGTTCCCATCACCCTTGACACAGCCGGCAACTACTCAAGATGGCGCGAACAATTCCTCCTCGCCGTCACAAAGTATTCGCTGCAAGATCATCTCTTTAGCGACCACGCCACCTCGGCCCTTCCTGATTGGACGCGGATGAACGCCGTGGTCAAATCTTGGCTCTACAGCACGACCTCTTCTGATCTTGCTGAGGCCGTCATTGATCACCGCGCCACCGCCCGAGAAGCTTGGCTTGCCATCGAGGGACACTTTCTTGGGAATCAGGAGACCCGCGCTTTACACCTTGATGCCAAGTTTCGCGCCTTCGCGCAAGGGGATCTTTCCATCACCGAGTATTGCAAGCGTTTCAAGAAGATGGCCGACGATCTTGGCGATCTTGGCGAACACGTGACCGACCGCACCTTGGTCCTCAACGTTATTCGCGGGCTCAACGAACGCTACAGGGACATCGGTGTTCACCTCCGGCGCGGGCGCCCCTTTCCCTCCTTTGCCGCTGTTCGAAATGAGCTTCTCCTTGAGGAGATCAATATGGTTAAGCACCCCGCTGCCCCCCCCCCCCACTGCCTTCGTCGTTGTCCCCTCTGCACCCCAGCAGTCCGCACCAACTGATGGCAGCACCCCTCGAACCAGCGCCCCAAAACAGAACAAGAAAAAGAAACAGAAGGGGCGCAACTCTTCAGGTGGTCCTCCTGCCCCAGCCGGCAGCAGCCCCTCCCCCAACCCCGGATCAACCACCGGGCCCAACGGGACGTGGCCCTCCTACAATCCATGGACAGGGTCCATCCAGATGTGGCCCTGCCCACGGACTCCTCCCCTGGCCCAGCTCCCTCAAGGCCGAATGGGTCCTCAACAGCAGCAAGCAATGCTTGCGTTCCAGGGGCCCCAACAAATTTCACAGATGGCTCAACAAAATCCACAACAGCCGCTATTTTTTCCTCCCTACGGGACCCCTGCAGGACCTCTGTTGCAGCCTCAACAGCATGCATTGTCGCCTTGGACCCCTCAGGCACCGCACCAACCTATGGCAGGAGCTCCGGCTTGGGACCAGAGCTCCCTCGCCTCCACATTCAGCACCATGACTCTCACCCCTCTGGTGAATAACGACTGGTACTTCGATACTGGTGCTTCCTCCCACATGACATCCCATGACGGTACCCTCTCTCACTATTCGGTTCCACGGTATCCCTCTCCCACTTCTATTGTTGTCGGTAATGGTTCGCTCCTGCCAGTCACCGCGACCGGGACGACATATCTTGGCCCCCTTACTTTAAATAATGTTCTTGTTTCGCTACAGCTCATCAAGAATCTTATTTCAGTTCGCCAATTCACTACCGATAACAACTGTTCTGTGGAATTTGACCCTTATGGTTGCTCTGTGAAGGATCTTCTCACGGGGACCGTGACCATCAGGTGCAATAGCTCCGGACCACTCTACCCTCTGCAGGTTCCAGTGGCGCACTCTCTGGTTGCGGGCTCCACACCAGCTTCACTTTGGCACCGTCGTCTTGGTCACCCTGGTCGCGAAACTCTTTCCAAACTTGTTTCGGCCATTCCCGCTTGTAATAAAGACTTGGATTCTATATGTCATGCGTGTCAGTTAGGACGACATGTTCGTCTTCCTTTTGGTACTTCAGTCTCTAGGGCGTCGAACAACTTTGCTCTTATTCATTGTGACTTGTGGACATCTCCTGTTGTTAGTGTCTCTGGTTACAAATATTACTTAGTTGTTCTCGAAGACTGCTCACATTACTTGTGGACATTCCCCCTTCGGCTAAAGTCTGACACATTCATGACATTATCTAACTTTTTTGCCTATGTCTCTACCCAGTTCGGTGCTCGCATCCAGGCGGTCCAAACCGACAACGGCCGGGAGTTTGACAACTCCACCGCTCGCACTTTCTTTACGACACATGGCATCCTCTTCCGCATGTCGTGCCCCTACATGTCTCCACAGAACGGTAAGGCCGAACGGATCATTCGTACCACTAATGACGTTATCCGCTCTCTTTTGTTTCAGGCGGGCATGCCTCCTTCATATTGGGCTGAAGCGTTGCACACTGCGACTCTACTCCTCAACATCTTACCTACCAAGACCCTTGACTTCTCGACCCCGCACTTTGCCCTCCATGGTAGTGCGCCGTCCTATGATCATCTTCGGGTCTTCGGTTGTAAGTGTTACCCCAATCTCTTGGCCACTGCTCCCCATAAACTTTCACCCCGCTCCGCCCTCTGTATCTTCCTAGGGATACTCTGCTCACCACAAGGGATACCGCTGCCTTGATCCTACCACCAATAGAATCATTATTTCCCGTCATGTCATCTTCGATGAAACATCATTTCCCTTTGCCGAGCAACCCTCACCTCCCAATGCTACGGACTTCACCTTTTTAGATGAATTTCCTAACACGGCAGCCGCTCCCATAGAGCTGCCAATTTTATCTTCTACAGGTACCTCTCCCACCGTACCACTTTTGGCGCCACTGGTTCCACCAGGATATCACACCCTACCTCGCGCGGGTGATGTGCCACGCGCGGCCACGGGTCCCTCGACACCCACCGTACCACGCGCGGCCCCGACTTCATCTTCGACGCCTACCCCCATGCCATGTGTAGATGCCACGTTGCACTCCCACGTGCGGGACCGACTCTGCGTGTCTACTCCAGGCGTCCCCGACCAGTCGAGCCTCCTCCTCCAGCAGCATCCACTACTTCCCCAGCACCGGTGCCGCTACCTCCTGGTGCCATTGCCGTTACCCCAACGGTGAACCATCATCGCATGACGACACGGGCCAAGGATGGGTTCCGAGTACCATCCCTGTTCCATGCCACACCACTATCTCCAGTACCGAAGACTTTTCGTGGTGCCCTTGCCGACCCCAATTGGCGGGCTGCCATGGAAGAAGAACATGCTGCCCTCATCAAAAACCAGACTTGGGATCTGGTTCCTCGCCCGCGGCATGCCAACATTGTCACCGGTAAATGGATATTCAAGCACAAGTTCCTCGCCAACGGTTCCTTGGAGCGTTACAAAGCACGTTGGGTCCTCCGCGGCTTCACTCAACGTCCAGGCATTGACTTTACAGAGACATTCAGCCCTGTTGTCAAGCCTGCCACAGTTCGCACAGTTCTCTCGTTGGCTATCTCCCGCAAGTGGCCTGTTCATCAGCTCGATGTCAAGAATGCTTTCCTCCACGGCACTCTGACAGAGACAGTGTTTGCAGCTCAGTCGTCTGGTTTTGAAGACCCCGTTCACCCAGACTTTGTTTGCCGCCTCAACAAATCTCTTTATGGGCTGAAGCAAGCCCCTCGTGCTTGGTACAGTCGCTTTGCCACGCACCTGGTCTCCCTTGGTTTCGTAGAAGCCAAGTCAGATACTTCGCTGTTCATCTACCGTCGTGGCACTGATACAGCTTATCTGCTTCTCTACGTGGATGACATCGTTCTCACCGCTTCCTCAGCACAGCTCCTACGGCAAATTATCTCAGCTCTTCAGCAAGAATTTGCCATGAAGGATCTGGGTGAGCTCCACCATTTCCTGGGGATGCAGGTTCAGCGCAGTGATGATGGTATGATTCTCTCTCAGCGACAGTACATGCTTGACATCCTGGACCAGCAGGCATGACAGAGTGCAAACCTTGCAATACGCCAGTCGACACTAACCCCAAAGTTTCTGCCGACTCTGGGACTCCAGTCGCCGATCCTTCAGATTATCGCAGCCTTGCTGGTGCCCTGCAGTATCTGACCTTTACGCGACCAGACATCTCCTATGTCGTACAGCAGGTCTGTCTCCACATGCATGATCCTCGAGAGGCTCACCTTACTGCTCTCAAGCGCATTCTTCGATACATTCGGGGTACTTTACATCTGGGACTTCTTCTTCGGCCTTCGACGCTGGATGACTTGGTGGTCTATACTGATGCTGACTGGGCCGGTTGTCCAGACACTCGCAAGTCCACTTCGGGCTACGCTGTGTTCCTTGGCGACAACCTGGTTTCTTGGTCGTCTAAACGGCAGAACACCGTCTCCCGCTCCAGTGCTGAAGCAGAGTATCGCGTCGTGGCCAATGGCGTCGCTGAGGCTTCCTGGCTTCGCCAGCTTCTTCATGAGCTTCATACTCCGCTTCACCGCGCCATTCTTGTCTACTGCGACAACATTAGTGCGGTCTACATGTCTTCTAATCCAGTCCAGCATCAGCGAACGAAGCATATCGAGATCGATCTTCACTTCGTCCGTGAGAAGGTGGCCATGGGTGTCGTTCGGGTCCTTCATGTCCCCACGACATCTCAGTTCGCCGACGTCTTCACCAAAGGGCTGCCCTCTTCGGTGTTCACTGAGTTTCGGTCCAGCCTGAATGTCCGTGGCTAAGCACCGACGTTCAGACTGCGGGGGCGTGTTAGCATATTCTGTTATATGTGGCCGGCCAGGCTGTTATATCCCTTGGCAAGGGGTTATCTTCTAGACTAGTAATTCAGTTATAAGTAGTTATCCCCTTGCCTCTATATATGTACCTAAGCATGGCTCATCAATAACACATTCCACATTCCATTCTATTCCATTCTCCTTCACCCTGCACTTCAAATTCCTGGAGGGAAAAACCTAAACTTCCAAAACAAAAATTGTGCATCAGTCCCCTCATGCATAAATATGAACAAGGGTTTAAAAAATGGATGTGCTTGTACATTTAGTTGATTGAAATTTCTATGATGTTCATGTTTCACATAAATGCTATGCAGCAAATGAACCGCCTCATTTCATGCTAATTACCATCTTGGTGAATGACTGTTAGTTAATATGTATTAATGTATGTTGCTCATAAGTCATAAGTTTTGGGGAAAGAAATATTTCTTAAGGAAAATAACCAGAACGACTTAACAATTAATGGTAGAGTTAATGAAATTGAGAATACCTTGAGGGACACCCGCCGACCTAAAACTCTCCTCAAAGCAGATAAAATTCCAGCAGTAACTGGAACCACCATTTCTTTCATTCCAATAATTTGTGATCCTTTCTCCAGGGATTCACTTCCAAAGCTATCTATACAAAGTCAGGGATTCTCAACACCGTTTACATAAGTTCAGGAAGAGATATTGTGTTAAAAATTAGTTGGAAGTTTTAATAGATAAAAATGGTAGAATTATGCAGTGTCATATCAGAATTAGACATCCAAAGAAGGATACATAGAGGTGAATGTGTTCTTGTAGCCCACCCATTTGCTAAGAGATAGTATGCTACCAGCATAGCAGTGAGCCCACCAATCTACAAAGCCAGGGAAAACAGAGTGAAAATCATCTAATGAAGAAACTTAGCTGCTGCTGACTTGCTGCTTCAACACTATAGGAGCATGTTTTGAAGGATTCAAACGAAGATCACAGAAGATATTTAACAGTTGCAAATTGCAACACATGATCATAAATGAGAATTACTGAAAGCTTGACCAGTAATATAATCACAATTACACAAATAAGTTTTCTGACAGGTAGCTTTCAAGAGAAATAGCAATGAAAACATCCTCTGAATGTTCAGTCCAACGGTTGTGCAAGCATGCAGACAGGCTCATCAGTGATTTATGACATTTAGATTAACCACAAGTCCACAACTATACAATTACAATATACATCTTTAGAAGTGGAACTGAATAACTGATATAAACCAAAGTAAATGACTAGTGATTATATCGTTGGTATACTACTGTTTGTATCAGCATTAATGCTGAATAGGCCTGATATCAGTGTATCAGCATTAACAGCGATTGTCAACCCTAACAACTGATAATTTCCAGTAAATCAAAATGGCAAAACAAATGCATAATATCAGCTTTTCTATACCACATTACCACTTTAAAAGAAGCTAGTCACTTTAAAAGAAGCTAGTGGTGGTGAATCTGCCACCATAGTTGTTACGGCGACGCGGCGACCTACCACCTTCACAACTTTACAGCGCTTATGACGCGCGGCGCGGCGTCGCCATAAACACATCGACGTGGCGAACAATATAGAAAAATAGCTTATAGGATTTACAAAAATATATCAATATATAAGTACTAAAATACTAAATTGCAAATAACAATAATAATATAGTATGATAAATATAGCAATACAATATCATATTACAATATTGTCCCTTTAGATACATTATAATATAAAAAATAATTAAAATTGAAAAAAAAATATTTAAAATCATTTCTAATAATATAATATATTTAAAGTTTAGTAAATAATCTATTTATATATATTTGACCAAACAGCCCATTTAAAGCCCACTTTTCAACCCAAACTTCTCCCCACTCTCACCTCTCTCTCTCAGCCCTCTCCAGCCGCCACACTTATTCACCTCCTCTCCATCCGCTTCTCTCCCCCATTCTCCTCTTCTCTCCCCCATCTTCTACACTGATGCAGTGGCCGCCGCTGGAGGACTCTGCTGCCTGCTGTTCGCCAGATCTGCCCCCGCCACCCGCACTTCGCCGGATCTAGCCCCTGCACCACCCTCGCCGCACCCTCGCCGCACCGGCACACCCTCGCCACGCCCTCGCCGCATCATGCCCTCAGTGCACACGGCAACAGTGGCTTCGTATGGCGGGCGCCACAGGCGTGGCGGGCACCACACAACGCCACAGTGGCGCCACGCGCCTGTGGCGCCCACCACAGACCACCGGGCAATATGGCGGTCCGTGGCGAATTGCAAAATTCCGCCACAGCGATATGGCTACGGTATGGCGACGATATGGCGACGCCATAACAACTATGTCTGCCACCACCACTAGCTTCTCATTGACATGCGGACCCTATTGTTAATAAAAACTATATTACTTTTGAAACCGAATTACGATGAATGTTATCTTATCATTTTTTAAGTTATTTATATCATTTGCATATGTTCTTTTTATGTTGTACTTTTTTTCCCATTGCAACACATGAGCACTCAACTAGTCATTAGAAAATCAACAACTTACCTTTTTCCATATGTTAACTTTCCTTCCATATAAAGCGGCTGAGAGAACTCCAAGAACAGCACCTGCGTACTCCGCCAGCAGAGCACTACGCTCAATAGACATGAGAAAAATGCAGCTTAGATGTGCATACAATAAAATTGGAAGCACTTTTATAAGTAGAATTAGGATGCTCAAATAGATGCAAAATAATTATAAATATGAACAAATTAACTTAGTTTAAAAATTGAAGTGCTCAGAATCAAGGCACTACAAAGGCAACAGAGCAGCATCCAGTACCTAGGGCAGTGCTGGTAGGCAGCTCCCAGGACTGCGTTTGGTTCCAGGAGAATTAGAATGATGGGCATCCTAGGATTGCTAATAATCATGAAAACCAATAATTGCGCACAGATGTTTTGGTGCATGAATAACTGGTCAAGATTCAGGAGAGGTTATAATCAAGGATAGCAACCTATTTCAAAGGTAATACTAATAAGACCTACCAAATCTAGTCACAACAGTAATGTTCTATTCCTGTTTGAAATTCCATGTTGGTTGTGCCAACTGGGAGAATTAGACCAGATTACCATATGATTACTGGGAATCTCACAAATATTACAGTAATCAAACACTGCCGAAAGGGCAATTAGGCGCTAGCCAGAAAGCTGATAGCCTGATACTAGGACAGACACCTTTGAGAACAGCATTTCCACAAGCACATGCAAACCCATGCCTTCCTGTTCAGTGAACACAAAGAGGGTTTCCATATCCTGCCTCTATGGCACTGGCATAAGGGAAAATAGATTGATTCTTTTCCAGGATGTTGATCAAAGTAACACAGTTAATTTTCTTGTTGAAAAGACAGCCCTTGCCTTACAACATGGTTTGCATTATTGTATATTCAAGGAGGTTTGCAGTAGACACCAGGCAATCAAAAGCCCCTTACATTCTTAGACCACACAGTGTAGGTCAATTAGCCCTCTAGAAAATTTGATGGAGCTTAAAGAATAGTGTGCTTACACTAGTGGCCCACAAGCAAGAAGCCCTTTGCCCCACAACACGAAGTACAACGCTAGAATTCCTCCATTGATAACTGTTGGAACAACCTGAAAAAAGCCATGCAACCTAAATGAATAAAACAAAAGCAGAAATCCAGTGGTAGATAACATAACCTCAATAAAAAATAATATGTAGATCAACCTGTGAGTTGGGCAAAGGCCGGCCTTTCCAGGGCTTCTGTAAGACTAGGAAAATGACTGAAGCAGGTACAAGACAACTGAAGATGAAGCCAACTATTGAATCCCCACTACTGGATAGGTAGTTATACAGAGAGTACACAGACCAAATTCTAATGAAGTTTCCCAAAATATGAATTACTTGCAGTGGTGTTGACCTGCCCAATATCAATCATTATAGTATGCTGAATAAAAACCAGTCATTATACTGATGCTATCACATATCTTGGAGATGCTAAGAAAAATCAAGATATGATATGAGTACAATAACTATGTAAATAGGGTCATATCCAAAGTGGGTAGAAAAGCTATTTAGTTGAGAAGTTTTTTTTTAGAAAGAGAGAGGGGAAACCTCTCCTATTTCCTTTAGGGAAACAAGGTGTTACAAAAGTTCCAGCACATAAAAGAAGACAAAATATGAACTGCTAGCTCTCATCTCCTGAGCCACACAGATTAACAAGTACTTGGATCACCAAATTGGCAAATTGAGAAGTTACATAACTGTTCGGCATCCTCTGTTAAACAAGGAAAATTGGCAAAATAACCGATTTACACCCAGCTACCTCAAAACTGTGATTTACCCCAAGGCCGTGATATGATTCTGTATGAAACTAAAACTGTGCACATGCAAAAATGCCTCATTTTTCATGTGCACAATTTTAATTCAAACATTATTTCATATATGTGCAGTAAAGTAAATCTCAGTTTTGTGGTAGTGTATGAGAAAATCAGTCATTCACCCTGTGTAAGGAAGGATGCTAATAGTTTTGTAACGACAATGACATAAAAGGAAGAAAAGATTAGTTTACTGACGGTATATAATAGATTTGGCTTTTCCGATGGTATATTGTAGTATGGAAGATTCATCAATGGAATATAGTGTCTCTCAGCGAATTTGGTAATTTTTCAAAAGTGAGTACAGTTTACTAGTGAAAAAAATATAAACTATGGCAGTGTGGAGGAAAATCAAATTAGACCGTATGTCATTCTATACTAATTTTAAATTTTTAATAGCAACAATCACTAAAATAAGTCATACAAACTAAAACATTAACATAAATGTTAATGCCAAGTACAATGTCTATCGTACCTCTAACATAAATCAAACTTATTTCTGTTGTAACATTTGGATTACATCAACTGACACTACATACAACCTACAGCATGATAATTAGTGAAGTATTACTGCTAGTGAGCTGCCTTGTAAAATAGAGTATTTACTAATTTCAATTCATCTAAATCAGGGTAAACTGATAAAGTGTAGAACTCCTATGTTCTGCCTTGTTTAACCAACTACCTTACTACCTTAGTATCTAACTAAGAATCAGGAACATGTCTACTATACAGTTTATTATCGACACATAGATTGACCATTTTTCATACATAATGGATAATATTAGAGAAATCTACACTTGAACATTTGAACTAGTGAAGTACATACTAGTTAGTGAAGGCCCACTGATTTACTACAAATTACAGGTTCAACAATGTCATTGTTCATCGCTCTAATTTATGCTTTTGAGAAAACTTTCACTTATCGTAGATCTCACAGAGAAACTTAATGATTTGTTCAGAATCGAGTTACTGAAAGTACGAGAAATGGCATACTGGAAACATAAAAAAAAACAAAAAAAACATCGCCACTATACCCCTGATTTCACCTGCTCCAACAAGTCACAAATGGAACAACAGTGCCAATGGAATACTATTGCGAGTTTGCGTTGCGGCTAGACAATTTCACTCCGCAGAATGCCAATGAAGAACGCCGACCCAGCAACGAGATCTCGCGCCGGGAGCAGGGGAAACGGGCAGAAAGGGTCAGGCGAAAACCTCACCTCGCCGTCGGCGTAGAGCGGGAGGTAGAGGCGCCGCCGCCGCCGCCTTCCGATGCCGCGGACGCGGAGGGCCTCGGCGACATCATCTCGCCGGTCCCGCTCGTCGCTGGTACCTGACCCCACTCGCTGGATCAGTTCGGCGGCGCCGGGCCGTGAGGGGACAGCTGCGATGCTGTGTGCAGTGAGGCGTCGGCGGGACAAGGCGGTGGCCGGTGGGCGGACGCGCGCCGTCGAGCTCTCCGATCTGGATCGATTTTTCCCTTTTTATCCCCCTATTTTGAAGTGCGCGAAAGGGGGAGGGGCGGAGGTTGCATGGAGGGTTTTCTTGCAGTAAATGTTACAGTTTGTAGGGGTGTATATGAAAAATTACAGACCATAACCCTCCGCCCGGAACATTTTTTCTTGCAGTAAATGAGTAAATATTACAGTTTGCAAGGCTATATATGCAAAAGAATTGTCCGTTATTCTAGAGGACTTGCAGTTGAGAAAGATATAGGACCTTTTTGGGATGGCTACGGATTTTGTAAAAAGCAGCTGCAGGTAGGATTCTGTTTGAATTGGATTCACTGAAAAATGTTATATTGAGAAGTCAGTCGTTTGGCAATTTAGCTTCTTGGTTAGTTGTAGGATGGTTTAGAGGGTAGAAATGACTTAAATACCTATGCCTTCATTATTAGTTGTTTTAAGTAAATTTGAACATATTTTTATTACAATATTGATGACAATTGTTTGACATTTTTAATGATTTAATAATATTTTGTACCACAAAAATGTCCAAAATATTCTTTGCCACGTTACATTACTAATTAAGAATGCTAATTAGCTAATCAAGAACACAATCAGGAAGTAGCAAATCATGGAGATCGCGATTAGTTGCTACCTAGCGTAGGAGGAGTGGTGTGCGGTCAGGATGGAAAATCTTGGAAGTTGCACTTCCGTGGGATTCTGCTTCAAGTGAAAACTACAGTACTGTTTCTCAGAATCAGCTGCAGGGAATCCAGTTGTTTGGAACGGCTGCTAGCTTTTTAGAAGCGGAAGCTAGCCGAGAAATTGTCCCAAACACTGCCATAGATTGTTTGGGCTTAGGATTTCTCTAAAAGCAGATAACTTGTGAGATTCTAGTCTGTCTGACACATTAGTTTTTGGATAAAACGAATTGTAAGGCTATTTACAATGGTGAGTTTAGCACTGTTTCCTAGAATGTTACGTCAGCTTTACAACTGAATAAAATACCCTCTTTCAGTGGAAGTTTCATTTCACTATTTCTAGGCTAACCAGTATAATTAAATGCAATTAGCTCTCATGAAATACATTCTCTCTGATGAAACGATTTAGCTCTCAATGGTTGTTTCATTTCGTTTCATCCGTCTTGGAAACGGGTTAGCACTATGTCATGGTGATGACACTACTTCCTTCTCTTTCTTCATTAATTGAATATCATGTAAGCAAAAAATCTGATGTGGCATGGTAATTAATATCATGAAACACCCCATGAAACCTCCATTGTGAATAGCCTAAGTTTGAACAAAAAACCTCCAAACCTGTTCTACAGATATGAATACATGGGATTTGAACAGGAAGCGTGCAAATTAATGCATAACTTAGTATGTTTAGATAGCAGTTACTTATTTTATGGAATAAAATTTGCTTATTTAGTATGAACTAAAGTTTAGTCTTTTTGCTTGGATGTAGGGACTAAAGTCTTATACAGTGACCATATTATCCCTAATCATTGCTCTCTCGACCTTTTTTTCATCCTCTTAAACAGTCATAAATGAGAGTAGATGATGTTCATGGTACTTTTTAGTCCCCATAAACAATCTCTTGATAACTTAGAGTATCCTCAACCTAAAAATCATCTAATAATTTCTATACATGACATGTCAATAAAAAGTATTCATATAATGTTATCTTACAATGTATGATTTCTTGTCTTCATTTACTTTTCTATCATTTCCCAATTACAAATGAGTGAGCCACATGTATAAAAATTACTACACTCTCCTAATGCATATAGACTAGTTTCTAGTGATAGAAATCATTTCCTCCACTTTTCTCTTCTCTCTTCATTAACTCTCATGTCACATCAGATTTTTTTTTGTTATGTGAAATGCTATTTAATGATATAGAAACCATCATAGTCATTGCATTGGGATGCCCTTGTGGACTATTCCCTCCGGTGTACAAATAATAGTCGTTTTGGTGTTTAGGTGAGAGTGTACAAATATTAGTCACCCTGTCAACCAAAGCGTTTCTCGTCTTCTCTCGAAGCGTTTCTAGCAATAAAAACACTAAAAAAAATGAGGCATGTGTGGCCAATAGGAGTTGAACTTGTGTGGCACCATTAGAATCTTGTCTCACCTTGGTATGTGTAATCATGTTTAAGAAGACTAATATTTATACACCGGAGGGAGTAAAGTTTAGTCCTCGTAAACAAGATTATTTAGAAACAAAATTGTTTAGAACTTTAGAGATTAAATAGGACTAAAATTTAGTTCTTAAAAATAAACAAGTACAATCTAAATAGGTTTTAAATGCCAATCCTCGAAATCCATCACGCAGAAGCCACTAAGCAACTCTCCACCCACTTTGGAGAAGCATGCTAGAGAATCTATGTGTTTGTTTCGGTTTTAGAATTTGGAGTTGAGAGCATGTTATAAGCTGAGAACTCATAAATCTTAGAGAAACTATTACAATATTTGTATTTTGAGTTGTGCTTAAATGAGTCCAATATTCTAATTTGAAATAGTTTTTTCTTTGTGGCTTATGACTCGAAAATCTCATTTAGATTTTTTTTCATCGAGAAAAGAGAATATATAATAACTTCATATTATATTATATATGTGATACCTTATATTATATGATTTTAAATTATATGAACAAGATGATATGAATCATACAGCGGCGAATCTAGGATAAAAATATAGTGTAGGCTAGATTGAAAGTGTAAGTCTAAGTCGCTAATTCTAAATGAGTTAAATATTCTTATATAAGTCAAATGTAATAGATTTGATTTTAAGCTTTTTGTTGTAGCAATTGTGTTAGCTACAGCACAGGTTTTGTATGTGTGTATACGGTGTGTAAAATGAACCTCGAAGGGTTCTCTCAGAGGGAGAAATGATTTATACTAGTTCGGACCTCCCCTAGGGGATAATAGCCCTACGTCCAGTTTGTGGTGAATTTGGCATGATATGCATCGGTGTAATATAGTGAGTTCCAGGGTTCTCATGGCCCTGGAGAAGCTCTCCTGTTACAAGGGCTTGGCCCTGCTTTTATAGGCACGCAGGCCAAAGGAAAAGACCAAAATACCCTCTATAAGTCCTAGGCTCATAGGGGCAAAAAGGGGAAAAGGAGCGAGCTACTGTACAAAAGTGCTTTAGAGCTTTACAGACGTGTCAGACAACGTCACTTCTTGACCAGCTAAACGACATACAAGGGGCAGAGGGGCCCTGGTATGGCTTCTACACTGTAGCAGGATGCGGATATTTTCTGGGTTCGGAGTAGGGGCCGGAGCTCTTCAGGCGAAGGCCGCAGGGAAGGCTTCGAAGTACACTCCGAAGTAGGCTTCAAAGCATACTCCGAACTGGGGCTCCGAACTAGGTTCTCGGAGACTTAGCTTGAATTGGCTGGAAAGGGTCCGGAGACTGGCTCTGAGGGGCTCCGAAGGGAGCTCGAAGGTTAACTCCGAACAGGGTTCGAGGGTTAACTCCGAACAGAGCTCGAAGGCTAACTCCGAAGTTAGCCCGAGACTTAGCTTCTGGCAAACCTTAAAGGATCTTGAGGGCTTCGCTCCGGAGGGCTCTGAAGGTGTTCGAAGGCCTCACTCCAGAGGGCTTCGAAGTGCTCTTGATACTTGGAATCAGCTTCTTCAAGAATGAACAGGCTTCGACTAGTGTTGGGCTCCGGGCCGAAGGCCGTCGGAGGTTGTCGTCATTTGGCCCCTGTTCAAGGGAAACTTATTCCCCCAACAGTAGCCCCTCGCTCGCAGTCCTTCGGGACGAAGGGGTGCGTGCGCCCTTGGGACAAATGACAGAAAAATACAACTTCAGGGGAAAAACTGGCCTTCGGAGCTTGGACCGAAGGCAGCTTCGATAAGCGTAGGTAATATTTGTGTGCGTCCGCTGTCAGAATGATCTCGGGGGAATCACATGTGACCCCGCAACGGTTATAAAATTGACCTGTTACAGAGCGTCGGGCCGCTTCGCCTTCGCTGGAGGCCCACCTGTCAATGGCTTCGGCCCACGAACCGTCGGGATTTTTACCACCTATAAATAGGGGTTTACCGCACACGGCTTCGGCATACTTCTCATTTGTTTTCTTCTCAGCGCTTTACATCCTTTGCTCTCTTCTCCTCCTTAGCTTCGCGCGAAGCACCCCTCGCCAGCTTTAGCCCCTTCGCAAGTTTTAGCATACTTCGCTCCGAAGCTCCACAGAAATGCCGAAGAAGGCTACTTCGAGGGCTTTGGCCTTGGGCTCGAGCTCAAGCTCCGCCCAAGCACAGGCAATGGCAGCTGCGGCAGCGAAGCCTACACCGAGGCGGTTGGGGCCGAAGGATCTTCGGTCGCCATCCGACAAGTTCGAGCAGACACTGGAGATGAGGGTCTCGATCTCCACCGAGGAGTCCGTCCGGAGGGCCTGCGAGGGGAAGATTGCTTCGAAGATTCAACTTAGAGTGCCGGAGAAGTCGGAGGCTATACCGAGGCCTCGAGCTGACGAAGTGGTGCTGTTCGAAGCCTTCTTTGAAGCCGGCTTGCTATTTTTGAATGGGTCATGAGGGCTGAAGGTTGCGAGGGCCGCGCAGACGTCTTCGTCACCCTTCATGATGCAAACTGCTAACCGAAGCCAAGGGAAGGTGCAGACCGCGTCAAAAGGGATTTGGCCTTCGGAAGTGCCAACTTCCAGCTTCGGAAGGAGTACCAAGATGCCTTCCCTGCGAGGGCCACCAACAACAAATGGTACTCGAACTGGGATCAAGAGTGGTTCTACGCCTCCGTCGGCGCGAACTCTCCCCTTCGGAGTACCAATGCACTTATCTCTTATCGGCGTGAAGGCGTGGTGAAGACCAGCTCCGACACTCTTCGCTCGAGGATCTCGCTCCTTCGGAGGGTGGCTGTGAAGATGAGCATGAGGGACCTCGCGGAGTAATTCATCACCCTCCGGTTCAGCCCCCTTGCGCGCTCTTGGTCAGAGGGGCTCTTCCAACCTTCGGGACGAGGGGGCCTAAACGAAGTGGCATTTGAACGCCTCGGTAAGACTTCGAAGCTTTTCCACTTTCATACTTCGCCAAAAACTTTACTCTGACTTGGATCTTTATGAAGCCACTATTGAAGTGAGGACTCCGGAGGAGGCCATCGCAGCGGCGGAGCGTGTTGTCGGGGCCCCGACATCCGGAGGAGCAAGCCCAACGGCTTGCTTTTGTGGGGACTTGGGAGCATTGGAACAAGGTGCGGACTCTGCTCGGCTTCGAGGAGGTCCAGTCTCTGCCAGACTTCTCCCACCTTGCAGCTTCTACAATCGGCTCCAAGAGGAAAAGGGGGGATGACGACGAGCCCAAAACTTCGAGGGCTCGGCCAGAGGCCCCCGCGATCGAAGCCCCTACTCCGGAGGAGGTAACGGCCACGGACCCTCAAACAGAAGCAGAGCCAATGAGTGCTCCGACAACGGCCACTAAGGTGGTAGCGAAGACCTCAACGGCGACGGCTTCGGGCGTGGAGGTCGACGCGCCAGCTTCGCAGCGTAGGGATTGAGGGCGCACATTGACCCCTCTACCTTCGAAGAAATCTCCGACGAAGGTAAACACTTCAAACATACTTCTCTTTTATATGTGTATTTTGACTTGAACTTTTTTGCAGAAGATGATGTCGGCGTGAGGCCCACCGTTCCGAAGCCAACGGAGGTCTCTAGCAGCAGCAGCAGCGACAACTCAGAGTCTGACAGTTCCTCGTCTGAAGAAGACGGAGGTAACGGTCACGATGAAGGGGACCCCCGAGGCGACGAGGACGTCGAGGTAGTGGATCGAAGCCCAGCACTACCGAAGCCTGTGCAGGCAGTTGCGGCGGAGGAGATCATCCGGCCTCTGCAGCCGAAGGGAGTCGTGACGGAGGCGACCATCAACAACTTCCGCGAGGGCTGCACAGCTGCGGAGGCAGGAGTCTTGGTGGCTCAACTCAGCCACTCAAACCCCATGGACCTCTTCATCAACGTAAACGAAGCCCTCATCCAGGCGAGCGAAGTGATACGCAGCATTCGAGTTATACTTTGGTCTTCGATCAACACTTATGATTTTCTTGAATTCTTTCAGGCCTTCGCACTGAACGCAGCAGCCTCAACTTCTGCGGATGAAGCCGATAAGCGAAGGCGGGCCGAAGCTTCAGCTGAGGCGGCGAGGGCCGAGGCCGACAAGGCTAGGGAAGCCTTGGCCTCGGAGACTGGCAGGCTCCGAGCGGAGCTTCAAGCTCGAAGGACGCCGAAGCCCAGCTGGCGAGGGAGAACTCCGAGCTTCGCCAAAGAGCTCACCGCCTTGAAAACTTTGTCGTTGGCAACATCGACGAAGCTACTCTGAGCCTGACCGAGGTCCTAGAACAAATAGGGACCGAGTGTCGGGCTCCAGACTTCGGCAGCCAGGACCCAAGTGGGGACCGCGCCGCATTCTTGAAGGTAGTGGCTGCGATGGTGGAGCAATCCTTGAAGGGCTTCGCCTTGATGGTCGGCCGAGTGGCGGGTCAAGGGGTGTTGCAAATGCTTCACGACGCGGGGTGCAACCACCTCGAAGCAGCAACCTCGGCGACCCCTGTGGCCTTCGGAGGCCAACACTTGGTGACACCTTCGGCCGGCGTCCGCGGAGCCTGGAGGCGGCTTCAGGAGCCTTGGAAGGCCCAAGGCTGCGAGGCAGTCCTTGAACTTCAGAAGGCCATCCGCCTTCGCCGAGCTAGGGCGCATGCCTCGCTAGCTCAGCCTTCGACGTCGGCACCTCCGCCTCCGAAGGTGTAGATCTCCTTAGGCTCCTTGTAATTCTTAGCTGTAGGCTTGTAAAAACTTATCAGTTTATTAATATAAATGTGGGGGTGCTTTATACCTGCCCAGGCTCAGTCTCCGAATGTTGACTTCGAAGTACTTGAGGACTCTGAAGAACTTCACCAGTTGTGGGCAGTCCTCGAAGTAGCTAGGTCCGAAGGCCCCCCTCGGTTTAAGCTTCTGAGGGGGCCTAACGGTTAAGCCATCCCCGAAGTAGTCCAGGATCTGCTGGCTACCGTGAAGACGGAGTCCCTTCGGAGTTCTTCATCCTTGTCAGACTTAAGTTGCTTCGCAGTAAACTCACGTAGCGAGGGGGTACAACCTTCGCGAATGGTCTTGGCAGGCGATGAAGCCTTAGACTTCTCTGCCTTCGACACGGCACCACCTGCCTCGTAGACTTGGAGCGACCTGCAAAGTGGAAGACGAGGTATGCGGGCTTCGGGGCTTGGACGAACTGGACGTGGGAGAGCAGGCTCCGACGAGACTTCGTCCAGCCGAGGGGGCCCTAGGGATGGCAATGGGGCCCCGATCCCCGATCCCCGGCGGGGATTTCCTCTATTAGGGGATGGGGATGGGGAAATTTCATCCCCGCGGGGAGAACAAATGGGGGAAATCATGTCCCCATCGGGTAAGGCGGGGACGGGGACAGTCCCCTACTCCCCATCCTCGAATCCCCGCGGGTATACTGACTTGTGGGCCACCCAGAAAAAACCCTAAATCCCCTAATCCCCTTTCTTCTTTAGCTCCAGCCTCCAGCCTCCAGCCTCCGCCCGCCAATATTTCACGCGCTGCCGCCTACACCTGCTCGCCTGCTGCTCTGCTCGGCCAACCGGCCGGCCGGCCGCCCGGACCTAGCCCCTAGCCGCCTAGGCACTAGGCTCCTAGCCGCCCCGGCGTGGCAGCGCCAGCGGCCAGCGCCCCAGGCCCCAGCGCGGCAGCGCCCAGCCGCCCCAGCGCAGCAGCGGCCAGCGCCCCAGCCGCCCCAGCGCCTTGCGCGGCTACGCCCTAGCCCCCACCCCGTAGCTCTCTTGTTTCGGTGCTTCCTCAGTAAGAAGCCTCTCTCTTTCTTCTCACACATTTTCTTTCCAGATCTGAAAGTTTTATTGTCTAGTAGATTGTTTCTAGTAAAATACTTATGTATGCACTTGGGTACTAGAACATCAATATGAGCTGACAATTATTTATGGCTAAGTGGTTTGGTTAGAACTTTTTTATTTTTGTTCAGCAATGAGAAATGGGATTAAACTTGTACTGAACTACTGATACAATTAACTTGTACTTGGATGCTTGCTAAAATGTTGATATTTATTTTTTCATAACTCTAGATTGGCAAATGGCATCTTCTTTGAATAGAAGTAGCAACCAGGAATATCCAATCTTAGCTATAACAAGCTCTGAGAATGCTCCCTCACAACAAGCCTATGTTCCTGAACATCCTATAGAGGGGGATGAAGAAGAGATTGAAGTTTCAAGTGAGGAAGATGAAGCTAGTGCTTGTTGGTTCAAAGAGGAAGTTGACTTCACTGGTTTGGAAGGAGTTCAAGAGAGTGAAGGTGTGTGGTAAAATTAAAGCAAAATGTAACCATTGTTCCAAAAAGCTTGGAGGAGAAACTAAGAACGGCACTAAACACCTTCATGATCATTTAAAGACATGTCCATATCGCAAGAGCAAGATGATGGGGGCACAAGAAAAGACTTATTCTCAATCTTCTTTGAGATTTAGTTCTAAGGATTGTGGGAAAGTTTCTGTTGGAAGCTACACATTTGATCAAGATATTGCTAGAAAGGATCTTGTCGACATGATAGTCCTACATGAATACCCCTTAAGTATAGTAGATCATGTAGGTTTCCGTAGATTTGTTAGTTCACTTCAACCCTTGTTCAAAATGGTCACAAGGAACACTATCAGGTATACAAACAAACTATTATTTATTGTATTTCATGTGTATCATATGCCTAATTATGTGTGTTTTAAATTTTCAGAAAAGACATTATGAACCGATTTGAGGAAGAAAGAAAGAGGGCCATTAACTATATGGCTGGGATTAGATCTAAAGTTGCTATAACTACTGACATGTGGACCTCAGATAACCAAAAGAAAGGATACATGGCTATCACCACCCATTTTATCGATGAATCTTGGAAGCTCAAGAGCATTCTCATGAGGTAATAGTATCATTTGAGATGTTTGCATTTTATTTTCTGTATTGAATTTCTGATTGTGTGCATTTATTTTTGTATAGATTTATTTATGTGCCAGCTCCACATAATGCTGAGGTTATTGCTAATGAACTAAATGAAGCTTTGCTTCAATGGAATGTTGATGAGAAGGTATCAACAATAACAGTAGATAATTGTTCTACTAATGATAAGGTAATAATGTGTTGTTATACTAGATAATATACTTGTTCTAGTATGTTTCTTTAACTTACACATTCTAATTTACTGAAAATAGGCAATAGAGTTGGTACTGAGGAAAATAGGACCATCTAAATTTATGTTGAGAGGTACCATGCTACACATGCGGTGTGGTGCACACATTTTGAATTTAATAGTTAAGGATGGCTTGGATATAATCAAGACAACAATAGAAAGGATTCGTGATAGTGTTGCATATTGGACAGCCACACCGAAAAGAATAGAAAAATTTGATGAAATTGCTAAGTTTGTGAAAGTTAAAGTAGAGAGAAAGCTATGTCTTGACTGCAAAACTAGGTGGAACTCAACTTATATCATGCTCAGTGTTGCAATTAACTATAAGGCTGTTTTCAATCGTGCTATTCGAATTGACAAGCAATTTGAATCTGCTCCTAGTGAGGACGAATGGGAATTTGCTATTATGGTTGTTGAGAGGTTGCATTTGTTTTATGAAATCACTGAGATGTTTTCTGGAAGGAATTATGTTACCGCAAATATTTATTTCCCTAGGATTTGTGAAATTAAAATGAAAATGAGGCAATGGTCAACATGTGGCCATGCAATCATAGAAGCTATGTCAGTCGCCATGAATCAGAAGTTTGATAAGTATTAAACTGATATTCAATGTCTTATGGGAATTGCCACACTTCTTGATCCTAGATTTAAAGCTGAGATGTTACTTGTTTGCTTTGAAATGCTCATGGGTGTTACTGGTGATGAGTGTGAGGATCGAGTTCGAGAAGTGACAACTAACTTGTGTGATCTGATGAGTGAGTATAATATAGAAATTCCACAAGATAATACAGAATCATCCTCAAAAGTTTCTTCAATGGAAGCTCCAGTGGTTATGTCCATCTTCAATGCTCGTGTTGCTAGGAAAAGGCCTTCATCTTTAAGAATTAAATCTGAACTGGACCGTTACTTGGAGGATGATTATGTTGTAGCAAAGGAAGACTTCAATGTGTTGGATTGGTGGAAAGTGGCAGGGACGCGCTATCCTACTTTGAGGATGATAGCACGAGATATTTTTGCTATTCCAGTTAGTACTGTTGCTTCAGAGTCAGCATTTAGCACAAGTGGAAGGGTTCTTAGTGAACATCGTAGCAGACTCACCCCTCAAATGTTGGAGGCTTTAATGAGCTTACAAGATTGGCTTAGAAATAAATACAAAGGTAACTTCTTTTGTTCCTATCTTCATTTTAGAAATAAAAATGTCTCAGTTTCATCTTTTACAAATGCTTATGTTTTGAAGATAATGAAGTTGGAGACCCTGCTAGTTTTTGGACTTGTCTCCAAGATATCCAAGAAGGGATGCAGGTTGATGACTTAATCACTTGAATGAAATAATTTGTATTTTAGTCAATTTTATTATTGTTGGTTCTATAACTATTTTATGATCTATGCTAGGACCTTGCAATATGAAATTTGGAGCTGCCAACAACTCAAGATTATTTCTGCCATATGAACTCTCAAGCTATCAAGTTCTGCCATATGTGTACCTGAGAAACCAAGGGTTGGTTTCTGTGTTTGTGATGAGTGATTGACAGGCTTTTTTACCCTCTGAGTGATTGATCATCAAGTTTGCTTTCATTGCTCCATTTGAACTGGACTTGTCTGTCTAGAGTAGAAATTGACTAGCTTTGCGCAGTCCGTGCTTTTACTCGTCTAGTTTCCTTGACTTAGTGGTGATGCGTTTATTTCAAAATGATCAAATCACATGCTTCATCATGTTTTTAGAGAATGTTAATTTGAGCTGAGCACATGATCATTGGTGTTATTGTTGGCATATTTTTGCTTCATATGTCTTTGCAATTCTGCTCATTTCGAAGCTTTGCATCTTTTACATGCTCCTTGATGCTTGCATTGCCAAAGGGGGAGAAATTCCTCAAGGGGGAGAGACTTTGCTTCGTTCTCTACCGCAAGGGGTATAATTTTCAAAGTGGGAGAAAACATGACATAAAGGCTCTTTGTTGCCAAAGGGGGAAAATTTAACTCAGGGGGAGTTTTTATTGCCGAAGGGGCTTTTTACTCTTTTGAAAAGGGGGGAGGAAAATTCTTTTATCAAGTGACATGATTTGGCTCTTTTCTGAGTTTTTATGGTCACTTGTGAGCTGAAAATTTTTACATTTTCTTGAACTTGGATTTGGTTGTCAATGCACTCATCAAGGGGGAGATTGAGAAACCAAGGGTTGGTTTCTGTGTTTGTGATGAGTGATTGACAGGCTTTTTACCCTCTGTTCGAAGGGTACCTCCGAAGGGGGTTCGGAGGTTGGACCTCTGGAGGGTGTTCGGAGGTGGTTTTACCGAAGGGTGTTCGGTGTTTGCTTGCTGCAGCTGTTGCAACGGAGTGTGCGTGTCGGAGGGGTCCGACAGTACACGATGGCTGGGTGTGTACCGAAGGGTTCGGTACTTTGGGTGGTACACCGGAGTGTGTGCCGGAGGTTGCTAACTTGGAGAGGTCTCTGGAGTACTGGATACACTTGTCTGTTTGTCTCTGGTGCGCAGGGACTTCGGAGGAGACGGACAAGGCTCGCAGCAGGTGAACCTGGGTCAAGCGGGAGGCTTGATGCCAGGGGAGCGGGGAGCTCCGTCACGGTGGCTGCGAAGGTGGTCCGGGTCGGTCCTCGGGTCGAGGCGCGCCAGGTGAAGGCAGAGAGTGCGGAGCGTGGCTCCGGGTGAAGGTGCTCCGAGAAAAAGTCCTCGGAGGTGAGGCACTTCGAAGGTACTCCGAATGGAGTGACTTCGGAGTTGGATGGATCAAGTCCTCTGCGGAGGCAAGGAGTTCGAAGTGTGCTCCGGAGGGAGACATTCGAAGGTACCCGACGAAGGTCTCAGAAGTCGAGGCGCATCGAAGGCATGGTCCGGGTGAGGCTCGTCGAGGAGTGTGCTCGGTGAGAGACACTGCGACGAAGGGCTCATGGAATGCTTCATGCGGAGGCCTTGGACGAAGGAGGGACTTCGAAGGGTGGTACTCCGAAGGTGGGGCTTCGGAGTGAGGAAGGCTTCGGAGCGAGGCTAGCTCCGGAGCAAGGTTGACTTGAGGTGCTTCGACCTGCATGGGTTCGGTACACGGACTGACGGAGTTCGAGCTGGGTGAAGCTGTGAAGCCGTGGTGGTCCACTCCGGAGGTGTTGGTGCGAATTCCCAAGGGCTTTGACGGCTTCGGCTCAAAACCGTCACTGTATCGGAGGCCATCTTCGGCGAAGCGAAGGCCAACAGGCTCAAGGCTTCTCGCCGAAGCTACCGCACCCTCGCGTGCGAAGGGAGGCTCCAGAAGGTCAAAGACTGCAAAGGCTGACACTGTCTGTTCTGTAAAAAGCTGACACTGTCCCCTCTGCAAAGCTGACAGAGAAGCCTCCAGAATAAAGTTGGACTACCTTTTGTACCCCTCTGTTCTGTAGAGACAAAACTGGTGTAAACCCTAGGGGTAAAGTAGTCAATTCCTTTGGGTGAACTGTGGGCTATAAATATGGGGGCTCGGTAGGTAACATTTAACACTTTGAGCATTTACTGTTGAGCTCTTGTAGCCACATACCTCGCTGTATTCATCCAGAGTTCAATTTTATTTGTGTTCCTTGTTCAAGCGGTGAAGCCCTGCTTCTGTGTGCTTTTTGCTTGAGCTCGCGTTACATACCTCGCTAGTTATAGTGCACCGAAGCCTGTCTAGGCGAAGGATGTTTCTATGCGAAGTGTGTTTTTCAGTGTGCTGTCGCTCTGTGTAACAGGAGGCAAGACCTCGCTGCTTACTAGCGAAGCCCTGATCGAGGCCCGTTTTGCTTCTTGTGTCGAAGCCCTTAGCGGAGTCCGTGTAGTGTGCGTTTAGACCTTCGTGTACGAAGCCCAGCACCAGTTGCTGTTGCCAAGTACTTGGTCGAAGTTCTCAGAGGGCTGTCCACTCTTGCGAAGGGTGAAGTGCGAAGCCTGCTCAAAGCACCCCGTGTGCGGAGCCTGCACTGACTTAGCGGAGTAGATTTTCGAGGGTTGTTAGTGGAGCGAAGTCTTCTTGGCTTCGAACTTTTGCTCCTGCGAAGCCTGTGTTCGGAGCTGTCGAAGTACCTCCGAACCAGACCTTCGAAGGTAGTGTTCGAAGCCTGTTCCGCAGAAGACAGAACTGAACCGAAGGCTAAGTTTTTAGCCCGGATTTTTAAAAGCTCCCATTCACCCCCCCCCCCTCTGGTCGCCGTTTCCGGTCCAATCAGTACCAATGTACCATGAATATTAAAACCTTAAATTTGTATAATTAGAACTTTTAATTTGTAACTTGTAAGACAATGTTGAATTCTAGGATTATTTCTTTGCCTTATTTTTGATCTATTGTGTACTTGTGCTACTATGTTGTGTAATTTTGCTATTGGATGGAGTGGAGTCAATGGACATATATTATTTATGGAGTGGAGAACTGGAGATCTGTTGCCTTATTTTTCTAGTTTGCGGGGATTTACTCCCCATCGGGTACCCGTCAACCCGACGGGGACCGGGGACGGGAAAAAATAGTCCCCGCTTTCGGGGACGGGGACGGGGATCGGGGAAATCTCCTCTCACGGGGGACGGGGACGGGGACCTCTCCCCGTCATGGACTGTCCCCGTTGCCATCCCTAGAGGGGCCTGGCCGAAAGAAAGGCAAGCGAGGGTTGGGGCCTCGAACTCTCTTTTCTTAGGTTTAGATACAGATTACTCGTAGTTTTGTTTTCGAAGTATATTTGTAACATACTTCTCAATTATCATTCAATGAATGGAGTTTATTGTATTTGCATACTTCGTCTGCATGCTTCGCATTGCTTGATGGTTTCGAACGTTTTTTAGCTTGTCACGCTCATACTGCGTATGACATTCGCACACTTCGCATACATGCTTCCCCCTTGCTCGTGGAAGCTAGGGACTTAGTCGTTGCTGGTGCGGGCAATTAAAAATGCGAAGGGGTGCGCCTTTTTGGCGGCTTCGGATGCTTATAACACATGGGGCGAAGGCCTCTTTTGGGCTTCGAACGCGTTAATTTGGAGCGAAGCAAGGCTTCAGCGTAGCCAAATTAAGCGAAGCATGCTTCGGCATGCTTGGATTTGGATGCTGTGCGTGAGCAAGGCTTCGAAACACACTTAGATTTTAAGCGAAGCATGACTTCGAGATGCTTTAATTCTTAGATTAGATCACGTCACACGAAGCGAGGCCTCGGTGCGTGTTCAGATAGCGAAGCAAGGCTTCTTGAGCTTGGTCCTGTAGTGAAAAGGATATTTGGTGTGGATTCACCGAACCTGTGATAAATTGAGCCACCTTCGACTTTGAGCCACCTTCGACTCTGGGTCACCTACGACCCTGGGCCACCTTCGACCCGGGGATGCATCAGGTCGGGGCCTCAAATCCTGGACTTGCCAAGCCGTCGCTTGGAAGTCTCAAAGCCCACTGCTACGGGCCCGAAGGCGCTGTGTAGCCTTCAGAGGGACGCTCTGGATTTTGTAAAGCGAAGCAAGGCTTCGAATTTTAAACAAGGCGAAACAAGGCTTTGGGTTTTTGATAAGATGAAGCAAGGCTTCGAATTTTTAAAAGGAAGCGAGGCTTCGATTTCAAAACGCGAAGCATAGCTTCGGTTTTAAAACACGAAGCAGGGCTTCGCCTTTAAGGCGAAGTAGGGCTTCGATTTTATATTAATGTAATTGCAAAAGTGTACATCGAAGTGGTACTTCGGACATTGTACATACCTCGTAAAGTGGGTGAAAGCTTGCCTCATAGCCCTGGGGTTTTGACGGCCTTCGACACACGAAGCGGAGCCCCTTGCCGGAGAGTGAGCTCCGAAATGCGAAGGATTGAGGAAGGCGTAGATGAAGGAAGGCGAAGAAGGCCTTCGAACTGCACCCGAAGCCCTTTGTCGGAGGGTGCGCGAAGCTAGAAAACTTCGAAGCTCCCCCCTCAAGCGCACTTCGAATTGCAGACAGTGGCAGAGAACTTAGCTTTTAGGACTAAGGTCCCCACGGACGATGCCAACTGTTGTAGCAATTGTGTTAGCTACAGCACAAGTTTTGTATGTGTGTATACGGTGTGTAAAATGAACCTCGAAGGGTTCTCTCAGAGGGAGAAAGGATTTATACTGGTTCAGACCTCCCCTAGGGGATAATAGCCCTACGTCCAGTTTGTGGTGGATTTGGCATGGTATGCCTCGGTGTAATATAGTGAGTTCCAGGGTTCTCATGGCCCTGGAGAAGCTCTCCTGTTACAAGGGCTTGGCCCTGCTTTTATAGGCACGCAGGCCAAAGGAAAAGACCAAAATGCTCTCTATAAGTCCTAGGCTCATAGGGGCAAAAAGGGGAAAAGGAGCGAGCTACTGTACAAAAGTGCTTTACAGCTTTACAGACGTGTCAGACAACGTCACTTCTTGACCAGCTAAACGACATACTAGGGGCAGAGGGGCCCCTGGTATGGCTTCTACACTGTAGAAGGGTGCAAATATATTTTGGGTTCGGAGTAGGGGCCGGAGCTCTTCAGGCAAAGGCCGCAGGTGTTGGGACGACGGATCGAACTAGCAGGTTTTCTGAGAGAGATGGAAGAAATGGAAGCAGCGTGTTTAGTGCCTTGTTTTTGCCTGCCTGTTACAACTGTAGTGAGGGGTATTTATAGGGCGCCCCGCCCAGAGGACTAAGCGCCTCCGAACCGCCAACGGCTACCCGACCAACCCTGACGGGTAGTACAGACAAAATAGGCGATACATAGTACAGACAGGAGGATACACAGTACAGACAAGAAGATTCGACTCTGACAGCGTATCAACCGTGTCGGGCGATTCCCGCGCCGCCCGACACGGCTCAAGGATCGCGATCCTGTCCTTTCGTACGACCGCCTAGTCCTTTTCCCGCTATGGCTCTCTTCGGGTCCGTCCTCCCGGTCCGGCCGAGGGGCTCGGGCTTTCAGCCTCCGGAAGACGAGCCCCCGTGTCTTACGCCGAGGGGCGACCTCCGGCTTCCTCCCACCGGAGGGTGGCCTCTGGACTCGCCCCTCCGGAAGGTGGCCTCCGGCCTCGCTCCTCCAGAAGGTGGCCTCCGGGCTTACTCTTCCGGAAGGTGGCCCCCGGCCTTGCTCCTCCGGAAGGCGACCTCCGTCATTAGGCCAGGGCCCTCCGGCCGGGGGCCCACCCCGTCGACTCCAGGGATTATCTCCCCCAACAGTAGCCCCTCGCTTCTTCCCGCTCGTAATCCTGCAATAAGAGGGGGTGGAAGCGCACAAGATAATCCCGATAATCTTCGCGGGCGCGTACCTCGTTTTAAGACGCCGTATCCGCCGAGGCACTGGGCAGGCGCCAGAGTAGGGAGTTCGGAGGCCGGGGGGTTGAGGTCCAACTCGAGCCCCCCCTTTTCCCAGCACGCCGAAGGGAGTGGACCGCGCCGACTGGGGGACTGGTGCGTCCTGATCCGGAGGGCCCCGACTCCGAGGGGGCGGACTGGCGCCGTCAGAAGCAATCAATGCGCGCGCTGAAGGCATCGAGGAGGCGGGCCGCCAGGGGGCCGTCGCCGCGACCCCGAGGCGCCAGCCAGCCATTAAATGCGGTGCCGCACGATCCGCGGCGTTCACATGTTAACCGATTCGGGAGGCGAACCGTTGATTCCACGACAAGATATATAACCGCCCCCCGCGGCCCCTTCTTCATCTACTCGCACACGCTAACCTTCACCACTTGAATCGCCTTCTAGCCCGCTCCCTGAGCTCTGCACCCCGCTTCCTGTCCTCCAAGAATGACGAGAAGCACCGCCCCCGCAATGGCGATGGACCCGCATTTTCTGCAACGCCAGATGGCGGCGGCAGCGGCGGCGACGGCGACGGCGGCCGCCACGTCGGAAGTGCGCGGCGCACGCGATCTCCGCCCCGCCTCTGAGCGATTCCGTGAGCAGACCCTGGAGCTCGGGGCGTCCGCATGCACAGAGGTCTCGATCGAGCAAGCGACCAGGAACCGTCTCGGTCCAGAGACGCCGGCGAGGAAGCCGGGCCGGGAGACGGCCCCGCTGCCGCGGGAAGGCGAGGTTGTTGTTTTGAAGCCTTTTTCGACGCGGGCCTAGGGTTTCCGGCCTCGGAGCTTCTTGCGGGGGTTCTGGACGCCTTCCATCTGGAACTCCCGCAACTGTCTCCCAACGCCGTGGCGCGGCTCGCCATCTTTGAGTGGGCCATGCGCGCCGAAGGCTGTGAGGGGAGAGCGGAGGTCTTCGCGGAGATGCACGAAGCCCTCTGCCAACCGAAGAAGAAGGAAGGCCGAGTATTGGCTTTCGGGGAGCATCAACTTCCAGCTCCGAAGGAGGTACGCGGACTCCTTCCCGGCGAAGGCCACCAACGAGAGGTGGTACTCGAAATGGGTGAACCGGTGGTTTTACGTTCGCGTAGGGCTCGCCTCCGGCCTAGCCGGGGTACCACGCCACATCTGGTTCCGGAGGGAGGCGCGCGTCGAAGCCAACGCCGGGACGATCTCCGCGAGGATACAGCTTCTGCAGATCGTCGCCCGCCGGATGAGCATGCGGGATTTAGCGGAGGAATTTGTGGCTCTAGAGATATCTCCGCTGAAGGAGGAGTGGCCCGCCTCGCTCCGGAGTGGTCAGGACGAGTCGACACCAGCGGAGCTCTCCCGTCGCCTCGGTAAGTACCGGCTCCCGTTGCTTCGTCTCCGTTTTTGCGTGCTCGAGGGGTATCCTGGACCTGACGAAGATATGCAGGGTCGCTCGTCGCCCGGACGCCGAGGAGGTCACCCGCCTGGCGGAGAGGATTCTTGGGGTCCCCACTACCGCTGAACGGACCCGCCGACTGGAGCTGGTAGGCTCCTGGGAACGCTTCAATAGGGTATGGGGGGCGCTCGAGCTCACGCCCCCGCCTCTTCCGGAGGGCGAGGTCCTCAGGGACGTTTCGAAGAGGAAGGCGAGCGATGCCGACGGAGGCCTTTCTCCAGGCCGCTCGAAGAAGAAGAAGAAGACGGCGAAGGGGCCGAAGCGTGTGTCTCCGGGGCCTTCCTCGGCCTCCCATTCGGAGGGAGGGGGCTCCAGCGAGGGGGCCCAGTCGGAGTCAGGAGACCCTCCGGAGATTCCAGCTGCGGCTTCGCCGGTCCGGCCTGTCGCCGGAAGGAACGAAAACGCTCCCCCTCGCCCGAATCCCACAGGAGCCCTCCGCTTCGGGGGCCGGGCAAGGGGTGCGCACCGCCGAAGCGATGCTCCGCCCGGGGACCGCTTCCTCCCCCATACCGGTCTCGGCGGGGGGCTCCGCAGGCTCCCTCGAAAGCAGGGCCGCTGAAAGCAGGGCCACGGACAGCCTGGACCGCGAGCCCCTGGCGGACCCGCTTGGCGCCAGTCGAGAGGAGTGCCGACAAGGAAGCAGAGCTGGCCGCAGCGGTGGCGAGCTCGCCGCCAAATTCCATCGACAATCTCTTTTTTCGCCCAAGCTTGTCGGAGCATCTCCAGCCTCCGGATCGCCCTGACAACGCGGCGGGTGCAGGTATAGCGACTTCGCCATGCTCCTTCGTGCGCAGGGGGACCTTTCTATGTTTAACCCTTACTCGCTTGTGCAGGTGCTTCGGTCAGAGGCGCGGAGCCGGCCGGCCGCTACTCTGCGGACGCCTCGGACGCGAGGTCCGGAGCCCCCGTCGCCGCGAGAGGAGCCCCGAATCCGTGGGATGAGGCGGAGTCCAGGAGTGCCGAGCGGGTCCTTCGGGAACCCACTGGGGACAGTCGAGATCCGACCTCGGCCCCCCGCCGATCGACGAGCCGCGCAGGGCTCCAGTGCCGCTTCTGCGCCCCTTCCTGGCGGACGGTGAGGATTTTGCTTCCAAGGTGGCTCCGGTCCACGACTATTACCTTGCGGCTTCGCGAGGCTCCGGTGATAGGCGAGCTGGGGCTATCGGATGGCCTGGATCTCGGAAGGGCCATCGAGACGGCGGCGAGCCAGGTATTTCCTTCGAACGTACTCAGCTCTCCCTTGGCGGCTCTTCTGACCATCATCTTGCGCGCAGGTTGTGGCATTGGCGCAAGGGCAACTATCTGCCTTGCTTTCCGAGTGCCAACATCACGAGGCGTACGCCGCGGAACTTGCGTCTCGGGCAGCTACCGCGGAGAGGCTGGCCCGTGAGCGCTCGTCGGAGGCCGAGGCCCTCCGATCCCAAGCGTCGAGGGTCGCGGCGCTGGAGGCCCGGGCGGCGGAGGCGGACTCCCTCAGGGTCCGCGTTGCGGAGCTGGAGGCCCGAGCAGCTGAGTCGGACTCTCTCAGGGCCCGCGTCGCGGAGCTGGAAGGGCTCCGGGCCCGGGCCGCCCGCGTAGACGAACTGGAAGCGGAGGTCGGCGCCCTCCGAACTCGAGCTGCCGAAGCGGAGGTACTCCGGTCCCGAGCCTCGGAGGCGGAGCGGCTTGAAGGAGAGGTGTCCCGACTCCAAGCTCAGGCCTCAGAGGCGGGAAACAAGGCCGAGGCCCTCGAAGCCCGGGTGACCCACTTGGAGGAGGTCGAGGCGGGTCTCAACGCGCGGAGCGAGAAGGCCGCCGAGGAGCTTGCCGAGGCTGGGAAGACGGCGGCCGAGGCCGCCGAATCCTTGCGGAAGATGCTGGCGCGCTACGGCACCGGCTGTGGAACGTTCGACGTCGCCCGGGAGCCCCTGGTCCGGCGGGTGAAGTTTGTCCGCTCCGCCGTCCGGTAAATACATCTCGCCATGGCGCAGTACGGCGAGGTGTCCGCTCGGGTGGCCGCGTACGGAATCCTTCAGCACCTCGAGGCATCCGGGCTTCCGCTCCCCTCGTCCTCGAGTCCGCACCCGGTCGCCTTCGTGGGAGACCACCTTCGGACGCCAAGCCCCGCGCTGACCCAGTCTTGGAGGGCGCTCAAGGCGACCTGGCAAACCGAGGGCCCTGCGGCGATCCAGGCTTGGCTGGAGGAGGCACTCCGCGCGCGCGGTCCTCCGGCTCCTTCGAATCCTTCGACCTCGGCCCGCTTGCCGGATCCGCAGGTGTAGCTTTAGAGCTTGTCTCCGCCTTACCCTGTAATAGCTTAGGGAACTTAATCGTATTAATAAAGAGTACTTTTCCGGGACTTACTCAGGGCGTTCGCGATCGCAATCCTGATGTCGAGGTACTTGAACCGGACGATGCCCTTCGGCATCGATGGGCCATCTTCGAAGCTGTGCGGGCCAGCCGGCCTGCGCGCTTCGTTCTTCCCTGCAGCAGTGACGGGCACGTGGACTCCGACGTCCTTCAGGGGGTTCTGAATCATGTGAAGGAAGAGGAGAGAGGGTCCCGCTCGCTGTCCTCGTCCCCTGAGCCGGTTGATTGGTCCGACACGGAGGCTGATTTGAGCGGAGCACCCCCTGGGGAGGACGGTCTGCGCAGCTGGGCTCAGCTCCAAGCAGATCAGAGAGCTTTCCGTGCCCAGAAGAAGGAAGAGGAGCGCAGGAAGAGGAAGGAAAGGTCCGGTCGGGTGGCGGCTACGACTTCCGGCCCTTCAAACCGGAGGGGCCCGCGGTTTTTGCTTGGCCTAGACGAGAACTTTTCTTGATCTCGCTCCTTTACTTGTAATGAACATTGTACGCTTTATGTGCTTGCTGCAGTCTGCGCCTTGCTCTCTCTCCCCCCCCTCCCTTGGCGGGTAGCTGGTTGACCAGCTGGGCGCGAAGTAGCTCAGGAGAGGGAGAGCATAGAATGCACGTTTGAAGTCGGCGCGTTGAGTTGGAGTTCAGAACCCGAATGTGAGGGTGCGCCTAGCCAGAGCGCGAAACCGAACGGCGAGGGTGCGTCGAGCCGGAGACCGGAACCCGAATGCGAGGGTGCGTCGAGCCGGAGCTCGGAACCCGAATGTGGGGGTGCGCCTAGCCAGAGCGCGAAACCGAAAGGCGAGGGTGCGTCGAGCCGGAGCCCGGAACCCGAATGCGAGGGTGCGTCGAGCCGGAGCTCGGAACCCGAATGCGAGGGTGCGTCGAGCCGGGGCTCGGAACCCGAATGTGGGGGCGCGTCGAGCCATAGCTCGGAACCCGAACGTGGGGGTGCGTCGAGCCGGGGCTCGGAACCCGAATACGAGGGTGCGTCGAGCCGGGGCTCGGAACCCGAATGTGGGGGCGCGTCGAGCCATAGCTCGGAACCCGAACATGAGGGTGCGTCGAGCCGGGGCTCGGAACCCGAATACGAGGGTGCGTCGAGCCAGGGCTCGGAACCCGAACGTGAGGGCGCGTCGAGCCGGGGCTCGGAACCCGAATACGAGGGTGCTTCGAGGCATGGCTCGGAACCCGAATGTGAGGGTGCGTCGAGCCAGGGCTCGGAACCCGAATACGAGGGTGCTTCGAGGCATGGCTCGGAACCCGAATGTGAGGGTGCGTCGAGCCGGGGCTCGGAACCCGAACGTGAGGGTGCTGCGCGAGTTGTGTTGGTTGAAGCGTTCGGCTGAAAACTTTATTATAAAGATGGGGTACAAAACACGGGCGTCGATGGCCGCTAAAAATACAGTAGCAGTGTTACGGAAAGTAACGCTTCAGGTCCCCAGCGTGCCACGTATGCTTCAGCTCTTCACCTTCCAGTGTAGCGAGACGGTATGACCCGGGTCGTCCGGACTTCGTGACGATGTACGGTCCTTCCCACTTGTTGCCTAACTTGGTGGGGGCGACCACCGCGCGGAGGACGAGGTGCCCTGGTTGGAATTCGCTGCGCTTAACCTTGGTGTCGTACCACCCCTTGGTCTCTTTCTGATAGTGGGATAGGTTGGCGACGGCGTGCAGCCGCGTTTCTTCGGCTAGGTCGAGGGAGACGGCGCGCTCATCTTCGACTTCGGGTGCTACGACGCGCAGTGAACCGGCGCGGAGCTCCGTTGGCGTCATTGCCTCGTCGCCGAACAGGAGGCGGAACGGGGTGAAGCCCGTTGCCCGAGAAACGGTCGTCCGGATGGACCATAAGATCTTGGGTAGTTCGTCGGGCCACGTGCCTCGGGCCAACCCGACGATGCGCTTATGGAGGCCGGACAGAATGTGCCCGTTAGCTCGCTCCACGGCTCCATTAGACTGGGGGTGCCGCACGGCCGCGAAGCAAAGCTGAACTCCCAGCTCGTCACAGAATGCCCGGAAAGTGCCGGCATCGAACTGCGTTCCGTTGTCCAATGTGAGCTGCTTGGGTACTCCGAATCGGCACACGATATGCTGCCAGAAAAATTTCTGGACACTTCGGGATGTGATGGTGGTTAGAGGCTCCGCTTCAACCCATTTGGAGAAGTATTCGACTGCGACAACGATGAAGCGCAGGTTCCCCCTCGCTCTGGGGAGTGGACCGATGAGGTCCATGCCCCAGCGGGCCAAGGGCCACACAGGAGGGATAGGTAGCAACCTTGCCGGAGGGCGGTGACTGCGGCGACCCATCCACTGGCAACCCTGGTAGGTGCGGACGAGTTCTTCAGCGTCGACGATGATGGTGGGCCAGTATACGCCTTGCCGGAGGGCTTTGCCTGCGAGGGCCCGCGGCGCCAAGTGACTGTCGCACAGCCCCTCATGTATCTCCCGGAGCATGGCGACACCGTCTGAATGTGAGACGCAGCGGAGCAGCGGGGAACATACTCCGGACTTGTACAGGATTCCATTGATAACCTCGAATGACCTCGCGCGGAGCTGTAAGCGAGCCTGCTCCGGACTGGGATGGACCTCGTCGCCGCCTGCGAGTGCGCGGAGGATGGGCTCGCGCCAATCGACGCTGGCCGTACAGAGTACTGGAGCCGGGCACGGCGACTGTTCGCGCTCTTCTGGGGCGGCGGAGATGGCTGCTTCGCCTCGATGGGTTACCGAAGGCTGGGCGAGGTCCTCGAAGAAAGCCCCTGGCGGCAAGGCCTGGTCGCCGGCCCCGGCCTTGGCGAGGGCATCGGCTTGGGCGTTGTCGCCGCGCTGGATGTTCTGGACGGAAATGCCCTTGAAGGATGCTTCGTACTTGCGGATGGAGTCGAGGTAGGAAGCGAGGTCCGGGTGCTTCGCTCGAAAGGACTTGTCGATGTGCCCGGCGACCACTTGGGAATCGGTCTTAACGATCACGCGCGCGGCGCCCAAAGCGAGCGCCTTGCGAAGTCCCAAGAGAACTCCTTCGTATTCTGCGACATTGTTGGTGGCCTTGAAGCTTAACCGAGCGGAGTATAGGGCCTGCTGACCTGATGGGGAGACGATGACTGCTCCGGCTCCAGCCCCGGAGGCCTGGTAAGCGCCATCCGTAAAGACGGTCCAAATCTCTTCGCCCGTGCTGGCGCTCGCGGGCTCTCGGGGCCGCGTCCACTCTGCGACGAAGTCGGCGAGGATCTGGGATTTAATGGCTGTCCGGGCAACGAAGGAGATCCCGAACGGGGCCAGCTCTACTGCCCACTTCCCAATGCAACCAGTGGCGTCTTTGTTTTTGAACATGTCGCCCAGCGGATAGGCTGTTGGAATGATGATGTCGTGGGCCAAGAAGTAGTGCCGGAGCTTCCGGGAGGCCATGACGAGGGCATAAGCCACCTTCTCTAGCTCGGAGTACCTGGCGTTGGCGTCGGTGAGAACCTCGGAAACGAAGTAGACGGGACGCTGGACTAGCTTCCCACCGGACTCTTCCTCCTGAACCAAGGCCGCACTTGCGGCGGTGCCAGAGGCGGCGAGATAAACCAACAAAGGGCTGCCGGCCCGTGGCGTGGCGAGGGCCACGAGGCCGGAGAGATAATCTTTTATTTGCTGGAAACAATCCTGGCACTCGGGGGTCCATTCGAAATGCGCAGAACTCCGGAGCACCTTGAAGATGGGCAAACTTCGCTCTGCTGATTTGGCGAGAAAACGCCCAAGGGCGGCCAATCGTCCGGCCAGCTTCTGCGCCTGCTTCAGGTTCTGAGGTGGCGCCATGTTCTGTAGCGCCTGAACTTGCGTTGGACTAGCTTCGATGTCGCGGCTAGAGACGAGGTACCCAAGCAGCTTCCCTGCGCGTGCTCCGAAGACGCACTTGTCAGGGTTAAGCCGGATTCCACACTGCAGGAGGCTGTCGAAGGTTTCGGCTATGTCGGACCCGTGTTGGCTTGCGGAGGCAGTCTTGATGACGATGTCGTCCATATAGGCTTCCACGTTTCGCCCGAGCTGATGACCGAGGGCCTTTGAGATTAATCTTGAAAAGGTCGCTCCGGCATTACGGAGGCCGAAGGGCATCTGGAGGTAACAGTACACTCCGGCTGGGGTGACAAAACTGGTTTTCACTTGGTCTTCAGGCTTGAGCCAGATCTGATGATAACCGGAATATGCGTCGAGGAAGCTGAGGAGCTCGGCTCCGGCTGTGGAATCTACTAGCTGATCGATGCGAGGCAGAGGGTAGGGGTCACGGGGGCAAGCTTTATTCAAAGAAGTAAAGTCGATACACATGCGCCATTTGCCAGATGTTTTCTTCTGGACAAACACAGGGTTGGACAACCAGTCGGTGTGACTCACTTCCCTGATGACCCCGGCGCGGAGCAGCTTGTCGGTCTCTGCCTTGGCGAGCTCGGCCCGTTCGGCGGATAGCCTCCGAAGCCCCTGGCGGACTGGTCGTGCCTTCGGATCAACTGCCAGGGAATGCTCGATGATGGACCGGTCGACGCCAGGAATGTCTTCGTCCGACCATGCGAAGATGTCGAGGTTGCCACAGACGATGGCCTCGAGCTGTGCTGATAATTCTGGCTCCAGGCCCCCTCCGAACTTGATTGAGTACTATTTCCCCCCGTGAGTCAGGGTCTTGGTGATAACTTCCCCTTCTGGGAGGGGTTTGGCGGGGCGCCCTTTCTGCGCAGGGCCGGCCTCCAGCGGGAGGCTGGCGTTGTCGGCACCCTCGCGGACACCTATGGACCTGCCGCGGCTCCAGTGGCGCCGCATGGCCGTACTCGACCCGGCGGGCTGCGGCTTGGTCGCCCAGGACGGACAACACTCCTCCGGGAGTCGGCATCTTGAGGCAGAGGTAGTTGTGGTGAGCGATGGCGCTGAAGCGATTGAGCATCCCTCGGCCGAAGATGGCGTTGTAGGCGTACGGAGCGTCGACGACGTCGAACAGGATTTCTTCGCGACGCTGGAGGGGCGCGGTGCCGAACGCCACTTCCAACAAGACCTGGCCCAGAGCATCGAGCGGAGGGCTCGAGAAGCCTTGGAGTGGTCGCGAAGCTGGCAGCAGGTGCTTGCGCGACAAGCACAGTTGATCAAAGGCCTGCACGAAGATGATGTCAGCGGAACTCCCCCCGTCGACTAAAATGCGACGCACCTCGGCTCCGGCGATGTCCGCCGAAATGACGAGTGGGTCGTCGTGAGGAAACTTGACTCCGGCGGCGTCTTCGGCGGTGAAGCTGATGGGGACATGAGACCATTCTGGAAGGATCGAAGGGCTGGACGTGCCGATGTGCCCAACTTCCCGAGCGTAATCCCGACGCTGCCGTTTGGACAGCGCTCCGAGGGCTCCTCCTCCGGATATGGGAAGGACCACGCGCTTGCCACGGTCCGGAGCGGCTTCAAGCTTAGGGGCCGGGACTCCACCGAATCCCTCGACCGGGGTCACGGCCTCCGGCTCTTCCTGTCGCCCGACTATTTGGACCGGGTCCGGCCGAGGGGTAGAATGCCCTCGGTCGGAGGAACCGCGACCGGACTGGCGCTCGAGGTAGTCACTGCGAAGAGCGAGGATGGTTCGGCAGGAGTCGGTGTCGTGGCTCCGGTTCTCTCCGTGGACGCTGCAGTAAAAGTTTCCCCTGGCAGGCGCTCGGGGTGGAGGCTTGGGCCCGCCTGGCGACTTCCGCCGGGCGTGTGCAGGTGCTTGGCGGGCGCTTGAGGGGTGATGCTAAGGACTTCCCCCCGAAAGTGCTTTCGGTTCCGCCGTGAGTCTTGATGAACAAGGTCCGGGCGAGCGGGCTCCGGGCGCCGGAAATCGGGGGCGCGACGCGGGCCCCGGCTGGGCTCCGGAAGCGCTTCGTACGCTCGGACGCTTGGAGCCCAGACAGGGACTACCATCGCCTGTCGGCGTATCTGGCCCTCTTCGGACCGGGCGTACTCTTCGAAGTACGTCATGAGCTGCGCCACCGAAGAGATGGGCTTCCGGTGGAGCTTGTCGAGGAGACCATGCTTCCTGACGCCAAAAAGCCAGCTCCGCCTTTAGCCTAGCGTTCTCGGCGGCCAGGGCATCGGCTTGGCTCCCGCTTCCCCCGGAAGTTGTGTCGGGGTCTCGCGAGCGAACGTAGTCTGTCTGAAGGGACACTACTACTGGAGGTCTGCCCGGGAGATGCTGCTCCGGTGGCCCGTTCGGCGACCCGGCCAGGTTGGCGGAGGTCGGCTCGGGCAGGCCGTCGGTGCCCTGGGCTCCGGGCGTCTCTTCTTGCAACTGGGCGGGGCCCACTGGGGGCGCCGCTCCGACGGTTGTGGTGATGGGAGCTGGAGGATTGGGGTCGACGGCCGGGGCGGGCTCGCCCCCAGCGGTTCGAGTCGATCTGCGCAGGGGCGCCGTGCTTGCTCCTTTCCGGCTCGACATGCTTTGGGTGGATGGGTGTAGAGGACACTAGCTTTTCGGACTAGGATCCCCACGGACGGCGCCAACTGTTGGGACGACGGATCGAACCAGCAGGTTTTCTGAGAGAGATGGAAGAAATGGAAGCAGCGTGTTTAGTGCCTTGTTTTTGCCTGCCTGTTACAACTGTAGTGAGGGGTATTTATAGGGCGCCCCGCCCAGAGGACTAAGCGCCTCCGAACCACCAACGGCTACCCGACCAACCCTGACGGGTAGTACAGACGAAATAGGCGATACATAGTACAGACAGGAGGATACACAGTACAGACAAGAAGATTCGACTCTGACAGCGTATCAACCGTGTCGGGCGATTCCCGCGCCGCCCGACACGGCTCAGAGGATCGCGATCCTGTCCTTTCGTACGACCGCCTAGTCCTTTTCCCGCTATGGCTCTCTTCGGGTCCGTCCTCCCGGTCCGGCCGAGGGGCTCGGGCTTTCAGCCTCCGGAAGACGAGCCCCCGTGTCTTACGCCGAGGGGCGACCTCCGGCTTCCTCCCACCGGAGGGTGGCCTCCGGACTCGCCCCTCCGGAAGGTGGCCTCCGGCCTCGCTCCTCCAGAAGGTGGCCTCCGGGCTTACTCTTCCGGAAGGTGGCCTCCGGCCTCGCTCCTCCGGAAGGTGGCCTCCGGGCTTACTCCTCCGGAAGGTGGCCCCCGGCCTTGCTCCTCCGGAAGGCGACCTCCGTCATTAGGCCAGGGCCCTCCGGCCGGGGGCCCACCCCGTCGACTCCAGGGATTATCTCCCCCAACAGCAGGGAAGGCTTCGAAGTACACTCCGAAGTAGGCTTCAAAGCATACTCCGAACTGGGGCTCCGAACTGGGTTCTCGGAGACTTAGCTTGAATTGGCTGGAAAGGGTCCGGAGACTGGCTCTGAGGGGCTCCGAAGGGAGCTCGAAGGTTAACTCCGAACAGGGTTCGAGGGTTAACTCCGAACAGAGCTCGAAGGCTAACTCCGAACAAGGCCCGAAGGCTAACTTCGAAGTTAGCCCGAGACTTAGCTTCTGGCAAACCTTAAAGGATCTTGAGGGCTTCGCTCCGGAGGGCTCTGAAGGGGTTCGAAGGCCTCGCTCCAAAGGGCTTCGAAGTGCTCCTTGAGACTTGGAATCAGCTTCTTCAGGAATGAACATGCTTCGACGGTGTTGGGCTCCGGGCCGAAGGCTGTCGGAGGCTGTCGTCATTTGGCCCCTGTTCAAGGGAAACTTATTCCCCCAACACTTTTAGTCATCCAAGTTTCAATGGAAAAGTTAGAAAAAAAATAAAACAACCTACAACCTTATAACTGCCTATGAACCATTGTAGCAAAACAATCTTCTCATGGTTTGATGATAGTCTCAAAATTTAAGAATAATATGATATCTTTGTGTGCTGCATACCAATCTAATATCTAAATCCTAGGTCTACAACATTAATACAAATTAAAAGGAATAACTAGCTCGTCAACGAGTGATGACAATATAAAAAACTAAAAAAACAAAAGATGTTATAATTAACGAGGAAGATATACTTTTAGTTTCTGGTCAGTGATTAACCAACTACAACACTATCTATTCAGTACTCACACTATACTTTCTACGTGAGTAACTGGTCTACTGATTTCTTTTATCCATAATTGTTTTTCCTTCATTTTGATTAATTGAAGTATTTAACTCTTTGCTGACTATTAACTAACAAAAATCTCAACATGTGGCAATCTAGTCGGAAAATACCTAAAAATCCCCCCCAAAGCTAGAGCAGCTAGAGGGATATAGGAGTGCAGAAGGATAGACATGACCCTCTTGTTAAGCCTATCGTTGGGAGGGTATGGGTATACCCATGTTTTCCTATATTCATATCCATAATAAATCTTATCTACCCTTACCCTTCTCAATTCTATGTTACCCAAAACCCAAAATTCCCCATACTCATTGGTTAATTGAGTAAAACATATTGTAAATAAGGCACTATTGTCCATTGCCCTCCCCTCCCCAATTATAATTGGGAAAATTACTCACATGTCATTATAATTTTCAGAAATTGCTTATATGCCACTGTCAGTGACTGTGGTGGCCCCCATCTGTCAGTGACACATCGATGGCATATTGGCAAACCGCAAAAATTGTAATGGCACGGAAAAAATTAACCCATTATAATTGGGAAAATACCTATATCCTTCCCATTTCTTGTGGATATGGGTTTGAATAATAGGTAAGGGTACCTAATGGTAGGCCTACCTGTTGCACAATATGCATGTGGCTTGTAATACGAATGGGCCAATAGATTGCTGCACATTTTACTCATTGTATCATTCTCTCTCGTACGCTCCTGTTCTTCTTCCTCCCCTTCTAGTGTGCATATTCTCTCAATTTTATAATACCTACTATAGGAGACATCACATATACATAACTTTTTTGAAAAAACGGAGAGTAGGCTAGAGCCTTATGATGCCTACTTGCTGAATCCACCCCTGGAATCATGTTACTTATATAAGTGACGTGGCAATATGCTTTAATCATGTATAAATATTCTCCTAAACTTATATGGATATTTTTAATTTCTTAGCCTAATTCTCACGAGAAGCAAGGATTTACATAATTCTCTCCAATAATAAAAAAGAAGAATGAATTCTCTTAAATTCTACCATTAGTCAATTCTATTTTTACCTGTTTGATATAGAAATTCTGTATATTTTCTTTAGAATCGTCTCCAAATTTTTTTTAAAAAATCCATACCAAACGAGTAAGTACACAAGGTTGTTTAAAAGTGTCAGAACGTTCAAAATCTAGGTCTGAAATTTCGGTTCGAAATTTCCGAAAATCCATATTACCGCTGGGTCCTGTTGGGAAAGTGCCTCTGGCAAAAAAAAATTATGAATATGCTTGTGTTTACGGAAGATCCGTTCAAATTTCCGTTTTGTTATGAGATTTTTGGAATTTTTGGTCCCTTCCATTTTTCATTCCAAATTGTAAAATCATGTCAAGTATTAACCCTCCAAATATTTGCAGTCCAGGATTTGCCACTCATGCGTTTTGTGACCAGGACCCATACGGGATTGGTTCATAATTTTACTGTCATTTTTATGTAAGTCTTAGAAATGTGATACGAGAAATTCTTTAAGAAGTCACACATTTTAATATTATTTTTGAGTAAGCGTGCTCGATGTTAGAATTTTAATAGGATTCGGTGCTAATTTATTCACAAATAGAAGAATTTTGTTGTCTTTTGATGGTTCAGAAAGCTTAATTCTCACCGATCAGATCAGCTGTTGCAATTATCCCCTTCAGCATCAATAAGTTATTCCCGTTCCGTTCATTTTATTTCCTTTATTCATGTCAACAGGTGTAGTCGAGAGGCAGCACATGTTCTAAAACACATCTAATTCAGTTCTTGACCAGACAACCTTCAGAGATGGTCAGGTTCAGATGCCCAGTTCGAGCATTTACAATGTATAGTACTCTTAAACTAGTACTACATGACACATAAGCAACCTTATTTTTTAGAAAAATGATACAATATATAATACTAAATGTGAGATTCCTTCTAACATTAAAAATTATAAAATAGACATGCTCTATCCAATGAGCAACTATCAAACTTAAACAGTAGTATTATTTAATCTATGAAACTAGTATCCATACATAAAACTTATGTCTTATTTTAGTTTGCTTAGTACTACATTCTCAATGTATAGAACTAGTACCAAGTCAAAAAAATTCTCTTAACACTACTTCTTATTACAACATTGCGGATGCTCTTAGTACTTGTTTGGTAGGCCGAAATTGTAGTTCCATTCACGTGAAAATGAACTATAATTGTGTATAATTGTGACGACCTCACACCCTTCAAACAAGACCTTAAGATGAAAAATATTGTAAAACATTACTAGTTCTAATTTATAGCGTACGAAATATTTCCTTAATTTTCGTTGGCTTTTGTCGTAGCCGACGAAAATTAAGTTATTTTTTGTTGACTACAGTGAAATTAAGTTAATTTCGACAGAATGTAATGCTAAATCGTTTAGCGTATTCATCTAAATTGATACCATAAATATATCCACTGTCCTAAAAAACAATTAGAAATCATTCAGCAAAATAATTTCATTTTAAACACCACCGTTTATTGGGCCCTGATTCCTTAGGATATACTTGATTGCACAATATTATTTCTTAATCTTGCTGTGCTATATCAGGCTCTAGCATTTATTGTACTAATTAATGGTAGCCATTGTTGTTGTTCATCAAAACGAAGATATTTTTTATATCTCACAATTTATTGCTTCCATATCAAACAAACCTCAAATCTGCTCAGTAGAAAACATATCTGCAAAGTTATTGCTATTTTTGTTGTGCTCTATCCTCAAAGTCTCCTCGACCGGCCTACATATATGCTGCTCACCGTGTTCTCTCCAATGGCGACCAAAAAATTCAGAGGGCGAGACGGCGAGTGAAGTAGAGAAGGAGACGATGCTTCGAGTGCAGGGCTCTCTCCGTGTCCACACTTTCTCCTCCGCTGCCTGCGTCCACAATGTCGAAAGCTCCGACGACGACGGCGGCGGCGGCGCTGATCCGTCCACCCGTTGCTCTGCTGTTCTTCACAGCAGCAAGAAGGCGTCGAGAAAGGAGATGAAGAAGATGGTGAGGAAGCTTCTGTCGTCGGTGAGACGGAGACACCACGCACCCCAGGTGTCCCGACCACACTCCGAAGCCGGCGACGGCGACGGCGACGGCGAAGGCGTCGATGCGGCTGAAACCGGAGGCGGTCAGAGTGACAGGGAGACGTTCGTGTCGGCGAAGTGCTCTGAGGTGTGCTCACTGTGTACCGACGACGACGGCCCTGAGCTGCCGTCGTTTCGTCTCAGCCCGTCGATCTTCCCGGCCGGAGGTGCTGAACGCCAGAGCCAGCCCACCGCGTGCCCCATGAGGGTGATCATGAAGCTTCCGTTCGGGTTCATCGTCGGCCGTCAGCTCCATGCCCCTGCAGCAATAATGCCGTCGATGAAGCTCTCGTTGACCTTGAAGAAGATGGTGCCAAAGCTGGCCGATCTGCAGTCGTTGCAGTTCCGGTCAAAGATGATCAAAACGAAGGTGGTATGCGCCATCAAGGAGAGATTTGGACGAGGAGGCAGCCGACGAGGGGAAGGCGGTAACAGCTACCGTAATGGCAACAACGGCGATGGTGACGACGACAACGACGAAGATGTGTTTTGGAAGAAAGACGTGAGAGGGCTGCGCTGCAGGCGTGTGGAGGACAGCGACGCTTCGTTGTGATCTATCTTTTTTTTACAAGAAATTAAGAATTTATCTTTTTACATATCAATGATGTATAAAAAAAAGATAAATCTTTAATTTCCAATTATAATTTTCTAATGCTGAAAGATCCAAATCTAAACATTTTATTTTATAGTTTTTTTTCTTTTTTTGGTCAAAGCTTGAATCTTTTGGGCAGCGTATGTATTAAAAGTTTTAACTTTTGAATAATACATTTGGTATGTACATAAATATGGCTGACAAAGTTATATGGGTGCAGATGTCGTGTCCATTTATTTATCTCACCGTATTACTTACTATTTGCTGACATGCATTTTTCCACTTGATCACTCGTGAATTTTTTTCTTCATCAACAATTCAACATGGAGGGTTTCTTTTCTTATCGCCAGTATGCATTTTACACTGTTACTTCTTAAAATGTTTCATTTTTTTCACACCAATAAACCAATCCATGTGCTGAATCACAAGCCGGTTGCTACAAGAATGTATTGGACTTACACTGTGTTCCTTCGAGGAGCGCGTCGTCATGCGCATCGAGTCCCGCGTCGGGCCAACCAAGCGGGGCTGCGCCGCGCCGCGCCGCGCCGCGCAAGAAGAAAGCCGCCGCTCAGTCCAAGGCCGTGACGCTCCCGCCGGTGCCGCTGCGGGACACTTGTATTTGGACACTAAAGCTATGTTTGGGAACACAATTTTTTGTAGTTTTGAAAGTAATACGGTAGTATTACGCAATACTATAGTATTATATACTAAAAGGTATTTGACAACTCTATCTAAAATCTCTGTAAAGTAAACTGTAGTATTATAAATACTGTACTTAATCTACACTATTGAAAACTTTGGTATAAAGCACTTTTTTCAAAACTGTGGTATTATAAACTATGATATTGTTATGGACATAATATAGTATAGTTTTTGAAATACCGTAGTTTCTAAAAACTATGTTCCCAAACAAGACCTAACTGACCAACATAATTTCAGCCACAAATAGCCAGTTTGAAGCTCTGTTTGTTGATCCAATTGTTGTTGGTTAAACTCGTCTCGGGTTGGCAAATTCTTGTTAAAATTTTGTAACTATCCGAGTTGGTACGAGAACGATAGTGGAGATGTTTCAACCGTTGGTGTCATCTAAAAAAGATAAACAGTATGTATCGAAGCAATATGGGTATTTTGTAGAGCACACTGCTCTGCAAGCGCGTTCAAATAACACAAACGAATATATTATAAAGTACAGTACGCGACCGCCCTAGCCAGGCATGGGACTCGTCGCTACCGTCGAGCCTTTGCTAGGCGTCGGCTTCCCCGTTGCCACCATGCCCTAGGCAGGCACCAACTTCCCCGCCGCCATCGCGCCCTAGCTAGGTGCAGACTTTCTCATCGTCATTGTGCCCTGCCAGATGTGGGATTCGTCACCGCCGCCATCCCCTATCAGACGTGACCCTCGTCTATCATCTTCTCATGTGGAAGCAGCATCGCTCCTCTCTTCTCCCTTCGTGTATGGGCCGTGTGTGACGTCCCTCCTCGTACAGACCAGGCTATCACGAGGGGAGCGGTCACTTTACAACCGAAGTCATTTCAAAGTGAAAATCATTCATGTTGTCGGTAGTCGTGGCGACACATAGTAGCGGATTTATTACAAAAGAGTCGTATGAGGCATACCTCGCGGCTAAATGTTCACCATAATAGAGTTCAACAGCGGAAGCAAAAATCAGTCATTCAACAACAATCATCTGGTTGGGAACTAGGCCTAGAAACCTAATCTTCAAGATACTCAACTTCCTCGACACCTTCTTCCTCCGGGATGTATTCCTCCCCTTCAAGGCCTCCATACTCTGGTAATGGTGGGGGTGAGTACAAAAAGTACTCAATAAGTTCCGGAATGTAATATAGATGCATTCGGGATCAAGGAGGGCTTACGGTTTAATTATGCATGAAACGTTTCTAAGTGTACTTTTTGGGATTGAGGTTCTCAACCTCAATCGAATTTTAAGCAAGAGAAAACTTAATCTATTCAAATATTTTCCAAGTGAACCCAACATTTAACTTCCCCCGAAACATCCTTCTTCCTTATCATACCGTCACCTTGTTTTGCCCGTAGAGCGAAACTACCCTTCCTGGTATCTCCTCTCAGCTCAACAATTGACCAACAGTTCACCGAACCCTTCATCACCATAACTCAGACCAATTCCACACCTTAACTCTATGAAGCCTTTCGACTTCCCGAACACACACAGGTTCGTTGCGAGCCACTAAGGCTAGCCGTACACCACAAAGGCGTACTCTGGTAACACTTCCCATCCCTTCAACATTTTTGTTCTTCCAAAATTAACCCAAACACTACACAAGGGAAACTTATCGATGCACGCGCCCATGACCGTGGGCACGGCTGTTCGAACAGGTTTACTTCAGCTGAAGGTGTACTCTTTACCCTCACGACACCTGTTATCCCTACTGCCCGTCGACAGACGGATAACTGTGACAAGGTTCATCCGGAGCGGACTAAGGATACCACACTGCCGTCAGAACGGGTCTACGACCAAGGATCATGGGTCCACGACCCCCTTTTTCCTTTAGGAATCCGAGGTGCTCTCCACCATCCCTTTTTCTCATGACGCCACTTCCGGGCACACTCACTTTCCCCCGAGCACCCCGTCGTGATTTCACGTCCTCCGCAGGAGCAGTCCATCCCAAGCCTACTAATTCAAAACCAGGGGCAGAGCCATAATACCCATGAGGTTGCACGATAGTGGTGAAAGATGTCGCTCCCCAAGGCTATCCTTAATGTTATGTGAAATCGCGCCACACAGGCCGCTTTTCCACATAACGAACTTTCATTCATAAATCCCTCATTTTCCCATTTTTGTTTCCAACATTTTCGGTACCTTGTACCACATTTCAAAATACTTTATCAAATCCCAATTTTTCTCCCACACGCAACCATTCCATCATTTCACAAACATGGCATGAATATTTGCAAGTATGAAATAATATTTTAAAAGGGAATATTGATTTCACACAACCTACCATATTGCTAGGGTAAGTTGTATTCATCATCAAGGTTATCAAGGCATACAAGCACAACATCAAGGAAGGCTAGGTGCAACAACTTTTAGGTTTTACTTGACTTAATCGCACAAGCGATGTCGTAATGAAAGGTGTTGGACCGAAAACGGCGACCAAAGGGGGGGGTGAATGGGAGCTTTTAAAAATTCAGGCTAAAAACAGCCTTCGGTTTTAATCCTGTCTTCTGCGGAACAGGCTTCGAACACTACCTTCGAAGGTCTGGTTCGGAGGTACTTCGACAGCTCCGAACACAGACTTCGCAGGAGCAAAAGTTCGAAGCCAAGAAGACTTCGCTCCACTAACAACCCTCGAAAAACTACTCTGCTAAGTCAGTGCAGGCTCCGCACACAGGGTGCTTCGAGCAGGCTTCGCACTTCACCCTTCGCAAGAGTGGACAGCCCTCTGAGGACTTCGACCAAGTACTTGGCAACAGCAACTGGTGCTGGGCTTCGTACACGAAGGTCTAAACGCACACACACGGACTTCGCTAAAGGCTTTGACACAAGAAGCACAACGGGCCTCGAACAGGGCTTCGCTAGTAAGCAGCGAGGTCTTGCCTCCTGTTACATAGAGCGACAGCACACTGAAAAACACACTTCGCACAGAAACAACCTTCGCCTAGCCAGACTTCGGTGCACTATAACTAGCGAGGTATGAACGCGAGCTCAAGCAAAAAGCACAGGAAGCAGGGCTTCGCCGCTTGAACAAGGAACACAAAATGAATTGAACTCTGGATGAATACAGCGAGGTATGTGGCTACAGGAGCTCAACAGTAAATGCTCAAAGTGTTAAATGTTACCTACCGAGCCCCCATATTTATAGCCCACAGATCACCCAAAGGAAATGACTACTTACCCCTAGGGTTTACAAGGGATTTGACTCTACAGAACTAAGGGGTACAAAAGGTAGTCCACCTTTATTCTGGAGGCTTCTCTGTCAGCTTTGCAGAGGGGACAGTGTCAGCCTTTTACAGAACAGACAGTGTCAGCCTTTGCAGACTTTGACCTTCTGGAATCCTCCCTTCGCACGCGAGGGTGCGGTAGCTTCGGCGAGAAGCCTTGATCCTGGTGGCCTTCGCTTCGCCGAAGATGACCTTCGATACAGTGACGGTTTTGAGTCGAAGCCGTCAAAGCTCCTTGGTCCTTCGCACCAACACCTTCGGAGTGGACCACCACGGCTTCGCAGCTTCACCCAGCTCGAACTCCGTCAGTCCGTGTACCGAAGCCATGCAGGCCGAAGCACCTCAAGTCAACCTTGCTCCGGAGCTAGCCTCGCTCCAAAGCCTTCCACCCTCCGAAGCCCCACCTTCGTAGTACCACCCTTCGAAGTCCCTCCTTCGTCCAAGGCCTCTGCATGAAGCATTCCATGAGCACTTCGTCGCAGTGTCTCTCCCCGAGCACACTCCTCGACGAGCCTCACCCGGACCATGCCTTCGATGCGCCTTGACTTCTGAGACCTTCGTCGGGTACCTTCGAGTGTCTCCCTCCGGAGCACACTTCGAACCCTTGCCTCCGCAGAGGACTTCTTCCAACCAACTCCGAAGTCACTCCATTCGGAGTACCTTCGAAGTGCCTCACCTCCGAGGACTTTGTCTCGGAGTACCTTCACCAGGAGCCACGCTCCGCACTCTCTGCCTTCACCTGGAACGCATCGACCCGAGGACCGACCCGGACCACCTTCGTAGCCACCGTGACGGAGCTCCCCGCTCCCCTGGCATCAAGCCTCTCGCTTGACCCAGGTTCACCTGCTGCGAACCTTGTCCGTCGCCTCCGAAGTCCCTGTGCACCATAGACAAACAGACAAGTGTTTCCAGTACTCCGGAGACCTCTCCGGGTTAGCAACCTCGGGCACACACTCCGGTGTACCGCCCAAAGTACCGAACCCTTCGGTACGAACCCAATCATCGCGTACTGTCGGACCCCTCCGACGAGCACACTCCGCTGCACAGCTGCAGCAAGCAAACACCGAACAGCCTCCGGTAAAACCACCTCCGAAACCCTTCCGGAGGTACCCTCCTCCGATCACCTTCGGAGGTCCAACCTCCGAACCCCCTTCGGAGGTACCCTTCGAACAGAGGGTAAAAGCCTGTCAATCACTCATCACAAGCACCGAAACCAACCCTTGGTTTCTCAAAAGGTGAATGTGTGCGTGTGTCCTATTGTGCATATAGCAAATTTAATTTTTAAATCACATGGGATCAACATGTTCAAAGGAAAGGAACTTGCCTTGCTCGGGGAAATAGTCGGGATCGTCGAAGTCGTTTCCTTCCGGAACCTCGGTTTCAACCCCTAATATGAATTTAGAGTTAATAATTAATTAAAGATTTTATTTATATTTTAAAAATTTGGAAAATATTATTTATGTAAAGTTTAGATTTTTACAAACTTATAGAAATTTGAATGGAATTGTTCTGAGTTGAAATTATTTTTCTACAAATTTTTAAAGTTGCAATCATATTCTGAAAATTAGGAAAACAAAAAACTACTATTCCTAATGGGCCGACCAGAAATTATTCCAGAAAAATAGAAAATGCACTGTTCATCGCTTGTTGGGCCGGCCTGCTTCAGATTTCCAGAAATTAAATCAAAAAAAGAAAAGGTTACTGTTTGACTGGGCCAGCCGAAGCGGCCCATGGCGCTGCCTTGCGCGGCCAGGCCTGGCGCGCGGCCTGGTGGTGTGGCGCGGCTGGCTGGGGGGCCCACCTGGCAGCGGCTGAGGTGGCTGGCTGATGGGGCCCGCCTGGCAGAGACTGGAGCGCAGAGAAGGGCTGGCGGCTGGAGGTTGAAGACGACCTCCGACGGCCATAACTTCTCCGGGGCATAACTTTGTCATCCTAGCTCCGATTGCTACGAAATTTTAACAGCAGCTAGAGTACAACTAGATGAACATATCCAACGGTTGGATTGGGCATTAGAGCTACGGTTTTGGTTTTAGACCGAAAAATAGTAGGTTCGGTTTGGGATTTTTAATAGCGACGGCGGAGCTCCGGCGAGATATTGGAGGTTATTTTCACCATCCTTAGGTCATTGTGGAGCTACCCGTGCTCTTGGATTGAGCTACGGTGGCCCGTAGAGCCCTGGCGACGGTGACCCGAATGTCAATTTGGGTGAGCTCGTCGCCGGCGAGCAACGGCTATCCTATGTCCACGACGAGCTAGGGAACATGTTCTACTACTCATGGGGATGCTCTAGCATGAATTAATTTGAAAATGGTGGTACCTTGGTCGGAGCCCGGCGTACGGTGGCGAAATTGGGGATTTCCGGTGACGGCGAGTTCCGGCGAAATTGACTGCGGGGTAGGGTGCACCAAGGGTTAGTGATCGCGTTCCCACTCATGTCGCGAGGATAAGACCAACGAGGAGAGGGATTGGGGGAACGAACCGTGACGGTGGTGATCGGCTTCGGCGAAGTCCAGGCGCGGTCGTCCTCAGTTGGCTCCGGCGAGGGCTAAAACACGAGGAGGAGTGTGTGGGGAGTGCGTGGGTGCACTAAGGCGAGCCGGGGAGCCCCTTTTATGCGCGCGGTGGTATGGGCGGCGACGTGCAGCTCGACGGCGACGACACGTGAGCACGCTCGGGCGTAGGTGAGGGTGGTTGGATGCGACGAGACAGTGCACGAGCGTCAACGGGCGAGGTGGCGCTTGATGTCGGCGATGGACCGTCGGTCCGTGCGGTGCTCGACGTACGGCGGCATGGCGGCGACGTACCGACGCGTACGGGAGTGGAGCGACGTCAACGGCGAGGGCATGGGCGTGCAGTGTGGCTGACGGGGGCGGTACGGGCGCGGCGAGGCGAGGTCGCGAATGGCGTGAGCGGCGTACGGCGTCGGGCGCGGCGTGGGCGGCGCGACGCGCGCGGTGCGACGCGGCGCACGGCCACGAGCGGCGGACGCAGCACGGCGCACGGCCAGCGGCTTGGCCGCATGCCTGGGCACGGCCAGCGGCCAGGGGAAACCACGGGCGCGACAAACCTACCCCCCTTAAAGAAATCTCGACCCGAGATTTGTCCATTCTTGAAAGAATTCGGGGTAAGCTGCCTGAAGGAACTCTTCTTTTTCCCACGTGGCTTCTGCCTCGGTATGGTTGCTCCATTGCACTTTATAAAATTTTGATATCTTCCTCCTTGTCTGGCTTTCCCTTTCTTCGAGTATTCGGAGCGTTACTTCCTCATAGGTCAGGTTGTCTTCTAGAATTACCCCTTCTAAGTCAACTTGCTCTTCGGGGATACGTAGACACTTCTTGAGTTGAGAAACATGGAACACATCATGTATTCCAGACAATTGTGCAGGTAAACTCAACTGATATGCTACCTCTCCTTTTCTTGCAAGGATAGGGTAGGGGCCTATGTACCGAGGGGCTAGCTTTCCGGAAGCACCGAATCTACGGACGCCTCTCATGGGGGATACTTTCAAGTATACATGGTCTCCCTCTTCGAACTCAAGATGTCGGCGGCGATGGTCTGCATAACTTTTCTGTCGAGTCTGCGCGGCTTGAAGTCGACTGCGGATTACTCGCACTTGATCTTCTGCAGACTCAATTATCTCTGGTCCGAATACTTGACTCTTTCCTGAGGTGTCCCAACTGATGGGTGTTCTACACTTTTGCCCATATAGCGCCTCATTTGGCGACATTTGGATGCTGGCCTGATAGCTGTTGTTGTAAGAGAATTCAGCATATGGTAGGCACAGATCCCATGTCCTTTTATATTCCAGTGCACAGGCTCTCAACATGTCCTCTAGAATCTGATTAACTCTCTCCGTCTGCCCATCTGTCTGAGGATGGTATGCGGTACTGAATTTTAGGTGGGTGCCTAGGGCTTCATGAACCTTCTCCCAAAATTTAGAGGTGAACTGAGTGCCTCTATCGGACACTATCTTTTTGGGTACTCCATGTTGGCACACAATACGGCTCATATACAATTCGGCCAACTGCCTGCCATCGTAGGTTGTTTTAACAGGTAAAAAGTGAGCTACCTTGGTCAACCTGTCTATGATTACCCAAATGGAATCTGTTGGACCGGAAACGGCGACCAGAGGGGGGGGTGAATGGGAGCTTTTAAAATTTCGGGCTAAAAACTTAGCCTTCGGTTCTGTTCTGTCTTCTGCGGAACAGGCTTCGAACACTACCTTCGAAGGTCTGGTTCGGAGGTACTTCGACAGCTCCGAACACAGGCTTCGCAGGAGCAAAAGTTCGAAGCCAAGAAGACTTCGCTCCACGAACAACCCTCGAAAATCTACTCTGCTAAGTCAGTGCAGGCTCCGCACACGAGGTGCTTCGAGCAGGCTTCGCACTTCACCCTTCGCAAGAGTGGACAGCCCTCTGAGGACTTCGACCAAGTACTTGGCGACAGCAACTGGTGCCGGGCTTCGTACGCGAAGGTCTACACGCACACAAAACGGACCACGCTAAGGGCTTCGACACAAGAAGCACTACGGGAAAAGATCAGGGCTTCGCTAGTAAGCAGCGAGGTCTTGCCTCGAGTTACATAGAGCGACAGCACACTGTAAAACACACTTCGCGAGAAAAACACCCTTCGCCAAAACAAGCTTCGGTGCACTAAGACTAGCGAGGTATGCTACGCGAGTTCAAGCAAAAGCACACAGAAGCAGGGCTTCGCCGCTTGAACAAGGAACACTGAAATAAAATGAACTCAGAATGAATACAGCGAGGTCTGTCTACAGGAGCTCAACAGTAAATGCTCAAAGTGTTAAATGTTACCTACCGAGCCCCCATATTTATAGCCCACGGCTTCATCCTAAGGAAGTGACTACATTACCCCTAGGGTTTACAACAGATTTGTCTCTACAGAACTAAGGGGTACAAAAGGTAGTCCACCTTTATTTTGGAGGCTTCTCTGTCAGCTGCAGAGGGGACAGTGTCAGCCTTTTTCAGAACAGACAGTGTCAGCCTTTACAGAGTTGACTTCTGGAACCTCCCTTCGCACCGGAGGGTGCGGTAGCTTCGGCGAGAAGCCTGCAGCCTGTTGGCCTTCGCTCCGCCGAAGAAGTCCTTCGATACAATGACGGTTTTGAGCCGAAGCCGTCAAAGCCCCTTGGGTCTTCGCACCACCACCTTCGGAGTGGACCTCCACGGCTTCGCAGCTACTCCGAGCTCAACCACCGTCCGTCCGTGTACCGAAGCCATGCATGGCCGAAGCACCACAAGTCAACCTCACTCCGAAGCCCCACCTTCGGAGTACCACCCTTCGAAGTCCCTCCTTCGTCCAAGGCCTCCGCATGAAGCATTCCATGAGCACTCCGTCGCAGTGCCTCTCCCCGAGCACACTCCTCGACGAGCCTCACCCGGACCATGCCTTCGATGCGCCTCGACTTCTGAGACCTTCGTCGGGTACCTTCGAGTGTCTCCCTCCGGAGCACACTTCGAATTCCTTGCCTCCGCAGAGGACTTGATCCACCAACTCCGAAGTCACTCCATTCGGAGTACCTTCGAAGTGCCTCACTTCCGAGGACTTTGTCTCGGAGTACCTTCAGCCGGAGCCACGCTTCGCACTCTCTGCCTTCACCTGGCACGCCTCGACCCGAGGATCGACCCGGACCACCTTCGCAGCCACCGTGACGGAGCTCCCCGCTCCCCTGGCATCAAGCCTCCCGCTTGACCCAGGTTCACCCGGCTCGAACCCTGTCCGTCGCCTCCGAAGTCCCTGCGCACCACCGACAAGCAAACAAGTGTATCCAGTACTCCGGAGACCTCTCCGGGTTAGCAACCTCCGGCACACACTCCGGTGTACCGCCCAAAGTACCGAAGCCTTCGGTACGAACCCAGTCATCGCGTACTGTCGGACCCCTCCGACGAGCACACTCCGCTGCACAGCTGCAGCAAGCAAACACCGAACACACTCCGGTGAAACACCTCCGAACACCCTTCGGAGGTACCACCTCCGAAGCCCCTTCAGAGGTACCCTTCGAACAGAGGATAAAATCCAGTCAATCACTCATCACAAACACCGAAACCAACCTTGGTTTCTCAATCTCCCCCTTGATGAGTGCATTGACAACCAAATCAAAGTTCAAGAAAATTTTTTAAAAAATTTCAGCACACAAGTGACCATAAAAACTCAAAAAGAGCCACAGCATGTCACTTGATAAAAGAAATTTTCTCCCCCTTTGTAAAAGATTAAAAGCCCCTTTGGCAAATCTCCCCTTGAAAAGAACTCCCCCTGAGTTGCAAATTTTCTCCCCCTTTATGTCAAAAATCTCTCCCCTTTTTTTCGAAATTATGCCTTCTTGCGGCAGAGAACATAGCAAAGAACATAGCAAATCTCTCCGGAATTTCTCCCCCTTTGGCAATGCAAGCATCAAGGAGCAGTCAAAAGATGCAAAGCTTCGAAATGAATAGAATTGCAAGGACATATAATGCAAAAATATGCCAAAATTAACACAAATGATCATGTGCTCAGCTCAATTTAACAATTTGTGAAACAAGATGATGGCATGTGATTTTGTCATTTTGAAGTAAGAGCATCACCACGTAATCACAGCAGCTAGCCAAGAGAAGGCAAAGACTGCGCAAAGCTAACAATTTCTACCCTAGACAGACAATTCTTGTTCAAAAGGAGCTTTGAAAGCAAACTTGATGAGCCATTAAATTTGTTGTTCTTTTCTTAATGCCAGGGGTTATTTGTTTGTCCACCTTATACTTTCCAATCAGGCCAAGCCTAGGCATGAAAGCCATTTGAAGCTTAAGGCGGTGATTTTGGCATACACTACACTATCCCAGTTCAGACCAATGTGCAATGGTAAGCAGTCTAGAATAGAGTAGTGCGACAAACAAACCCTCCTGGATCTTTTCATTGAAACCAGGCAAATCATGGATTTTTGATTTTGATTTTGATGAACTAAATATTTTGATGAGTATCCATGAATAAAGAACACATTTTTCAAGTTCCATATTTTAGCATCCAAAGAACAGTGTCTTGCTGTCAAGTAGATAAAAGATAGCTAAAAGCAGTCCAGTCTAAACAAGCTAGATGCAAGATTGTGCGGTGAGCAAGTTTTTAGTTTAGAAAATAAAACACCATGCACAATCAATGTTCCAGACATATTTCATAGAGCTGAGCTGTCATGATTTCTTTGAATTAAAAGCAGGCATATAATAGCAAAAGATGTAAGTGCAATTCCACACATAATGAGCATATGCAAGTCAATTAAAATCAGCTCCCCCTCACAAAATGCCGTAAGGGTGACAAATGCCAAGTTCCCCACGCAAGTAAGCAAATCGAGAAGCATCGAGGGGTTTTGTAAAAATGTCGGCAAGCTGGTGTTGGGTATCAACATATTGAAGTTCAATATCACCCTTCTCATTGTGATCTCTGAGAAAATGATACCGTACATCAATGTGTTTGGTTCTGGAGTGCTGAACCGGGTTGTTTGCAATACAAATAGCACTAGTGTTATCACAGAAAAGTGGAACACTCTTATAATCTAACCCGAAATCCCGCAAAGTGGAAACCATCCACAAAATCTGAGAGCAACAGCTAGCTGCAGCAACATATTCGGCCTCAGCCGTCGATTGTGCAACACTAGACTGTTTGCGGGAAGACTAGCAAACCAGAGACGTACCCAGAAAATGACAAGTACCAGAGGTACTCTTCCTATCAATTCTACACCCAGCAAAATCCGCATCTGAATAACCTCTAAGACATAAAGATGAAGACGATGAATACCATATGCCAAATTCAAGGGTGTGTTTGAGATACCTTAGAATGCGCTTAACCGCTTGGCGGTGCGAAGCTCGTGGTGAAGCCTGAAAACGAGCGCACAGACACACTGCGAAGTGTATGTCCGGCCTCGTGGCAGTCAAGTAGAGGAGGGAGCCGATCATGCTCCGGAACTCCTTCTGATCTACGGCTTCTCCATCTTCGTCAGGGTCCAATGCTACAGATGTAGCCATTGGAGTGGCGAGGGGCTTCGCATCGGACATGTCGAACTTCTTGAGCAGGTCCTTGGTGTACTTTGTCTGGTGGACAAAGGTACCTTGTTTGCTTTGCTTGATTTGCAAACCAAGGAAAAAGGTGAGTTCACCCATCATCGACATTTCAAACTCCCTGCTCATGGTATCTGCAAACTCGGCAACCAAGGCATGAGAAGAGCCACCAAAGATGATATCATCCACATAAATCTGCACTAGGAGGAAATCTTTGCCATGCTTGAGAGTAAACAAAGTTTTATCAACAGAGCCCATCAAATACCCTCGCTCAAGCAGAAAAGACTTAAGTCTATCATACCACACACGAGGGGCCTGCTTGAGTCCATAAAGAGCCTTATGAAGTTTAAGGACTTTATGTGGGTACTTGGGGTTTTCAAAACCAGGGGGTTGTTTTACATAAACATCTTCACCTATGAAGCCATTAAGAAAAGCACTTTTGACATCCATTGATAGAGTTTGAATCCCCGGGATGTCGCAAAGGCAAGCAAAATCCTAATGGCCTCAAGGCGAGCAACTGGTGCAAAAGTTTCAGTAAAATCAATCCCTTCTAGTTGAGAAAAGCCCTGAGCTACAAGTCTAGCCTTGTTTCTAACAATTGTCCCATCCTCCCCTTGTTTATTTTTAAAAATCCATTTTGTTCCAATGAAATGAACATTAGGTGGAGGATCAACTAAAGTCCAGACTTGGTTTCTTTCAAAATTCTCAAGCTCTTCATGCATGGCATTGATCCAACTAGAATCAGAAAGTGCATGACTAACATCTAAGGGCTCGAAAGAAGCAACAAAAGCAACATTAGTGAAATGGGCATGAGAGCGTGTTACCCTTTGATCAAGCTCACCAATGATCTGCTCGGGAGGGTGCATCCTTTGGACATGATGTGGAGCCTCGCGGCGGGATGCAGTCTCCCCCTCAACTTGTGCGTTGGAGTGGTCCAAGATGACCGATGTTGAGGTAGTCGCTTCGGGACCTCGTGCCGAAGTAGTTGAAGCGGGGTCAGCTTCGGGGGTTGACGTCGAGGGTAGTAGGGGTCCATCCTCGAATTCTCCGGGATCTTCGTCTTCGAATAAGGTCTGTTCCATGTCGTGTTCATTTGCCTGTTCAAAAGCAGAACTAACAGAGGGGGTTGATTCATCAAAAGTCACATCACATGACTCGATGACAGTGTTAGTTTCCAAATTATAAACACGATAAGAATGACCATGAGTAGTATAACCCAAAAAGATCCCGTCAGAAGATCGCGACTCAAATTTATCCAAATTTCCACGTTTTAGGATGAAGCAGCGACAGCCAAAAACTCGAAGATGAGTAACCTTGGGCTGTCTCCCAAACGCAGCTCATAAGATGTCAAGTTTAAAATTGAGCGCAAGAAAATTCGGTTTGAGATGTAGCAAGCAGTGTTCATGGCCTCAGCCCAGAATTTTCTAGGAGTCCTATGCTCATCAAGCATCGTCCTAGCCATCTCAACCAAAGTGCGATTTTTCCTCTCAACAACACCATTCTGTTGAGGAACCCGCGGAGCAGAGAATTGATGTTCTATGCCATGCTCCATGCAAAAGTCAACAAAGAGACTGTTTTTGAACTCGGTGCCATTATCGCTTCGAATGAATTTTAATGCACCAGGGAGTTCTGTGAAAAGTCTCAAAGCCAAGCTTCGAAAGTGTGAAAACACTTCATCCTTGCTGGCAAGAAAGAAGACCCAAGAGTAGCGAGAGAAATCGTCGACAATAACTAAAACATACCACTTGCCGCCTAAAGAACTAACCCGAGAAGGACCTACGGTGTCCATATGGAGAAGTTCTCCGGGCTGTTCAGTCATCACTGTGGTGACTGGCGAATGCGAAGCGGCAATCATTTTACCATGACGACAAGGAGCGCAAACTAAATTCTTCTCAAACTTGAGCTTGGGCAATCCTCGGATCAAACCTAGGGCGCTCAGACGAGCGAGCAATTCAAAGCTCATATGCCCTAGTCTCCTATGCCACTTCCAAAGCTCAGAAGTCGAATGTGCAACAAGACAATAAGAAGAACCAGACGACTCTGAAAAATCAGCTCCAAAAACTCTCCCAACTCTAAAGATCTTACACACCACAACGCCATCAGAATTGAGCACTTGCGAAGTATCGCGATGAAATCGCACTTCGAAGCCCTCATCAAGCAACTGAGATACAGACAGCAAATTGTATCCCAGGTTTTCAACCAAAGCAACATCTTTGAGAGTGAAGTTCGTGTTAATCCTTACCACACCTTTACCTTTCACTCTACTCCTTCGATTGTTTCCGAAGGTGATATGTTCCCTTTGCTTGGTTGTTGTGAGGCTGGAGAACCAATTTACATCTCCGGTCATGTGGCGCGAACAACCGGAGTCCATGATCCACGTGCCCTCCAAGCCTCGACCTGTCGCCTACACATGATGAGAACGCCTCGATCGCTCAGTGCTGGGGTGAGTAAAATAATGACGAGGCATCCAGCACTGAGTGACACGAGTAGTAGGCACAGTAAAAGCAGACGGTCTACGCACATAATAATCAGAATGATGCAAAGTGCGAGGTCTACCTACATGCTGTGAAAGAACAACATGTCGAGGTCTCCTACTCTGACGAGGTACAAATCTGCTAACCCGAGGTCTACCACCATATGGAACATGGTGAACACCTCGAGGAGCAAAACCTCTTCGAGAAGCACGAGGAGCCTCGAAAACAGGACGAGAGTAAAACTCAGACTCATGCATACCTAAAGATGGGTAATGCATGTCCTGATAGCTCATCGCCTGAGCACGTCGCTCATCCTTGATGCGACGGAAACAGAAACCAATCAAATGACCCGCCCGCTGACAATAAGAACAATGAAACACTCTCCTGGGGGCACTCTCATGGGTCATAGGAGCAACTCTCACAGGCTCCTTGGGTTTCTTTTGAGTGGTTTTCTTGGGAGGATTTTTCTTGGTAGGAGGAGTGGTTTTCTTTGGTGGATGGGTAGGCTTTTTGGCTGATGGGGTGTCCAACAGAGCTCTCTCTTTCTCTAGGGTGGTGGGAGAGGTGAAAACAGTTTTGGTTTTACTATCTGAAGCTATCCTCTCAAACCCAAACCTAGAGCTACCCCGGCTCTGTCAGCACACAACTTGGTCTTGGCCAAGAGCAAATCCATCCTACCCTTCCCCTCAGTGCATTTGTTCACCACAGAAAGAAGGTATTCATTTTCTGACATGAGGTTCTCGGCTCGCTCTCTAACAGTGCCTAGCTGGTCCTTAAGGGTAATGCATGTGTCACACACAGGCTGCACATCCTTAGAACTACCGGCCCTCTCCAATCTAGCCTCTAAATCATGAACATGCTTATCACGTAAATTAATGCTATCGCGTAATAAAGAGCAGTTCATGCAATCAATAATATCACGAGGTCTAGAATCCACCTCCAAAAGCTGCTTCTGTGCAGTCTCAAGCTCAGAAAGAGTTTGAGCATGTACAGAACGCAACTGAGCAAGCTCACTCATGACAACAGCACATGATTCACATTCAGCATCATTGAATTTAGACTTAAGCATGGCATATTCAGTAGATACAGATTCTAGCCTAAGTCTAAGGTCTTTTCTTTCTCTAGCGGCTTGCACAAGTAATCTATCCTGACCAAGCACTACTTCATTCAGCTCATCTAATTTAATTAGTAGCTGGTCAGATGATAGGTTTACCTCAGATGAGTCAAGCTCATCGCCGCTGTGATCGCTGTCGGCCATGAAGCAAAGGCCGGTGAAGTCACGTCCCTTCTTGTCCTTCTTGTCCTCCTTCCTTGGGGACTCCTCCTCCTCAGAGCTCGACTCCTCAGTTGAGGAAGTGTCGATGTCGCTGAGAGCAGCAACAAAAGCTCTGGAAGCGGCCTTGGCTACTTTCTTAGCCATCTTGCCGCGCTTGCCCTTCACAAAGGGCTTCCTCTCCTTTTTGTGGAATTTGGGGCGGTCACTCTCTTCTCTCTTCTTGACCTTGGGGCAATTGGCCTTAATGTGAGAGGTGTCGCCACATTCATAGCAGCCACTAAAACCACTTCTCCTCTGATCCCGTCTCTCATGATGAAAGCGGGTGAACCTCCGGGCAATGAGAGCAAGCTCGTCATCAGCTAGAGTATCCACCTGCTCCTTTGTGACGGAGACCAGGGAGGACAAGGCAAAACCATCTGCAAGAACACAAGTGCCTGATGTGCTTGGTTCTGCAGTGGTGCCACGGCTAGTGCTAGAAACCAATGCCAATGGCTGTGGCAAAGAGCTTCTGTGCACTGCAAGAGATGCCTTGGCAATCTCTGTGGACTTCAGCTTGCTAAAGAGTTCATCACAGGTTAGAGTGTCATAGCCTGTGGACTCCTCAATGCTGGATATCTTCACCTCCCATATGCTACGGTCAAGAGCATAGAGAAGCTTGATAGCCCTATCGTGATCACTGTAAGCAAGCGTCCCGTTGGATCGCAAGTTACTCACTATCGCGTCAAAACGAGAAAACATGGCATCTATAGATTCACCAGGTGCCTGCACAAACAGCTGATACTGTTGGTTGTAGGTGCTTTGGCGCCTGGCCTTGATCTGAGCAGAGCCCTCATGAAAGACAGTGAGTGTTGTCCAAATCTCCCTAGCAGTCCTAAGGTGCTGCACCCTGTCAAACTCACTCCGACTCAAACCAATGAACAGTATGTTCCTTGCCTTCGAGTTGGCAATATACTGATCTTTTTCAGTTTGAGTGGTGCGGGTATCAGGGATGGAGTATTGTGAGTCCACAATCTCCCAAATTGCATTTCCTTGGCTTAACAAGTAAGCCTCCATGCGCACCTTCCAGTATGCAAAATCTGTCCCATCGAATAGAGGAATTTTACTGCCTCTATCCATGTCGCCAACAGATCACAAAACCGGTTAAGGTCAACTGGTGATCTTAACCTGCTCTGATACCAATTGTTGGACCGGAAACGGCGACCAGAGGGGGGGTGAATGGGAGCTTTTAAAATTTCGGGCTAAAAACTTAGCCTTCGGTTCTGTTCTGTCTTCTGCGGAACAGGCTTCGAACACTACCTTCGAAGGTCTGGTTCGGAGGTACTTCGACAGCTCCGAACACAGGCTTCGCAGGAGCAAAAGTTCGAAGCCAAGAAGACTTCGCTCCACGAACAACCCTCGAAAATCTACTCTGCTAAGTCAGTGCAGGCTCCGCACACGAGGTGCTTCGAGCAGGCTTCGCACTTCACCCTTCGCAAGAGTGGACAGCCCTCTGAGGACTTCGACCAAGTACTTGGCGACAGCAACTGGTGCCGGGCTTCGTACGCGAAGGTCTACACGCACACAAAACGGACCACGCTAAGGGCTTCGACACAAGAAGCACTACGGGAAAAGATCAGGGCTTCGCTAGTAAGCAGCGAGGTCTTGCCTCGAGTTACACAGAGCGACAGCACACTGTAAAACACACTTCGCGAGAAAAACACCCTTCGCCAAAACAAGCTTCGGTGCACTAAGACTAGCGAGGTATGCTACGCGAGTTCAAGCAAAAGCACACAGAAGCAGGGCTTCGCCGCTTGAACAAGGAACACTGAAATAAAATGAACTCAGAATGAATACAGCGAGGTCTGTCTACAGGAGCTCAACAGTAAATGCTCAAAGTGTTAAATGTTACCTACCGAGCCCCCATATTTATAGCCCACGGCTTCATCCTAAGGAAGTGACTACATTACCCCTAGGGTTTACAACAGATTTGTCTCTACAGAACTAAGGGGTACAAAAGGTAGTCCACCTTTATTTTGGAGGCTTCTCTGTCAGCTGCAGAGGGGACAGTGTCAGCCTTTTTCAGAACAGACAGTGTCAGCCTTTACAGAGTTGACTTCTGGAACCTCCCTTCGCACCGGAGGGTGCGGTAGCTTCGACGAGAAGCCTGCAGCCTGTTGGCCTTCGCTCCGCCGAAGAAGTCCTTCGATACAATGACGGTTTTGAGCCGAAGCCGTCAAAGCCCCTTGGGTCTTCGCACCACCACCTTCGGAGTGGACCTCCACGGCTTCGCAGCTACTCCGAGCTCAACCACCGTCCGTCCGTGTACCGAAGCCATGCATGGCCGAAGCACCACAAGTCAACCTCACTCCGAAGCCCCACCTTCGGAGTACCACCCTTCGAAGTCCCTCCTTCGTCCAAGGCCTCCGCATGAAGCATTCCATGAGCACTCCGTCGCAGTGCCTCTCCCCGAGCACACTCCTCGACGAGCCTCACCCGGACCATGCCTTCGATGCGCCTCGACTTCTGAGACCTTCGTCGGGTACCTTCGAGTGTCTCCCTCCGGAGCACACTTCGAATTCCTTGCCTCCGCAGAGGAACTTGATCCACCAACTCCGAAGTCACTCCATTCGGAGTACCTTCGAAGTGCCTCACTTCCGAGGGACTTTGTCTCGGAGTACCTTCAGCCGGAGCCACGCTCCGCACTCTCTGCCTTCACCTGGCACGCCTCGACCCGAGGATCGACCCGGACCACCTTCGCAGCCACCGTGACGGAGCTCCCCCGCTCCCCTGGCATCAAGCCTCCCGCTTGACCCAGGTTCACCCGGCTCGAACCCTGTCCGTCGCCTCCGAAGTCCTGCGCACCACCGACAAGCAAACAAGTGTATCCAGTACTCCGGAGACCTCTCCGGGTTAGCAACCTCCGGCACACACTCCGGTGTACCGCCCAAAGTATCGAAGCCTTCGGTACGAACCCAGTCTCGC
>JAAALK010000282.1:23431639-23598437 GCA_019279435.1 Zizania palustris
GCCTGAATACTACCTCCTGGAGTCTGAACTTCATGGGCGTTTTAGCCCGCAAGTTTTCCATTCTTTTGAGTTTACAAGTTTTTCAGAAATAAAGGAATGTGATGCACCAGAGTCAAATAGGACAGTAGTTGGGGTTTGGTTGAGCAGGAACGTAACCATGACCACTTCTGGTGCTTGCTTGTGCTGATTCCGCTTGGATGTGATTGACGCGGTCCTCGGTTTAAAGGTCGTAGCACGGGAGGCTTTGAGCACTGACGGCTGGCGCTGCCCTGGGCGGCCAGGTTGGGGCATTCTGGCCGTGCTCACGTTAGAGCGAGCAGGGGCGCTTGTCCTGCGTTTTGAGGGCAGTTGCGGGAGATGTGGCCATACTGGCGCAGTTGTAGCACTGGATGTTGGGTGAGGGTTAGGATTTCTGGTAGGGGATGCAAGGGAAGAGAGGCTACTTCCCTGCCGATTGGGGATAAAATGGGATGGAGTATTTTGAGGTGGATGGGCTGCAGGTGGAGGGTAACTTGGATTGGTGGTGCGGTAGTGGGAGACTGCGGGGTTAGAAGAGGAATTTGAGGGGCGGAGGTGAGGCGAGGGCGAGGTTTCCTCGAGACGTGCCTCCTTGGTGCATGCTTCTTTTCTTCTGATAATCATCTGCTTCCTTCCGGGCGTTCTCGATCAACACTGCCTTGTTGACGAGGGCCTGGAAATTCGGAAATTCTAGGCCTACGAGCTGAACCTTCAGCCCAGAGTCAACACCCTTCAAGAATCTTCGGACCTTCTTCTTGTCGGTGTCTACCTCTTCGGTAGCATACCGTGCCAATTTATTGAAGCGCGTGAGGTAGTCCATTATGGTGGAACCACCTTGGCGCAACCGGTCAAACTCTGCTCTCTTTAAATCCATTATACTTTCTGGTATATAAGTAGTCCTGAAGCTTCGGTGAACTCGGTCCATTCTATAGTGGCAGGGTTTGCATGGGCTGCTCGGTAGTTGTCCCACCAGATGGCAAGCTGGTCCACACAGCTGCTGGGTGGCAAAAAGCACCTTCTCAACGGGGTTGCAGTGGATTAGTTCTAGCTTTCGCTCCACATCTCTTAGCCAGTCCTCGGCTTCGGCTGGTTCGGTTACTTGGGTGAATTCTGGTGGGCGCGAGTGAAGGAACTCTGTCATCTTAGGGCGTCCGTGGTGTTGAAGGTGGTGTTGGCCTAAGTTTTGCTGCATGGTGGCAAAGTTCTGGGCGAGGCCCCTGAAGTATTTGAGTCTGCATTATCATGAGTTGGGCTAAGTCGTTGGGAGGGTTTGGTAGATTTGGTGGGGGCTGATGATCTTGCGGTAACCCTTGTGGCGGTGTTTGTTGTGGCTCCTGTTGGGAGACTTCATCTTCTAACGGTTGTTCTTGGGGAACGGGGTTGTTTTCCTCATAGCCATAACGCTGCGGTGCACGGGCTTGACGACGCCCTCTCACCATCTAAACAAATCAGAAAGCAAGAAATGACTACAAAGATACTAGCAAACTGTTGGACCGGAAACGGCGACCAGAGGGGGGGTGAATGGGAGCTTTTAAAATTTCGGGCTAAAAACTTAGCCTTCGGTTCTGTTCTGTCTTCTGCGGAACAGGCTTCGAACACTACCTTCGAAGGTCTGGTTCGGAGGTACTTCGACAGCTCCGAACACAGGCTTCGCAGGAGCAAAAGTTCGAAGCCAAGAAGACTTCGCTCCACGAACAACCCTCGAAAATCTACTCTGCTAAGTCAGTGCAGGCTCCGCACACGAGGTGCTTCGAGCAGGCTTCGCACTTCACCCTTCGCAAGAGGGGACAGCCCTCTGAGGACTTCGACCAAGTACTTGGCGACAGCAACTGGTGCTGGGCTTCGTACGCGAAGGTCTACACGCACACAAAACGGACCACGCTAAGGGCTTCAACACAAGAAGCACTACGGGAAAAGATCAGGGCTTCGCTAGTAAGCAGCGAGGTCTTGCCTCGTGTTACACAGAGCGACAGCACACTGTAAAAACACACTTCGCGAGAAAAACACCCTTCGCCAAACAAGCTTCGGTGCACTAAGACTAGCGAGGTATGTAAAGCGAGCTCAAGCAAAGCACAAAGAAGCAGCTTCGCCGCTGAACAAGGAACACAAAATATATTGAACTCTGGATGAAAACCAGCGAGGTCTGTGTATAGATGGCCATATGGCCGGGCCATATGGGCCAGCACGAGCACGAGATTTTGGCCCGGCCCAAGCCCGACACGACCCTCTTCATTGGGCCGGCCAGCCCGGCACGAAGCACCGGGCCGTGCTTGGGCCGAGGGGCAAGCCCACGGCTAGCACGGCACGGCCCGATTTTTAGACTAGGCACGATTTCGGCCCGATAGTAGAATAAGTCTAATTCAGATATAAGAATTTATAGGCTCTCATTTAGCCAGATTATCTATAAACATTTAAACGGTTAATTAAAATAGTTTGAAATGTGTACCATCTTCTAATGTAATTTTTCCATGCTCAACCGAGTGCCTACACCCTCTTTTATAGCCACATTAGGCTCTTACTCCTCTGAACAAGCGGGTGGTACTAAACTATCGCAGCATGTGCACTTACCAGGCCGCCCAAATATCAACTGCCAATCAAAATAAATCACAAATACATTGTAGCTCATGGTTATTATCATACAATGCAAACCACAGGTGGTGGGTTCAACTCCCACTGGGAGCAATTTTCACACCAATTTTTGCACTGTGTATTGTGGGCTGGCACGATCAATCTGGGCCATCGGCTTTCGGGCCGGCCCGACACGAATATGGAGCATTGCCGTGCCTGGGCTGAGTACTCGACCCGTGGTGCTGGCACGGCACGGCCGATGTGCAGTTGGGCCGTGCCGGCCCGGGCACGAATTTGATCGGGCCACCCCTGCTCGCCGGGTCGGCTGGGCAGCCCATTTGGCCATCTATAGGTCTGTGTGTACAGGAGCTCAACAGTAAATGCTCAAAGTGTTAAATGTTCCTACCGAGCCCCCATATTATAGCCCATGGATTCATCCTAAGGAAGTGACTACTTTACCCCTAGGGTTTACATTCATTTTGTCTCTTCAGAACTAAGGGGTACAAAAGGTAGTCCACCTTTATTCTGGAGGCTTCTCTGTCAGCTGCAGAGGGGGACAGTGTCAGCCTTTTTCAGAACAGACAGTGTCAGCCTTTACAGTGTTGACTTCTGGAACCTCCCTTCGCACCGGAGGGTGCGGTAGCTTCGGCGAGAAGCCTGCAGCCTGTTGGCCTTCGCTCCGCCGAAGAAGTCCTTCGATACAGTGACGGTTTTAAGCCGAAGCCGTCAAAGCCCTTGGGCCTTCGCACCACCACCTTCGGAGTGGACCTCCACGGCTTCGCAGCTACTCCGAGCTCAACCACCGTCCGTCCGTGTACCGAAGCCATGCATGGCCGAAGCACCACAAGTCAACCTCACTCCGGAGCTAGCCTCGCTCCGAAGTCCTTCACACTCTGAAGCCCCCACCTTCGGAGTACCACCCTTCGAAGTCCCTCCTTCGTCCAAGGCCTCCGCATGAAGCATTCCATGAGCACTTCGTCGCAGTGTCTCACTCCGAGCACACTCCTCGACGAGCCTCACCCGGACCATGCCTTCGATGCGCCTCGACTTCTGAGACCTTCGTCGGGTAACCTTCGAGTGTCTCCCTCCGGAGCACACTTCGAACACCTTGCCTCCGCAGAGGACTTGATCCACCAACTCCGAAGTCACTCCATTCGGAGTACCTTCGAAGTGCCTCATGTCCGAGGACTTTGTCTCGGAGCACCTTCAGCCGGAGCCACGCTCCGCACTCTCTGCCTTCACCTGGCACGCCTCGACCCGAGGACCGACCCGGACCACCTTCGCAGCCACCGTGACGGAGCTCCCCGCTCCCCTGGCATCAAGCCTCCCGCTTGACCCAGGTTCACCCGGCTCGAACCCTGTCCGTCGCCTCCGAAGTCCCTGCGCACCACCGACAAGCAAACAAGTGTATCCAGTACTCCGGAGACCTCTCCGGGTTATCAACCTCCGGCACACACTCCGGTGTACCGCCCAAAGTACCGAAGCCTTCGGTACGAACCCAGTCATCGCGTACTGTCGGACCCCTCCGACAAGCACACTCCGCTGCACAGCTGCAGCAAGCAAACACCGAACACACTCCGGTGACACCACCTCCGAACCACCCTTCGGAGGTATCCTTCGAACAGAGGGTAAAATCCTGTCAATCACTCATCACAAAACACCGAAACCAACCCTTGGTTTCTCAATCTCCCCTTGATGAGTGCATTGACAACCAAATTCAAGTTCAAGAAAATGTAAAAATTTTCAGCACACAAGTGACCATAAAAACTCAGAAAAGAGCCAAAGCATGTCACTTGATAAAAGAATTTTTCTCCCCCTTTGTAAAAGAGTAAAAGCCCCTTTGGCAAATTTCCCTTTAAGTTAAGCAATTTTTCTCCCCCTTTATGTCAACAATCTCTCCCCTTTTTGAAATTATGCCTTCTTGCGGCAGAGAACATAGCAAATCTCTCCGGAATTTCTCCCCCTTTGGCAATGCAAGCATCAAGGAGCATGAAAAAAAAGATGCAATGCTTCGAAAAATTGCAAGGACATATAATGCAAAAATATGCCAACAGTAACATCAATGATCATGTGCTCAGCTCAATTTAACATTCTGTGAAACAAGATGATGGCATGTGATTTTGTCATTTTGAAGTAAAAGCATCACCACTTAATCACAGTAGCTAGACATGTGAAGGCAAGGACTGCGCAAAGCTAACAATTTCTACCCTAGACAGACAATTCTTGTTCGAAAGGAGCTTTGAAAGCAAACTTGATGAGCCATTAAATTTGTTGTTCTTTTCTTAATGCCAGGGGTTATTTGTTTGTCCACCTTATACTTTCCAATCAAGCCAATCCTAGGCAAGAAAGCCATCTGAAGCTTAAGGCGGTGATTTTGGCATACACTACACTATCCCAGTTCAGACCAATGTGCAATGGTAAGCAGTCTAGAATAGAGTAGTGCGACAAACAAACCCTCCTGGATCTTTTCATTGAAACCAGGCAAATCATGGATTTTTGATTTTGATTTTGATGAATTAAATATTTTGATGAGTATCCATGAATAAAGAACACATTTTTCAAGTTGCAAATTTTAGCATCCAAGGAACAGTGTCTTGCTGTCAAGTAGATAAAAGATAGCTAAAAGCAGTCCAGCCTAAACAAGCTAGATGCAAGATTGTGCGGTGAGCAAGTTTGATTTTAGAAAATAAAACATCATGCACAACCAATGTTCCAGATATATTTCATAGAGCTGAGCTGACATGATTTCTTTGAATTAAAAGCAGGCATATAATAGCAAAAGATGTAAGTGCAATTCCACACATAATGAGCATATGCAAGACAATTAAAATCAGCTCCCCCTCACTAAAATGCCGTAGGGATGACAAATACCAAGTTCCCCACGCAAGTAAGCAAATCGAGAAGCATCGAGGGGTTTTGTAAAAATGTCGGCAAGCTGGTGTTGGGTATCAACATATTGAAGTTCAATATCACCCTTCTCATTGTGATCTCTGAGAAAGTGATACCGTACATCAATGTGTTTGGTTCTGGAGTGCTGAACCGGGTTGTTTGCAATACAAATAGCACTAGTGTTATCACAGAAAAGTGGAACACTTTTATAATCTAACCCGAAATCCCGCAAAGTGGAAACCATCCACAAAATCTGAGAGCAACAGCTAGCTGTAGCAACATATTTGGCCTCAGCCGTTGATTGTGCAACACTAGACTGTTTGCGGGAAGACCAGCAAACCAGAGATGTACCCAGAAAATGACAAGTACCAGAGGTACTCTTCCTATCAATTCTACACCCAGCAAAATCCGCATCAGAATATCCTCGAAGACATAAAGAAGACGACGCTGAATACCATATGCCAAACTCAAGGGTGTGTTTGAGATACCTTAGGATGCGCTTTACCGCTTGGCGGTGCGAAGCTCGTGGTGAAGCCTGAAAACGAGCGCACAGACATACTGTGAAGTGTATGTCCGGCCTCGTGGCAGTCAAGTAGAGGAGGGAGCCGATCATGCTCCGGAACTCCTTCTGATCTACGGCTTCTCCATCTTCGTCAGGGTCCAATGCTACAGATGTAGCCATTGGAGTGGCGAGGGGCTTCGCATCGGACATGTCAAACTTCTTGAGCAGGTCCTTGGTGTACTTTGTCTGGTGGACGAAAGTACCTTGTTTGTTTTGCTTGATTTGCAAACCAAGGAAAAAGGTGAGTTCACCCATCATTGACATTTCAAACTCCCTGCTCATGGTATCTGCAAACTCGGCAACCAAAGCATGAGAAGAGCCACCAAAGATGATATCATCCACATAAATCTGCACTAGGAGGAAATCTTTGCCATGCTTGAGAGTAAACAAAGTTTTATCAACAGAGCCCATCAAATACCCTCGCTCAAGCAGAAAAGACTTAAGTCTATCATACCATGCCCGAGGGGCCTGCTTGAGTCCATAAAGAGCCTTATGAAGTTTAAGGACTTTATGTGGGTACTTGGGGTTTTCAAAACCAGGGGGTTGTTTTACATAAACATCTTCACCTATGAAGCCATTAAGAAAAGCACTTTTGACATCCATTTGATAGAGTTTGAATCCCCGGGATGTCGCAAAGGCAAGCAAAATCCTAATGGCCTCAAGGCGAGCAACAGGTGCAAAAGTTTCAGTAAAATCAATCCCTTCTAGTTGAGAAAAGCCCTGAGCTACAAGTCTAGCCTTATTTCTAACAATTGTCCCATCCTCCCCTTGTTTATTTTTGAAAATCCATTTTATACCAATGAAATGAACATTTGGTGGAGGGTCAACTAAAGTCCAGACTTGGTTTCTCTCAAAATTTTCAAGTTCCTCATGCATGGCATTGATCCAACTAGAATCAGAAAGTGCATGACTAACATCTAAAGGCTCGAAAGAAGCAACAAAAGCAGCATTAGTGAAATGGGCATGAGAACGAGTTACCCTTTGATCAAGCTCACCAATGATCTGCTCGGGAGGGTGCATCCTTTGAACATGATGTGGAGCCTCTCGGCGGGATGCAGTCTCCCCCTCAACTTGTGCGTTGGAGTGGTCCAAGATGACCGATGTTGAGGTAGTTGCTTCGGGACCTCGTGCCGAAGTAGTAGAAGCGGGGTCAGCTTCGGGGGTTGACGTCGAGGGTAATAGGGGATCATCCTCGAATTCTCCGGGATCTTCGTCTTCGAATAAGGTCTGTTCCATGTCGTGTTCATTTGCCTGTTCAAAAGCAGAACTAACAGAGGGGGTTGATTCATCAAAAGTCACATCACATGACTCGATGACAATGTTAGTTTCCAAGTTATAAACACGATAAGAATGACCATGAGTAGTATAACCCAAAAAGATCCCGTCAGAAGATCGTGACTCAAATTTATCCAAATTTCCACGTTTTAGGATGAAGCAGCGACAGCCAAAAACTCGAAGATGAGTAACCTTGGGCTGTCTCCCAAAACGCAGCTCATAAGATGTCAAGTTTAAAATTGAGCGCAAGAAAATTCGATTTGAGATGTAGCAAGCAGTGTTCATGGCCTCAGCCCAGAATTTTCTAGGAGTCCTATGCTCATCAAGCATCGTCCTAGCCATCTCAACCAAAGTGTGGTTTTTCCTCTCAACAACACCGTTCTGTTGAGGAACCCGCGGAGCAGAGAATTGATGTTCTATGCCATGCTCCATGCAAAAGTCAACAAAGAGACTGTTTTTGAACTCGGTGCCATTATCGCTTCGAATGAATTTTAATGCACCAGGGAGTTCAGTGAAAAGTCTCAAAGCCAAGCTCCGAAAGTGTGAAAACACTTCATCCTTGCTGGCAAGAAAGAAGACCCAAGAGTAGCGAGAGTAATCGTCGACAATAACTAAAACATACCACTTGCCGCCTAAAGAACTAACCCGAGAAGGACCTACAGTGTCCATATGGAGAAGTTCTCCGGGCTGTTCAGTCATCACTGTGGTGACTGGCGAATGCGAAGCGGCAATCATTTTTCCATGTCGACAAGGAGCGCAAACTAAATTCTTCTCAAACTTGAGCTTGGGCAATCCTCGGATCAGACCTAGGGCGCTCAAACGAGCGAGCAACTCAAAACTCATATGCCCTAGTCTCCTATGCCACTTCCAAAGCTCAGAAGTCGAATGTGCAACAAGACAATGAGAAGATCCAGACGACTCTGAAAAATCAGCTCCAAAAACTCTCCCAACTCTAAAGATCTTACACACCACAACGCCATCAGAATTGAACACTTGCGAAGTATCGCGATGAAATCGCACTTCGAAGCCTTCATCAAGCAACTGAGATACAGACAGCAAATTGTATCCCAGGTTTTCAACCAAAGCAACATCTTTGAGAGTGAAGTTCGAATTAATTCTTACCACACCTTTACCTTTCACTCTACTCCTTCGATTGTTTCCGAAGGTGATATGTTCCCTTTGCTTGGTTGTGGTGAGGCTGGAGAACCAAGCTGCATCTCCGGTCATGTGGCGCGAACAACCGGAGTCCATGATCCACGTGCCCTCTAAGCCTCGACCTGTCGCCTACACATGATAAAAATGTCTCGATCGCTCAGTGCTGGGGTGAGTAAAATAATGGCGAGGCATCCAGCACTGAGTGACACGAGTAGTAGGCACAGTAAAAGCAGACGGTCTACGCACATGAAAATCAGAATGATCCGAAGTGCGAGGTCTACCTACATGCAAAGAACCCAAAGCATGTTGAGGTCTCCTACTCTAATGAGGTACAAAGCTACTCGCCCGAGGTCTACCACCATATGGAACATGGTGAACACCTCGAGGAGCAAAACCTCTCCGAGAAGCACGAGGAGCCTCGAAAACAGGACGAGAGTAATACTCAGACTCATGCATACCTAAAGATGGGTAATGCATGTCCTGATAGCTCATCGCCTGTGCACGTCGCTCATCCTTGATGCGACGGAAACAGAAACCAATCAAATGACCCGCCCGCTGACAATAAGAACAATGAAACACTCTCCTGGGGGCACTCTCATGGGTCACAGGAGCAACTCTCACAGGCTCCTTGGGTTTCTTTTGAGTGGTTTTCTTGGGATGATTTTTCTTGGTAGGAGGAGTGGTTTTCTTTGGTGGATGGGTAGGTTTTTTGGCTGATGGGGTGTCCAACAGAGCTCTCTCTTTCTCTAGGGTGGTGGGAGAGGTAAAAACAGTTTTGGTCTTACTGTCTGAAGCTATCCTCTCAAAACCCAAACCTAGAGCTACCCCGGCTCTGTCAGCACACAACTTGGTCTTGGCCAAGAGCAAATCCATCCTACCCTTTCCCTCAGTGCATTTATTAACCACGGAAAGAAGGTATTCATTTTCAGACATGAGGTTCTCAGCTCGCTCTCTAGCAGTGCCTAGCTGGTCCTTAAGGGTAATGCAAGTGTCACAAACAGGTTGCACATCCTTAGAACTACCGGCCCTCTCCAATCTAGCCTCTAAATCATAAACATGCTTATCACGTAAATTAATGCTATCGCGTAATAAAGAGCAGTTCATGCAATCAATTATATCACGAGGTCTAGAATCCACCTCCAAAAGCTGCTTCTGTGCAGTCTCAAGCTCAGAAAGAGTTTGAGCATGAACAGAACGCAACTGAGCAAGCTCACTCATGACAACAGAACAGGACTCACATTCAGCATCATCAAACTTAGACTTAAGCATGGCATATTCAGTAGAAATATTTTCTAACCTAAGTCTAAGGTCTTTTCTTTCTCTAGCGGCTTGCACAAGTAATTTATCCTGACCAAGCACTACTTCATTCAGCTCATCTAATTTAATTAGAAGCTGGTCAGATGATAGGTTTACCTCAGATGAGTCAAGCTCATCGCCGCTGTGATCGCTGTCGGCCATGAAGCAAAGGCCGGTGAAGTCACGTCCCTTCTTGTCCTTCTTGTCCTCCTTCCTTGGGGACTCCTCCTCCTCAGAGCTCGACTCCTCAGTTGAGGATGTGTCGATGTCGCTGAGAGCAGCAACAAATGCTCTGGAAGCGGCCTTGGCTACTTTCCCTCAGTGCATTTATTAACCACGGAAAGAAGGTATTCATTTTCAGACATGAGGTTCTCAGCTCGCTCTCTAGCAGTGCCTAGCTGGTCCTTAAGGGTAATGCAAGTGTCACAAACAGGTTGCACATCCTTAGAACTACCGGCCCTCTCCAATCTAGCCTCTAAATCATGAACATGCTTATCACGTAAATTAATGCTATCGCGTAATAAAGAGCAGTTCATGCAATCAATTATATCACGAGGTCTAGAATCCACCTCCAAAAGCTGCTTCTGTGCAGTCTCAAGGTCAGAAAGAGTTTGAGCATGAACAGAATGCAACTGAGCAAGCTCACTCATGACAACAGAACAGGACTCACATTCAGCATCATCAAACTTAGACTTAAGCATGGCATATTCAGTAGAAATATTTTCTAACCTAAGTCTAAGGTCTTTTCTTTCTCTAGCGGCTTGCACAAGTAATTTATCCTGACCAAGCACTACTTCATTCAGCTCATCTAATTTAATTAGAAGCTGGTCAGATGATAGGTTTACCTCAGATGAGTCAAGCTCATCGCCGCTGTGATCGCTGTCGGCCATGAAGCAAAGGCCGGTGAAGTCACGTCCCTTCTTGTCCTTCTTGTCCTCCTTCCTTGGGGACTCCTCCTCCTCAGAGCTCGACTCCTCAGTTGAGGATGTGTCGATGTCGCTGAGAGCAGCAACAAATGCTCTGGAAGCGGCCTTGGCTACTTTCTTAGCCATCTTGCCGCGCTTGCCCTTCACAAAGGGCTTCCTCTCTTTTTTGTGGTATTTGGGGCGCTCACTCTCATCTCTCTTCTTGACCTTGGGGCAATTGGCCTTAATGTGAGAGGTGTCGCCACATTCATAGCAGCCACTAAAACCACTTCTCCGTTGATCCCGTCTCTCATGATGAAAGCGAGTGAACCTCCGGGCAATGAGAGCAAGCTCATCATCATCTAGAGTGTCCACCTGCTCCTTTGTGACGGAGACCAGGGAGGACAAAGCAAAACCATCTGCAAGAACACAAGTGCCTGATGTGCTTGGTTCTGCAGTGGTGCCACGGCTAGTGCTAGAAACCAATGCCAATGGATGTGGCAAAGAGCTTCTGTGCACTGCAAGAGATGCCTTGGCAATCTCTGTGGACTTCAGCTTGCTAAAGAGTTCATCACAGGTTAGAGTGTCATAGCCTGTGGACTCCTCAATGCTGGATATCTTCACCTCCCATATGCTACGGTCAAGAGCATAGAGAAGCTTGATAGCCCTATCGTGATCACTGTAAGCAAGCGTCCCGTTGGATCGCAAGTTACTCACTATCGCGTCAAAACGAGAAAACATGGCATCTACAGATTCACCAGGTGCCTGCACAAACAGCTGATACTGTTGATTGTAGGTGCTTTGGCGCCTGGCCTTAATCTGAGCAGAGCCCTCATGAAAGACAGTGAGTGTTGTCCAAATCTCCCTAGCAGTCCTAAGGTGCTGCACCCTATCAAACTCACTCCGACTCAGACCAATGAACAGTATGTTCCTTGCCTTCGAGTTGGCAATGTACTGATCTTTTTCGGTTTGAGTGGTGCGGGTATCAGGGATGGAGTATTGTGAGTCCACAATCTCCCAAATTGCATTTCCTTGGCTTAACAAGTAAGCCTCCATGCGCACCTTCCAGTATGCAAAATCTGTCCCATCGAACAGAGGAATTTTACTGCCTCTATCCATGTCGCCTAAAGATCACAAAACCGGTTAAGGTCAACTGGTGATCTTAACCTGTTCTGATACCAATTGTTGGACCGGAAACGGCGACCAGAGGGGGGGTGAATGGGAGCTTTTAAAATTTCGGGCTAAAAACTTAGCCTTCGGTTCTGTTCTGTCTTCTGCGGAACAGGCTTCGAACACTACCTTCGAAGGTCTGGTTCGGAGGTACTTCGACAGCTCCGAACACAGGCTTCGCAGGAGCAAAAGTTCGAAGCCAAGAAGACTTCGCTCCACGAACAACCCTCGAAAATCTACTCTGCTAAGTCAGTGCAGGCTCCGCACACGAGGTGCTTCGAGCAGGCTTCGCACTTCACCCTTCGCAAGAGTGGACAGCCCTCTGAGGACTTCGACCAAGTACTTGGCGACAGCAACTGGTGCTGGGCTTCGTACGCGAAGGTCTACACGCACACAAAACGGACCACGCTAAGGGCTTCGACACAAGAAGCACTACGGGAAAAGATCAGGGCTTCGCTAGTAAGCAGCGAGGTCTTGCCTCGTGTTACACAGAGCGACAGCACACTGTAAAACACACTTCGCGAGAAAAACACCCTTCGCCAAAACAAGCTTCGGTGCACTAAGACTAGCGAGGTATGTAAAGCGAGCTCAAGCAAAAGCACAAAGAAGCAGGGCTTCGCCGCTTGAACAAGGAACACAAAATATATTGAACTCTGGATGAAAACCAGCGAGGTCTGTGTGTACAGGAGCTCAACAGTAAATGCTCAAAGTGTTAAATGTTACCTACCGAGCCCCCATATTTATAGCCCATGGATTCATCCTAAGGAAGTGACTACTTTACCCCTAGGGTTTACATTCATTTTGTCTCTTCAGAACTAAGGGGTACAAAAGGTAGTCCACCTTTATTCTGGAGGCTTCTCTGTCAGCTGCAGAGGGGACAGTGTCAGCCTTTTTCAGAACAGACAGTGTCAGCCTTTACAGTGTTGACTTCTGGAACCTCCCTTCGCACCGGAGGGTGCGGTAGCTTCGGCGAGAAGCCTGCAGCCTGTTGGCCTTCGCTCCGCCGAAGAAGTCCTTCGATACAGTGACGGTTTTAAGCCGAAGCCGTCAAAGCCCTTGGGCCTTCGCACCACCACCTTCGGATTGGACCTCCACGGCTTCGCAGCTACTCCGAGCTCAACCACCGTCCGTCCGTGTACCGAAGCCATGCATGGCTGAAGCACCACAAGTCAACCTCACTCCGGAGCTAGCCTCGCTCCGAAGTCCTTCACACTCCGAAGCCCCCACCTTCGGAGTACCACCCTTCGAAGTCCCTCCTTCGTCCAAGGCCTCCGCATGAAGCATTCCATGAGCACTTCGTCGCAGTGTCTCACTCCGAGCACACTCCTCGACGAGCCTCACCCGGACCATGCCTTCGATGCGCCTCGACTTCTGAGACCTTCGTCGGGTAACCTTCGAGTGTCTCTCTCCGGAGCACACTTCGAACACCTTGCCTCCGCAGAGGACTTGATCCACCAACTCCGAAGTCGCTCCATTCGGAGTACCTTCGAAGTGCCTCATGTCTGAGGACTTTGTCTCGGAGCACCTTCAACCGGAGCCACGCTCCGCACTCTCTGCCTTCACCTGGCACGCCTTGACCCGAGGACCGACCCGGACCACCTTCGCAGCCACGGTGACGGAGCTCCCCGCTCCCCTGGCATCAAGCCTCCCGCTTGACCCAGGTTCACCCAGCTCGAACCCTGTCCGTCGCCTCCGAAGTCCCTGCGCACCACCGACAAGCAAACAAGTGTATCCAGTACTCCGGAGACCTCTCCGGGTTATCAACCTCCGGCACACACTCCGGTGTACCGCCCAAAGTACCGAAGCCTTCGGTACGAACCCAGTCATCGCGTACTGTCGGACCCCTCCCACAAGCACACTCCGCTGCACAGCTGCAGCAAGCAAACACCGAACATACTCCGGTGACACCACCTCCGAACCACCCTTCGGAGGTATCCTTCGAACAGAGGGTAAAATCCTGTCAATCACTCATCACAAAACACCGAAACCAACCCTTGGTTTCTCACAAACATAGTCATCACATATTATATAACATAAAAGTTCACAGACATCTCATCCATCAGACAAGTCATCATCGATCTGGCAGTACATCCATACATCCCAAAATATTACATATATGACAGAAACGCGCTACCCGGTGGCTAAACAAATCTAAGCTCCCTCAAGTCGAGTGGGGAAGCGCTCCTACTCTCCATCCTCGTAGAACTCGATCTCGTCGGGGTCCTCCTCCTCCTCCGGGTCCTCCAGCTTGGGCTCACCAAGCGGTATCGCTGTGCCTGCATCGACGTCCATCTCGTCGTCGTCGCTGATGTAGATAATATCAATCGGTGCGGTACCCTGGACAGGGGCAGGATCGACGACTGGGGATGGGGGCAGTGGAGATAATGGGACAGCTATAGCTAAGGTGTCATCTGGCTGGACCACTAAGGATGGTAGCTGGGAGGGGTCAAGTGAGGGATCGAGGAGGGGAAAGTAGTTATCTGGGTCAGCCATGGGTGAGGCCATCGGGTCAGGGGTGTAGTCGGGTGACTCCGGCGTGTAGTCGGGTACATCATCGTCTGGGTCCTCATCTCCATATGGGGATCCAGACGGGATCCCAGAGGGTGAGCGAGGTGGAGTGGGGGGTAGTCTGATGTAGCTGGCCAGGTACTCAATCTCGGCAGATGAAGCTCTAGGCGTCAGTGATCCTAGCAAGATGTCGGTACCTAAGGTGGCGGAAAGGTGGGCGAGGTCCGGCTGAGGTGATGAAATAGGGGGCAGTGGTGAAAATACTAGACCGGTAGTATGGCGGGCAGGTGGAACAGGTGCAGTGGGTGCGGCGGGTGCGACTGGTGCGGCGGGTGCGACGGGAGCGGCAGGTGCATCCGGTGTCGTGGGTGCGGCGGATGCGACTGGTGCGGCGGGTGCGACGGGAGCGGCAGGTGCAACTGGTGCTAGCAGTGACCTGAGATAACCCATCTCTCGGTCTAGGCGGATGTAGGAGTCTAACAGGCTCTGGTACATGTGTGTATGGGCCTGAGTCATCCTGATAAGGAGAGTCACCGCCGGGTGCTCTGCCTGGCACGCATAAGGGTAGGTCAGGGTATCTACACCGTCAGCTAAGGAGGGCAAGTAGTGGTAGGGGCTAAGGTGGAAGAAGTCTCGGTACCTCTGGCGAAGGTGGCCTAGAGTAGAAAGGGCTAAATCCTGCATGGCCAATATGTACGTGGGACGGACTGTAGAGTAACGAAGGAACTCTACGTCAGTCGCGGAGGGAAAGAGAAAGATGGTGACATGGCATGGGTAGGGTGGGTGGAGTAAGCGAATCTGACATACTCAGGGGGCGAGTAACCTAGGTAGGCTGCTACCTCACTAAGTAATCGGACAAATCCGTCGAATCCCAGTCCCTGGGTAACATGGATGGGTCCTGCAGACATCTACAAAAGTAAAAGAAAACATTTGGTAAGTAGTCAGGTAAAATGTAAAAGGAGTAAGAAGAATAATTTTGAATATAGGTATAAAATTTTGTATATACATAGATATAGACATATGTTTATGTATATTTTAGTTTATAACAAATTAGCTGTTGGTGGTCGGTTTCCATCCTAGGGCCAACCTTTGCTCTGATACCACCCTGTGACGTCCCTCCTCGTACAGACCAGGCTATCACGAGGGGAGCGGTCACTTTACAACCGAAGTCATTTCAAAGTGAAATTCATTCATGTTGTCGGTAGTCGTGGCGACACATAGTAGCGGATTTATTACAAAAGAGCCGTATGAGGCATACCTCGCGGCCAAATGTTCACCATAATAGAGTTCAACAGCGGAAGCAAAAATCAGTCATTCAACAACAATCATCTGGTTGGGAACTAGGCCTAGAAACCTAATCTTCAAGATACTCAACTTCCTCGACACCTTCTTCCTCCGGGATGTATTCCTCCCCTTCAAGGCCTCCATACTCTGGTAATGGTGGGGGTGAGTACAAAAAGTACTCAACAAGTTCTGGAATGTAATATAGATGCATTCGGGATCAAGGAGGGCTTACGGTTTAATTATGCATGAAACGTTTCTAAGTGTACTTTTTGGGATTGAGGTTCTCAACCTCAATCGAATTTTAAGCAAGAGAAAACTTAATCTATTCAAATATTTTCCAAGTGAACCCAACATTTAACTTCCCCTGAAACATCCTTCTTCCTTATCATACCGTCACCTTGTTTTGCCCGTAGAGCGAAACTACCCTTCCTGGTATCTCCTCTCGGCTCAACAATTGACCAACAGTTCACCGAACCCTTCATCACCATAACTCAGACCAATTCCACACCTTAACTCTATGAAGCCTTTCGACTTCCCGAACACACACAGGTTCGTTGCGAGCCACTAAGGCTAGCCGTACACCACAAAGGCGTACTCTGGTAACGCTTCCCATCCCTTCAACATTTTTGTTCTTCCAAAATTAACCCAAACACTACACAAGGGAAACTTATCGATGCACGCGCCCATGACCGTGGGCACGGCTGTTCGAACAGGTTTACTTCAGCTGAAGGTGTACTCTTTACCCTCACGACACCTGTTATCCCTACTGCCCGTCGACAGACGGATAACTGTGACAAGGTTCATCCGGAGCGGACTAAGGATACCACACTGCCGTCAGAACGGGTCTACGACCAAGGATCATGGGTCCACGACCCCCTTTTTCCTTTAGGAATCTGAGGTGCTCTCCACCATCCCTTTTTCTCATGACGCCACTTCCGGGCACACTCACTTTCCCCCGAGCACCCCGTCGTGATTTCACGTCCTCCGCAGGAGCAGTCCATCCCAAGCCTACTAATTCAAAACCAGGGGCAGAGCCATAATACCCATGAGGTTGCACGATAGTGGTGCAAGATGTCGCTCCCCAAGGCTATCCTTAATGTTATGTGAAATCGCGCCACACAGGCCGCTTTTCCACATAACGAACTTTCATTCATAAATCCCTCATTTTTCCATTTTTGTTTCCAACATTTTCGGTACCTTGTACCACATTTCAAAATACTTTATCAAATCCCAATTTTTCTCCCACACGCAACCATTCCATCATTTCACAAACATGGCATGAATATTTGCAAGTATGAAATAATATTTTAAAAGGGAATATTGATTTCACACAACCTATCATATTGCTAGCGTAAGTTGTATTCATCATCAAGGTTATCAAGGCATACAAGCACAACATCAAGGAAGGCTAGGTGCAACAACTTTTAGGTTTTACTTGACTTAATCGCACAAGCGATGTCGTAATGAAAGGTGTATGTGTGCGTGTGTTCTATTGTGCATATAGCAAATTTAATTTTTAAATCACATGGGATCAACATGTTCAAAGGAAAGGAACTTGCCTTGCTCGGGGAAATAGTCGGGATCGTCGAAGTCGTTTCCTTCCGGAACCTCGGTTTCAACCCCTAATATGAATTTAGAGTTAATAATTAATTAAAGATTTTATTTATCTTTTAAAAATTTGGAAAATATTATTTATGTAAAGTTTAGATTTTTACAAACTTATAGAAATTTGAATGGAATTTTTCTGAGTTGAAATGATTTTTCTACAAATTTTTAAAGTTGCAATCATATTCTGAAAATCAGGAAAACAGAAAACTACTATTCCTAATGGGCCGACCAGAAATTATTCCAGAAAAATAGAAAATGCACTGTTCATCGCTTGTTGGGCCGGCCTGCTTCAGATTTCCAGAAATTAAATCAAAAAAAGAAAAGGTTACTGTTTGACTGGGCCAGCCGAAGCGGCCCATGGCGCTGCCTTGCGCGGCCAGGCCTGGCGCGCGGCCTGGTGGTGTGGCGCGGCTGGCTGGGGGGCCCACCTGGCAGCGGCTGAGGTGGCTGGCTGATGGGGCCCGCCTGGCAGAGACTGGAGCGCAGAGAAGGGCTGGCGGCTGGAGGTTGAAGACGACCTCCGACGGCCATAACTTCTCCGGGGCATAACTTTGTCATCCTAGCTCCGATTGCTACGAAATTTTAACAGCAGCTAGAGTACAACTAGATGAACATATCCAACGGTTGGATTGGGCATTAGAGCTACGGTTTGGGTTTTAGACCGAAAAATAGTAGGTTCGGTTTGGGATTTTTAATAGCGACGGCGGAGCTCCGGTGAGACATTGGAGGTTATTTTCACCATCCTTAGGGCATTGCGGAGCTACCCTTGCTCTTGGATTGAGCTACGGTGGCCCGTAGAGCCCTGACGACGGTGACCCGAATGTCAATTTGGGTGAGCTCGTCGCCGGCGAGCAACGGCTATCCTATGTCCACGACGAGCTAGGGAACATGTTCTACTACTCATGGGGATGCTCTAGCATGAATTAATTTGAAAATGGTGGTACCTTGGTCGGAGCCCGGCGTACGGTGGCGAAATTGGGGATTTCCGGTGACGGCGAGTTCCGGCGAAATTGACTGCGGGGTAGGGTGCACCAAGGGTTAGTGATCGCGTTCCCACTCATGTCGCGAGGATAAGACCAACGGGGAGAGGGATTGGGGGAACGAACCGTGACGGTGGTGATCGGCTTCGGCGAAGTCCAGGCGCGGTCGTCCTCGGTTGGCTCCGGCGAGGGCTAGAACGCGAGGAGGAGTGTGTGGGGAGTGCGTGGGTGCACTGAGGCGAGCCGAGGAGCCCCTTTTATGCGCGCGGCGGTATGGGCGGCAACGTGCGACTCGACGGCGACGACACGGGAGCACGCTCGGGCGTAGGTGAGGGTGGTTGGATGCGACGAGACAGTGCACGAGCGTCAACGGGCGAGGTGGCGCTTGATGTCGGCGATGGACTGTCGGTCCGTGCGGTGCTCGACGTACGGCGGCATGGCGGCAACGTACCGACGCGTACGGGAGTGGCGTGGCATCAACGGCGAGGGCATGGGCGTGCAGTGTGGCTGACGGGGGCGGTACGGGCGCGGCGAGGCGAGGTTGCGGATGGCGTGAGCGGCGTACGGCGTCGGGCACGGCGTGGGCGGCGTACGGCGTCGGGCGCGGCGTGGGCGGCGTGACGCGCGCGGTGCGACGCGGCGCACGGCCACGAGCGGCGGACGCGGCACGGCGCACGGCCAGCGGCTCGGCCGCATGCCTGGGCACGGCCAGCAGCCAGGGGAAACCACGGGCGCGACACCGTGGTAGCTCTACATTCTATTTTAAAAAATGATTTCGTAGAGCACTTTTAAGGTGCTTTGAAAAAATGAGTAGTGGAGTAATAGATATACATTTTTATAGATCTAAAAATATCTTAATTTGTTTGGCTAGCTGCTTGCGAAACAAAAATAAAAAACCTAAAGTAGAGTAGTACAAAATATCATGTACTTTTATTGGAAATCAAATACATTTTGTTCATTAAAATCATTACCCATGATTGGTAGTATGATTTTTTTAAATCATTCAAACCAGATATCATATTTTAATTTTTAACTCTCCGAAATTGTTTTGAAAATAAAGAACAGATGGCAGTGGAGTGGATACAATCCAAGCGCCCATTGCAGAAGTGTAACGCCCCGCCCTGTACGGACTTCATCGTACCGAGACGAGTGCTACTTAACTGAATCGAAACAAACATCATACCTTATATTTATCCAATTCAGCGGTAGACCATCACATTCATACTTAAATGATTACAGAATAGTGTATACAAAAGTCGTATGAGGCATACCTCGCGGCAAACAATCATTACAAAAAGCAGCGAAAGCTAACATACATCACGCACAATCAACATTCTCTAGATCTATTTGGGAACTAGGCCCGAAACCCTACTTCTCGCGATACTTTTCTTCTTCAACTTCTTTATTAACGGTGTAGTTCCCTTGATGAGTACATCACTAGCTCGAATATAACCATGCTTATACTTTATAATAAACAACCTAAGGTTCATTCATTCTATATTAGATTTACATTTTATATATTTGAGCTAAGGATGTTGCACCATGAGTTGGCTTTGTTTTCAATTACAGAAATTCTTTCATGGATCAAGCGACACATTAAGAGCACATCAAGAGCATGGTACATCATGGAAGTTGATTGGGGACCAAGTCAAGTCAATCCAAATATAATATGCAATATTGAGACGTCATTTTTGCGCCAATAAAAAGTGGAGATAAAGTTCTACATGTATATGATTCGGACTCGGACTACAGCAACAATACCAAATTCAAACGCGCATAACTTTTACATGGAAGCTCCAATTAGAATGATCGTGGACTTTTTGGAAAGCTTGAGATCGCAATCACTAAATCAATGTGTGTTCCTTTCTCAGACTGAACCAATTAAGCATGGAATTTCTATTTTTTAGTCAATCTGTTTTGGAAATAATTAGTCCTTTCCCTATGTAATAAGTTTTCCAAACTTTGGGAATGTCCCTAGGGCTATAAATAACCCAAGAGACTTCAGTTGTAAGGCGGGTTTTGATTAGATAAAAGTTTAGCCAATGCTACTTGTCCGTGTAAACCCGTGATCGGTTAGATCGCCGGTTTCACGTTTCAGAACCCCAACTACCCTTTGTGCGTATTTTATATCCATCAATTGTAGTTGCTCCTTTATCTTGTTCTTGCTCGTTTTTCGATTGCTTGTAGGAACAAGGTTGATCACCGATAAGATCAACAACCCTTGGAGTTGGTGTATCGATCGCTAAGGCGCAACACGAACGTCTCGTACGGTTGTAGTCGGGTCGCCAACGTCATCTTCTACCAATCGAAATTATTATCTCTATCCTCTCACCAAAAGAACGGGCCACCCAAGTCCCCATCAAGTGGTATCAGAGTGACAATTGATTGGTGAGAGATTTCAAGTTTAATTTTTTTCCTATAGTCCAGAAAAAGCCACAAAAAAATTAGTTTACCCAAGAACCAAGCCTCTTTGAGCCTATTACTAGTTCTGCTTAGTATCGGCTTTTTGAGTTTTTGGTTGCATCGTCGTGTGAAGTTGCTGGTCTTAGCATTTAGTTCGTTTAGAGTTTCGAGTTCTTGTCATGTTTTTACCACCGTGTTTTGGTCTATTTAGTCGGTTTGTTATTTTGGAATTCGGGTAGAATTCGGGCATGTTGTGCAAGTGTTACTAAAACTATTATATATCGCCCATGCAAACTCGGATTGGAGAGTTTTGATACATTTTATATAGCTTACAAGAGGATCTTTATTTTTCCTTTTAGAGTCATCTTCATATTCGGTCGTTTACTTTCTGTTTTGGAACATACAAGGTTTAGGAGTTCTGTACTAAGAGTCACCTTGTCATTTGTTGTTCTTTAAAAAAGGAGAGAAAAAAGGAAAGAAAGGCAGAAAGGTGCTCAAAAAAAGAAAAAGAAAATAAAAAGAGCCGCACCAAAAAAAGTGGAGAAAGAAAACTTGTGACAAAAGAGGAGGAAAGCTAGTTCTACCATTGTCGGTTTAGTGGTATCGTTTGTGTCTAAGCTCGCGTCTCTAGTACGTTCAAGCCTAGGACCAGCACAATACCGACATTGAACAATTACTCAATTTTCTTATGCTAATGTGGTTCTAGTTTTCCTTGCTACATATTTTAGCCTACCTAGAGCTCCACATATTTGACTACAGCTTGTACAACCAAGTGTTTGCCAAGGCATCGATACATCTAATCTCCATGGTGTTTGTGGTTAAGTCAGTGTACAATACCTTCATGCTTGCATTGGTAAGAACTTGTAAGAGCTTGATACAAGATTGAGCGAGTGTGACTTTGCCTTCACAGTCTTGTAGTTAATAGGAGCATACATACTATTTATATGTTTCTTGTTTACTACTAATTATGGCAGGGATACATAAGGAGATACGATATAGTGAAGCTCAATATCAACATCTTCATCGACACATGAGGGATCAACATGATAAATATGATGTATGTGATGAAATTCTAGCTAGGTTCAAATGTACAATACCTTATTTTGAAGGAAATTATGATCCTCATGCATATATTCAATGGGAGCTAGCTATAGATAATGAATTTAAAAAGTATAACTTGCCTGAAAGAGAAAAGGTGATTGTTGGGGGGGAAATACTTTATCCTCAGGACTTTAGAGATCAACAGTCAAAGATAATTTATCATCATCAAAGCTTGCGTTCATCTCCGGAGATGATGAAATTTCTAAGCCGAATGATGCTTCGGTTTCATGATTCGAAGGCATCCTCCGAAGGCTCTGAAGCTACAGTGGAAAATAGCAAGATTGATAAGACGTCTGCCTTATCTACCTTCTCCGGATAGATTTTACTATTTTAACCCTATTCGGGGTACCGAATAGTTTCCACTATGTCGGTTGTAATTGAGGGGTAAATAGGTCTTTTCCTTAGACTTTTTGCCTATAAATAGCCCCCTTCTTACCCTGTAATAGGCATCGAATACTCAGCTATTCAATACACAATTTCGGATTACTTGAGCTATTATCCTATTCGAAGGCTCAAGATAGTTCTCAACACAAACTCTCTGTTTGTTAGTTCTTAATCTTCGAGAACCTGTTAGCGTAATCTTTTACGCCAACAGTAATGGCTGCCTCTAAAGTGTTAGTTAAAGATGTTGCATATCATTGGAAACATCTTTGTAGACATGATAAAATACCTCAATCTTGGAAAGAATTAAAACAATATTTGAGATATGCTTTTGTTCCTCCATATTATGCTAAAATTTTGTTAAAGAAACTACAATGTTTAAAATAAGATAGGAGAAGCGTTTCCTCATACTATCATGATATGCATGCTAGTTTATTACGTTGTGCTATAGATGAATGCGAAGAAGCTATAGAACAAAAGTTTTTACGTGGTCTTAACAAAGAAATTCAAGAAATGCTTCTTAATGAAATGTATATTTCTCTTTCTCAATTGTTTGAACTTGTGTGTCAAGCTGAAATTCAGATTGCTATTGATTTAGAGGAGACGCCAATCAGTTTTCCTTCTAATTCTACTAACATTGAATAGGAAAAAGAGAGCATTTATGCACTTACATCATCAGAGAAGGTTTTGCAAGGTAATATATGTGCTGAAATTAATCAAGGTGAGTGTGCTTCTCATTAAACACAATCATCCCATATTCATGCTATTATAAAGCTACTATTAGTGGAATCTTTTGCTGAAATTTCTTTGTTACCATATGATTTGCTTAACACTCCTTGTAATAAAGAAGAGTTGTGTGTTAATACTTCACTTATATACATGCCACAACTAGTTAATGAACATGTTGACTTTGTTGTCGAACCTTTAAGTGATTTGATACATGTTGTTCATATTCCTAGTGAAAAGGAAGAACAGAAATTGTTATCTTCTTTAAATACTTGGAGTTATATTGAACTTGATGATCTTTGTGAACTTAGTGCTTTAAATGAGAAATTACTCATTAGACCTGACTTGCCAGATCCTGCTCAAATGAGTTTTCACGTAATTGGAAAATACAATGATCAAGGAGTATACTTTGTGCATAGAGTTTACATATGTTCAAATTTGAAACTGCATGTAAAGTCTAAAAATAATAGTCTCAACCAAGGTGTTTTAACTAATCCTATTATCTCGAGAGTTTTTTGTTTTGATTTAAATACACAGGTTTGTTTTCAAGAAGGAGAGCCTAGTGGGCTGCTTAGCAATGCCACAATTCCTAATCCAATGTTTAAAAGTACAGATTCGATGTCATTTGTTCAAGAAAAGGATTTGGTGAGTTGGTTTTCTCCAATTCCCCACATGTTTATGGAACAAGAGATACTGCACAATAATGGTTCTTTTGCTAGGAGTTGCATTGATCATGAACACAAGAACAAACTGAGGACTGTTTGTAGACAAGAAGGAGAGAATGATGAGTACATCACTAGCTCGAATATAACCATGCTTATACTTTACAATAAACAACCCAAGGTTCATTCATTCTATATTAGATTTACATTTTATATATTTGAGCTAAGGATGCTACACCATGAGTTGGCTTTGTTTTCAATTACAGAAATTCTTTCATGGATCAAGTGACACATTAAGAGCACATCAAGAGCATGGTACATCATGGAGGTTGATTGGGGACCAAGTCAAGTCAATCCAAATATAGTATGCAATAGTCATTTTTGCGCCAATAAAAAGTGGTGATAAAGTTCTACATGTATGGGATTCGGACTCGGACTACAGGAACAATACCAAATTTAAACACGCATAACTTTTACATGGAAGCTCCAATTAGGATGATCTTGGACTTTTTGGAAAGCTTGAGATGGTCTCTTTCCAACGGATCCAGCTACACCTCCAGATTCCACTAGAGGAGATCGCAATCACCAAATCAATATGTGTTCTTTTCTCAGGCCGAACCAATTAAGCATGGAATTTCCTTTTTTAGTCAATATGTTTTGGAAATAATTAGTCCTTTCCATATGTAATAAGTTTTTCAAACTTTGGGAACGTCCCTAGGGCTATAAATAACCCAAGAGACTTCAGTTGTAAGGCGGGTTTTGATTAGATAAAAGTTTAGCCAATGCTACTTGTCCATGTAAACCCGTGATCGGTTAGATCGTCGGTTTCACGTTTCAGAACCCCAACTACCCTTTGTGCGTCTTTCATATCCATCAATTGTAGTTGCTCCTTTATCTTGTTTTTGCTCGTTTTTCGATTGCTTGTAGGAACAAGGTTGATCACCGATAAGATCAACAACCCTTGGAGTTGGTGTATCGATCGCTAAGGCGCAACACGAACGTCTCGTACTGTTGTAGTCGGATCGTCAACATCATCTTCTACCAATCGAAATTATTATCTCTATCCTCTCACCAAAATATCGGGCCACCCAAGTCCCCATCAACCCTCTTTCAGGATCTTTAGAAACTGGAGATGATGAGGGGGTGAGTACAAAAAGTACTCAACAAGTTCCAGAATGTTATATAGATGCAGGCGAGATCAAGGAGGGCTTTATGGTTTATTTTAATAAGTATGCAGGAAAATTCTAAGTGTGCTTTTGGGATTGAGGTTCTCAACCTCAATCGAAATTATAAAAATAGAAAAATTAATTTGTTCAAATCTTTTCCAGGCGAACCTATCATTTCTCAAGAAACACTTTTCTCCATCACATCTCAACCATGACTATCCACTTTTCACCATTTAGCACAATCATTTTCCCTTTTCCCATTCCATCCCATTATTTTTGCCCACAGAGTGAGACTACCTCTCCCGGTATCTCCTCTTGGCTCAACAATTGACAAGCTCATTTCTCTTCACTTACTGTCACATTATTTCGCCCGCAAAGCGAGACTACCCCTCCTGGTATCTCCTCTCGGCTCAACAATTGACCAACATTTATTACCGAAACAATTTATCTCTATTCCAAGAATTTGTTCTACACCTTTACTCTATGAAGCCTTTCGACTTCCCGAACACACACAGTTCGTTGCTAGCCACTAAAGCTAGCCGTACACCACGAAGGCGTTTCTGGTAACGCTTCCCATCCCTTCAACATATTTTCTTTCCAGAAACAACCCAAACACTATACAAGGGAAACTTATCAATGCACGCACCCATGACCATGGGAACGACTATTCGAATAGATTTACTTCAGCTGAAGGTGTACTCTTTACCCTCATGACACCTGTTATCACTACTGCCCATCGACAGAATGATAACCATGACAAGGTCCATCCAAAGCAGACTAGGGATACCATACTGTTGTCAGAACGGGTCTTCGACCAAGGATCATGGGTCCGCGACCCCCTTTTTCCTTTAGGAATCCGAGACGCTCTCCACCATATCTTTATCTCATAACGCCACTTCAGGGCACACTCTCATTCCCTCGAGCAACCCCGTCATGCTTCCACGTCCTCCGCAGTAGCAGTCCATCTCAAGTATACTAATTCAAAACCAGGGGAAGAGCCATAATACCCATGAGGTTGCACGATTGTGGTGCAAGATGTCGCTCCCCAAGGCTGTCCTTAACGTTATGTGAAACCACGTCACATAGGCCGTGTTTCTGCATAATGAAACTTTCATTCACAAATCCCCTATTTTCCCATCTTTGTTTCCAACATTTTTGGTACCTTGTACCGCTTTCAAAAACACTTTCTCAAATCCCAATTTTTATCCCCCACGCAATTATTCCATCATTTCACACATATCGAGTATGAGTATTTGCAAGTATGAAATAATATCTTAAAGATGAGTGTTGATTTCATACAACCTATCATTTTACTAGGATAAGTTGTATTTATCATCAAGGTTATCAAGGAATACAAGCACAACATCAAGGGAGGCTAGGTGCAACAACTTTTTAGGTTTTACTCGACTTAATCGCACAAGCGATGTCGTTATTAACAGTGTATATGTGCGAGTGTCCTAATTATGCATATAGAAAATTTAATTTTTAAATCACATGGGATCAACATGTTCAAAGGAAGGGAACTTGCCTTTAGTCCATAAAATACTCATGATCGACCCAAGGTCTTCAAACACGTTGTCTTGACTTGTCTTCCAAAACCAGAACTTTACAAGAAACGATAATAAATAAATAAAACACACAAGAATGATCTTAATATTATTTTTAGTAGTGCCAAACTAAAGTTTGGATTTATAAAATTTTTTAGAAACTTGAACAGAGTTGATCGGAGATATAATGATTTTTCTAGGATTCCTAAAGTCTATTTTATTTATAGAAAACAAAAAGGTTACTATGCTTAATGAGCTATTTCAGAAAATGATTAGAAATTGAAAAAGTGCACTGTTTCAACTGGGCTGGCCGAACCAGCCCGTTTGGCCGATCGGCGTGCTGTGCACGTGGGACGCAGGTGGCGCGGCACCGTTGGCTCGAGGCCCGCGTGGCAATGGCAGGCGACGACTACTGTAGCAGTGCGCGCGGGGCCCAGCGGCAGTCGGCGTGCGCGAGGTCTGTGAGAAAAAAATTCCGGCTTGTGGGGCCCTGCTGTCAATGATAGAAAAACAGAGAAGGAAGAGGTGGCTAGAGATTGAAGAAGACGTCTGATGGCTTAAATTTATTTGGGAGATATCTTGTCGCTCGAAGCTCCGATCGATATGAAATTTCAACAGAATATACTATACTCCGCGATGTACACTATCAACGGTTGGATCAGTGAGAGGAGCTACGAAAATGGCGCACGACTGAGGAACAGAGAGCTCGGGTTAGGATTTTTAATGGCGACGACGGAGCTTCGATGATCAAACGGGGTTCGACTTAACCATCTATAGGCTATTTCAAGGCTACTAGCATAAGCCGATTGAGCTACACTAGCCCCTATTGGGCTGGCGACGGTGACCCGAATGGCAAAAGAGGTGGGCTCATTGTCGGCGAGCTACGGCTAGCTAAAGATCTAACTAAGCTACGGAACATGATGTACTAACTACAGGGATGCTCTGGTGTGGCGCCCCGATTTATCGAAATCGGAACATTATTGAATTTCCATAGAAAAAACAATAATACAAGAGGTTCATCATGCGACAACGTACATACGACAATATCCATGGTACGCAGACCATATTTATTACATCAAAGTTTTGGTAAAAACAGTAATAAAGATAATTAAAATTCTGCATGACGAACATCTCCTTCAGGATCTTTCTTCTTGACTGGGTCGCTACTCCAGACCATCTTCATAGTAGGCATCCTCTGTGGGGTCCAACGGGTATGAGTACAAAAAGTACTCAACAAGCCACCACAAATGCAAGTAATAATGCAGGATAATAAACAAGGAAGGGTAATGGCTAAAAGTGCGGAAAAGTACATTTTCAGTTATTGCATTTAGTGTAGTCAATTTTAATCATACGGAAAGGTAAACATGAGCATCATCAACATCATCTAACTCGAGGAGTACGTTTTACCTCCTCGCACAACAGTCCTTACATGTCAACCAACATGCACATTCATATTCAAGTAATCTAACTGTGGGATGTCACGCAACCCGCCCTTGACCGTGGGCTCGGCTTTTCGAAAAGATTTATGACTCTGATCAGAGTTGTACTACTGTACCCACAAGGCACGCACACATCCCAAACGAGATGACTCATACCACAGGAACTCGTGCCAAAACCTCAGCATGAAATGCTCCAAGCGATAACCACCCGCTCTAGGTTTCGCCGGCGCGCCGGGCCGCATCCCGGCTAACATCGCACCCCCATTTGCGCCACGTCGGTACAAGCCACCCGCAGGTGCTGCTTGACCCATCTCCAAATGGTGGCCTCGATTTGGAACACTCCATACCTTAGTTAGGACTTACCCATTAGACTTGTGGTTAGTACGGAAGTGTATTGCAACGGATCCCTCAGACCGGTCCTTATAGTGCCCCGGGTCCTACCGACCAATGCCCTAGCTTTCACCCGGAACCCACCATGCATACACTCACAACCATAACTCATCACCGACAGAATTCCATAGATACAAAACAATGGGGATCATATAGTAGAACCATGTACTACGACTCATTTTTATCCTATAGCGATCGTGTCAATACATTGGATACTAGCTAATAACATTAATCATAAGGTGACAAGGAGCTTAGGCGAGATAGCATGGCTTGGGTTGCACATCAAGGTCGGGGGATCCTAAATAAATATATTGTAGGGGTTTCATTTGACTAATGCATGTATAACCTATGTGTTTTAACGATAGTTTAATAGAACATGGGTTCAATATGCTCAAAAGATTGGTTTGGTGACTTGCCTTGTTCAGCGAAGGGTGAGGGAGGGACTTCCGGGAAATATTCCGGCTACTCGACGGCGTCGTAGTCTTCTCGGTACGAATAAAATAAACATAACATTCCATTAAACAATCCAAAATCACACAACAAGCATATAGGTTTTGATAGGGCTAAATTAATGAAAATAAAGTTATTAAGCTTCTAAAATTATTATCTAAATTTTTTAAAATGAATTTTGATGGAGTTAGGAATTTTCTAAAAAGGAATAAAAATGTATTCTAATGTATCTTTAACTTCCAATTAATTAATAATAAAAAGTTCAGAATAAACCTATTGTTTTTATTACACCAATATGAAGAGGATAAAAAGATAAATTTTCTAAAATTGGAATAGTCCAATTTGGAGTTAAATTAAATAAGTTATTAATTTTTGAAGTTTAAATAAATTTCTGGGATTAAATCTTAATTCATATTCCAGTCTACGGTGAACCGAGTCTATGGCAATGTGCCATGGACCGGCGGGTGTTTAAGTGCGGCAACATGGAAGGGGCTCACGTGCTAGCGTAATGCATGATCAAGGTTAATGCGGATGGATGGAAAATATTGTAGGTAATTAAGGAAATAATCAAGTAATTAATTAAGGATTTTATTAAGAAATTTTATTTTCTAATTTTATTTGCACTTTCCACGCTGGTTTATAAAAATTCTTAAAATATTATTTTGCCCTAAGGAACTTGACATGAATTCCTCAAATTAAATTTTAAATTATTTATCATGGTATTTATTTATCTATCTCTTTTAATTCATTTTTGGGAAATCAAAGTATAAAAATAATTTAAAAGAGATTTTCGACAGAATTTAAACATGTAGTTAAAATGATATTTTTACCTAACAAATCAAGATACATATTATCAATCGGACGTTAAATGCTCAAGTGAAAATAATGACTAAACATGTAGTTAAAATGATACGAAAATAACCTATTATATATATCGGAATCAAAAGGATGACGATGAGGATAGCCTATTACGAATCGAAACATGAACGATATAAGATAACTTAGATTGGAATGCATGAGAACCTATAATAGTAAGAAATATATATGGAGATCAAAAATAGATCAATGAATGGAGTGGAACAAATATATATACACCCAACTATTTAATTAAAATATTGGAAAACAGAGAAGCGGGTTATACTCGGCCGGCAAAACAGTGAGTGCGGATCGCCGTAGGTGGGGAAGATGAGAAAACCACTTCTCTCTAAAAAGTATTGCTTGTTCTTTTTTTAGGCAGAGTGGTGGTGTGACGAAGGGGCGCGCGGCGCGGGAGGCGGACCACGGCGACGGTGCGCGGCAGAGTGCCCGCGCGGCAGAACGGCCACGAAGCGCTGTGAACAGGGCGGACCGGTGCGGCGGCGGGGAAAGGGGTGGCGGCGCTGCTCGCCGGCGAGGGGCGGAAGGGGCGGCGGCGCTCGGTACAGGCGACTCGGTGCAAGGAAAAACGAGAGGTGCACTAGGTTTTTATAGAGGAAGGGAGGGGTCTAGGGTTGGCGCACGGGAATTATGGACGCGGCTCCGGTGATTTCGGGCGACACCGGCGGGGATCACGGGCGGGCAGCATGCATGGCGCGGGTACGGCCACAGGGCGCGGACTGGTCCTGGGTAAGGGAGCAGCTAGGGATGGGCCGGCGCGGAGCGAGCCAGGACGACGCTAGATGGAGAAGAGCAGGAGCACTAGAGAAGAAGCTCGGGGAGAGAAAAAATGGAGGAGAGAGGAGGTGCGAGCTGAAGGAGGAAGAAAGGTTGGGTGCACGGGACGCATGCATGGCGAGACCCATGCGTGCGGGATTACCGAGCATGCAGGTGCATGCACGACAGGATTTACAGGGAGGCGGGGTCCACGCGTACACAGGGATCAACGGGATGGAAAAAAGAATTGATTAAGGACTTAATTAAGGAATTTTAATTTATTCTCTAATTTCATTAATTTCTGAAAAGTTGTGTTATAAAAATCCTAAAAATTCAAAGAAAATTCCTAAGACATATTTTTGACTTGGAAAATTTAATATAAAGTTTCAAACTAAAATTTGAATTATTTCTTGATAATTTTAATTCTCCAATTTAAAAGAATTGTTGAAGTTCATTTCAATTTTCTATGCTAGTTACAAAGCTCCTAAAATTTTATAAAAATATCTAAAATTTTAGTTGGTCTTGAGGAACTTAGCATAAATTTTTCAACTCAAAACTAAAATTATTTATCGCTACTTTTATTTATTCATTTTCAGGAATAACTTTAAAAGCAGTACGCGCACAGTACAACCGTGCGGTGGCATGCAGGTGCAGGCGTGTGCATGCAGCGGCTGGGGCCAGACAGGACGTGGGCGCAGTGCGCACGGCTGCATGCACATGCACGACGGTTAAAGCTGAAAAAAATGCTAGTGCTTAAGGAATTTAATTAAGGAATTAATTAATTAATTTCTAAAATGGTATTTTAATTATTTATTATTTCAGTAATTAATTAGTCAAACTTAATTTTTGCATTTAATATTATTATCTTCTCCAAATTATTTATTTCTGAAAATTAAAGTTAATTCATGGTAAAAAGTGAAAGTTTTTGGAACGTTTGGAGACTAAAATAAATTTAGAAATTTTGGATTTCAAATAAATTGCTCATTTATATTTTAAAGAATAATCGGTGTTCGAGAAAATTTGTATTCACGTCGTAATTAAACATTCAGAACTTGAACGCAAAATTAAGGTTTTAAATTCATTTTGGTATTTTAAAATATAATAAAGATTTTAAAAGGTATTTTTCCATGGGGTTTAAATAATTCGAATGAAAAATGTATTTTTAATTTTCACAAATGAAAAGGGAATATTATTTCTAATTGAAATGCTTTATCACAACATTCACGTTGAAATATATTTTATTAGTTAGTGTTAGAGTCTTGCGATGAAATGTTATTGATTACATCTTATTTAATTTCTTTTGTGCCAAAATTTTAGAAAGATTTTTGGGATGCAAGTTAGAGCAACGCGAATTTTAGGAAAATACTCAAGCTACGATTTATTTTTAAATGAAATTTTTAGGTCCGTATTTTAGCTCACTTATTTATGATCTACATTTAATATTTCTTTTTTTGAAATTCATTTATTAATTTATTTATTTTATTTTTAACGCCTTACGAAAATCAGGGCGTTACATCTGGTGTGAAGGAATTGAGGTATTTTGATACCTTGGTTGGGGTCAGTGTCGGCGGTGAGGATTTGGGGGTTTTCGGTGAGGGCAAAATCCGATGATGGAGACTGCGAAAATGGGTCGAATGAGGGTCATTGATGACGTTCTGGTTGGTGTTCTAGAGAATGGATCAAAGGGCAAATGGGAATTTTTGACTTACCAAGGGCGGCGGTGGTCCGGTCCAGCGGAAATCCGACGAACCAGTGATACAGGCGCTCCGACGAGCTTTCGAGGATGATGGGGAGTGATTGAGGTAGGTGTGCACATAACATTGGGACAGACGTGCCTTTTTATAGCCGGAGGTGACAGTTGGCCGACGGGATGCGAGCGGCGAGAGCTTATCCGCTCGGCGGCACAAGGCTCGACGATGAACCGACGGTTTTATCCGTTGGGGCTATTGTCGATTGGTGATTGGCAGCGCTAGCTTCCTCGAAGATTCGTACATACGGTGGAGCAATGATGTCTGGGGCGGTGCAGCTAGCGGCGATGCGACGGGCGAGCGACGGCGAAACAGTGCGCGACGCATGTCCAAGATAATGATTGGAAGAACGGCGCTGGGTACAGAGGGGACAAGGGACAACGGTATGAGCTGGCTGGCGAGGGGCTCGAGGCGGTGATCGGAACAATGTGCACGTGCTTTGTCGGCGAAACAGCTGCACAACGACTGAGTGTGGGCGTAGTCTAGCGCAGTCGGGTGAAGCGGCGCGGGAGTAGAGCGAGGGCGCAGGTGCGGTTCAGGCGCCACACGAGCGACGTTGGTGAGATGAGCGAGTAGTGACGACATGCGTGAGGCCAGGAGCGCTGGCGAGCGACCGGCACGACGATGCGTGGTTGGCCTGATGCCCTAGCATGGTCGGCGTGACACGTAGGGGCGCAGGTGGCAAGGCGATAGAGGACGTGGCGCGCGGCCTAGCACAGAGCGCTGAGCGCGGTTCAGGCATAGCCAACGCTTGGCACGCGGCCAGCGCGGAGCACGGGCGTGCGACCTACGTAGCCAGCGCCTAGCGTGCGGCCGACGTTAAGATTTACTATTTTGGCACTCCAAAGATGCGCACTTTGTTATAATAGCACTTCTTGAGGTTGACATGTAGAACCATATGAGTCAATGAAAGTGGATTCAAATGCTAAAAATATGAAACCACTTCTTTAGAGTGTTAAAATAGTAAATCTCTCGCGGCCGGCGTGGGCATGCGGCCTGCGCACAGGTCCGAAACAAAGGACGACGTGCTAGAGCAATGCCTATGAACAGAAATTCTGATTTTTGATTTGAAGAGAAAAATTGAATCAAGGAATGTTAATTTCTGTGTACAAATAGATTCATCTTGGATAGAAAATTGCATCCATCGGCATTCCATGTATATTTGTATGTACTACTATACATATACTGTTTGGTATAAAAAGTAGTTTGAACTGGTTGCGATGGAATTGAACATTTTCTCAGACTACCGAGAAATAAAGGTTTGGATTAGATGATGGGATTAAGTAGAGATTTATTTAGTTTGGAAAATTTATTCTCCTTAGACGATGAATAGTATTTTCAGGTATTGAATAGAGGATTATATTCTGAAAAATAGTATTTTCAGTCTATAAACAATAATTTCAACATAGAAGTAATGAATGTTTCTTGAATTGATCTATAACTTGATTTGGAGGTTGGTTTTAAAATTGAATCATGTGAATTATTTGTCGGTTTAAAAGTAGTACTTTTAGACTAGAGATAGAATTTGTTTGGGATGAAATATTTAGAATCAACGATGGTGTCGGATAATTGGATTGGAGGAAATTTAAAGATTTCGAAACGGAATGATCGGATGATAAACAGTGATGATCAGATTTGATGAGTGATTTGGTATAATTCGGTAGAGTCAAAGGATAATTTGAAAGTAGGCGAATACTATTTTTTGTTTGGAATTGGATTGATGCTTCTTTTTGGATTATTTTTGGCACCAACATTTATAATTCGATAAGAAACCAAATTTTGAAATTAGCATTTTTTTGCAATTAAAAGTTTTTAAAACATCGTGAAAGTCAGGATGTTACAAGAAGTGATGCATCAGAGCTGATATTATCACCTTTTTTCTTCGACTAAAAATGATTTGGATTTTTTTAGTTGTTACTACTTACAATATTTTTGTAAGCGTTATGTTTAACTAGTTTTATTTTTTAAAATATTTTTTGAATCTTACGTGAAAAAGTTCTGCTATACGCTAGCATGATTGGAAGAGCCGACTTTCGTATAACCAAATAAAACACTGGGCCAAGATATGCGAAGTAGTGCCGTTTGCTGTATTGAGTCATCTATAAATCAACTTGTTCAGTCGTGCATATAGTATTTTCGCACAATGAAAACTTAAAATAAAACGGGGAAGAAGGCAAGACCGTTGGATATAAAGGGACGGCAGATCAACGGTGAGCTCGCATGACGAAATCGAAGCCACCATGGTGGGGTGCCTCGCTCCACCGCTTCGTTATCCATTTGCTCCGCCGTCTCCTCCGTCTAGAGCTCTCGTATCGAGCTGAGCGGCCATGGGCGCCGCCGGCCTCCCGGCATCGGTACTTCAATCCCTGCTCCCCCTTCTTCGTTTTTCCTCCCCGCTGCTTCTTTCCTCTCTCCTCCCAATCCCGAAATTTCGCGGATTATTATAATTAGGGCTTGTTTGGTATCCTGGCGGAAGAAACGTTCACGGCGGAGCAAGCCCGCTGGGGATTTGAGTGCCGATCTCACCACCCGGGGATCATTCCTCCTTCCATTGATGAAATCGAATGGGGTGGCCGTGGAAAGAACGCTCCGCGAGTTGGCCTGGCACAGCTAGCGCCCCGCCATTCCTGGCGAGCGCCGAGCGGCTGGCAGCACCGCAGGAACCGCGTGTACGTCAGATTTGAAAATTTGCTATTTTTAAGAAGTGACATTTTTGTCATCCAGGTCCACTGTCATTGACTTAGGTGGTCAGTAATCAAAGTGCACTTCTTGAAAGTAATAACTTATCAATTTTTTCGTACCGTGCCTAGTTGAAATGCATTGCACAGACAATGACACAGTTTGATTTTCATAGATAAAAAGGTGGCAAAATTTGGAGGCACATTGACCGAGATACACTATATATGCCTCAAAGTTACTCCCATTTTTTTCACACATAAATGCATTTGCAATTTCTTTTACCTTTTTTTTTTCATAATTTTCCTGATGATTTCGCCTCTGGACTATTCCCCTTCTCTCCTTCCTCTCCTCTCCTGGTTCATCAATTTAGATATGATCAGATTGAATTAGATATTTAGATACATTGTATTCATAGGAAATTTCATCAATTCATGAACTCTGTGTTTGTTTCTTGAAATGATGCTGCCAATGAACACAACATTGCCTCATCACAGCTGTCAATATAGAATTGTTATACCAATTTCAACAAATAATCAGTAGCTGGCAGTATTGAATAATTGAAATGTTAACTTGTATTGCCCAAATAAATACAAGTCGGCAGGGGCGCATTTGAGGTGAGCCAGGCGACGGCGTTGGCAGGGGCACAGTAGGGGTGAGGCCGTGAGAGGAGATGAGAGGGAGAAGGAGAGAAGGGGAATAGGCCAGGGACAAAATCGTCCATAAATATGTAAAAAAGAGAGTTGTGTCTGCGAACACGTTCAACTTTGGGCCAAATATCCAAATGCACCTTAACTTCGGGGCATATATACAATTATCTCTTGATCGTATCTAGAGTATTACAGTTCATCGAGGTAGCAATTTGGATTGGAAAACCATAAAACTAGTTGGAGATATGGGTCTTTTCTACTATGGGCTAGGTTGGTCTAGGATGGGTAACAAAGTGTTTGGGATTGCTCCTCTCCACAAACTTTCAGTCATACAGGTTAGGATCTCGTGTGCTGCTCCAAGTTTTTTGTGGAGCACCTCAAGAAGTGCTATGTGAATTGAGTTTTTAGACTTGCTCGTGGAGTTGGCTATTAATTACCCACCACTACCATTACACATATTCTCTTTCATTTTTCTTTCCAATCTAATCTAAACAATCATATTCTCTTCCATGTTGAAGTTGAACAGAGCATGACATGGAAGCGCTGAGGCAGGGGCCGGTTGTGCCGGGGCTACGCACGCTTGGCTAGGGTCTGGCAATGCTGGGGTAGGGGGTGGCTGCGTGGGGGCTGCACGTGCCTGGCCATGGGCCGGAGTGTCAGCGACCTACTCAGAATCAACACACGCGATCACAGTAGAACACATAAGAACAAGAAAACAAAGGATAATCTCGCACAGGAAGCCCCCTGTCGAGCCGCCGGCCAGTTCTTCTATTTCATTCCTCCCATTTTTCATACAATCTGTAATACTCTATTTATAACTCAACTGACTTGACTCTCAAGTTTACTACTAATCCTTACTTGACTCTCAAGTTGCTACTAACTCATACTAACCATCTACTAATATCCTCCTAATCTCTCTATAAGTGGTCCCTGACATTCCTTCCCCCTTAAAAACTGGCTTGCCTCAAGCCAATGCCAATGGATCGTAAACCAGTGCCACCCATCCACTTAACCAACACTTGAGTCTTGGAAGATGAACATGCAGGAATAACACAATAAACCAGAAACTGCCATATAACACGCTGTCGGAATTGATCTCCTGGAGCATACAGAAAGGATCCCCGTGGAGAGTGAGCCCTTGTCAATTCGCGATGCATGAAAATCGGGTGTATAACACTGTTTTCCAGAATCTTGATCTTGTAAGGAAATATCTGAATGTGAGATAAAACATCCAAATTCAGCCAAGTTGCATCTTCAGCTAGCCAATTAACCCAGTGAATCAGTACATGGTGTTCTGAACAATTGATCAACATACAATAAAGCTCTCTAAGATCCCTTGTATCAAGATCATCAATCAAAGTCCCTATATAACTGCCTTCCTTCTCAAGAATGATAAGTGGTATTCCATCAGAATGCCTAGCTGCATTGTTGGCAGAAATTACACCCTGAGGTACAACCTCTTCATATTCTGTAGTTCCATTGATCAAGGTAAAAAGGAATAAGCCTGCAAGCTTCTTTGTGCATTGATAAACTAGCAAGTAATCATGTTCAACAGCATAAGTTGACCATGGCATTGCACAATTCTCCCATCTTGATAATATTCTGACAAGTGATAACTGCAATCTCTCAAGAAGCCCAGTGGTGAAACTCTGCAAATAAATCACAGGAACATTTCTTCCCTCTTGTTCAAGAATTACCTTATAGAACTCCACCTCTTGGAACCTTACAATCTTGTCTTCAGTTGCTGGGCAATATCTTGGTCCTTTTGTCTGAGTTAGGTAGTAGCATATATGTTCCCATTCAATATGAAATTCAAGATACAAATTACACCAACCAGCTTCTTCATCGCCTTGCTGGGATTCTAGACCCCAAAAGTTAACGGTCTTGCCAACAATTCGTGGTGCCATGCCAAAGAAAATGTGGATAATCTGCTCATTATCAGTTTGGCCTATCCATGCACCTTTCTTCATTTTTCCACCCATAACAATTACCTCATGAACCAGTTGAGACTTAGCAGTAGCTCTTGTGGCAAGGTTGCAAGGCTGGGAGCTTGCCTTTCTTCTCCGCCCATGAGCTAGAAGAAAGGCAGGGTCATCAGTTTGCGCTTGTCTGCTTCGAGGAGCTTCACGAAAGCATGGTGGTGGACATGGCGTCCGAGTTCCATCGCATCGCGCGTCACGACCTTGAGCACGACGTTGACGCCGATGAGTTCCACGCCTGGGACATCTAGTGAACACGGCGATGGCTGGCGGCAGTGATGGCGCGCCGCGCGTCGAGCGGCGATGGCTCCGCGGGCGGGCGCCAGCAACGCAGCTTGGCGATGGCGCGCCTGGCGACGCGTCCGGTTGGTGAGGCGGTGGCTGCGGCGGCGGTCGGTGGCGGTGCACTGGCCGTGGACGGCAGCCGTGGGACGACACTGGCGTGCCGTGGTACGAGATTCCACGCACGGATGGACAGCCATGGAAGCCAGCCATGAAGCACGGCTGGGTGTGAGCACCACCGACGAGGCTCATGTGGGCAGTGGGGCTTGGACAGCAAGCATGGCGCCAACAACCGCGAGTGGCTCGGCGTGGTTCCGATCGACGACGGCGTGGATCTGGTGGACGGACGTGGTGGAGCGGGTTGGCGAGGCACGGCAAGACAGCCGTGGTTGGAGGTCGGCTCACGCGGGCTCCACGTGGATTTGGCGCGGATGGCCAGATCTGGAGAGGGCGGCGCTTGCCTTGGCTGGGGCGCGGCCTGCAGGGCACGATCTGTATCATGACATGGCGTCGGCCATCTCGACTGCAGCCACGGGAAGAAGGAAGACGGCGGCCCAGCCACGGCCGGTGGCGCAGACCGCGATGTGGAGGCCGGAGACGCGAGCACTGCAGGACCTGCAAGGGGGCGACATGCACACTAGGCAGAGCGTGCTCTCCTTGGCCGGCTTCAACTCCGCCTCCAACACCTTCCACCTCCGCCAACTCGTCCTGGATAGCGACGACCTCTGATTTCTTCACAGCATCAAAGCCATCAGTCCCAACCATTACCTTCTCCCTCCCCTCTGGTAACCAACTTTCCACAGTTGAATTCAGCTTCAGCAAATCAGAATAAAACCTCAGCTCAGATTCCTGCCTCCTGATTTCTGCTTCTTCCATCTTCTTCAACACTAAATCAAGTTTCGCATTGAATCTAGCTTCCATCTCTTTCTCCCATTCCAAGTCGATCTCTCCTTCCACCTCTATCTCCATCTCTACAAACAACGAGGCTCTGATACCAGATTGTCAGCGACCTACTCAGAATCAACACACGCGATCACAGTAGAACACATAAGAACAAGAAAACAAAGGATAATCTCGCACAGGAAGCCCCCTGTCGAGCCGCCGGCCAGTTCTTCTATTTCATTCCTCCCATTTTTCATACAATCTGTAATACTCTATTTATAACTCAACTGACTTGACTCTCAAGTTTACTACTAATCCTTACTTGACTCTCAAGTTGCTACTAACTCATACTAACCATCTACTAATATCCTCCTAATCTCTCTATAAGTGGTCCCTGACACGGAGGTGCTAGGAGAGGGGGTGGTAGCACTCGGGCTAGTCACACCTTGCTAGTGGCCATCACTGCTGCTGCTCCGCACCGCTTGCACTGCCCTGTGCTGCCACCGCCGCTGCCCTACGCCACTACCGCCACTGTTGCCCTGCACCGCTGTGCTCTTGCTGCCCCCGCCACCCCGTGCCCTGCGGCTCTGCGGCAAGAACATCCTTCAATGGAGGTCCAAGGAGAGAAGGGGAAAATGAGGGGAGACTGACAGGTGGGCCCCTTTCACAAGGATAGAATAGACTATACACAATAAATCCTAACATTCATGAATCAGGATCTAATCTACAAGTCAAACAAGACAATTGCTTCATAGTGGAGATGCAACTCTACTCGAGATCTGATCTTAGGAGGATTTCATGGAGTGGAGCAGAGCAATCCCAAACAGACCCTAAATCTTACCCTCATTTAGATCCAAACTCCTCCTTTCGCTGGCTGGGATCCTACCTATGTGCTTTCCCCCATGGATTAGGAAGGGATCATGGCCTTTTGCAGACAAGCCCTTAACAATGTAGAAATGTAGTTTTGTTGCCCCTTATTGGGGTTTGAAGCATCCAACAAACCCCTTTAGAAGGCAGATCGGTTGTTTCATTGTTCCTTATTTTTTTCTTCTGAGTTTGTTTGAGATTGGAGTTGTAATGACAAGCAAAAACAACTAGATAAGCAACAGGCTTGATTATCTTTGATTTATTTCTGTGAGCTGCTTACTAATTTTATTGCTTAAGCCTTAATGGAGCTATCCATATATTAATCAGTTAGTTAGAGAAATAACTAATGATGATACAACCTGCCATTATTCATCTGTTGTTCTACTATTTCTATGTTGATCAGTGTTTACAAGCCACCTAGTCGATCCTAGTCACCATAGGACTGACGAGGCGACTAATCGCGATCAGTCATCGACTAGACCGATTAGTCGAACCTGGTCGGTCGTGATGAAAAGGCTAATTGCTATTCCAAAGGGCCCAAACCCAAGGGCAAATATGTACAAGAGAAGGGCCCAAAGGGCAATAGTACAAGAGAAGGAAAGCTTTACAAATAAGCCCTTATACTATATAGTATATCTCTAACACCCCCCCTCAAGCTCAAGGTGGATCAACGACATTGAGCTTGGAAAGAAGAAAACAATGCTGAGCTCGAGTATGGGCCTTGGTAAGCACATGGGAAGAAGAGGTGGAAGGTGGTGAAGGAAGCGGACGATGAGTATAGTGATAGAGAATGGGAGGACGTGGAGGTAGTGGTGGAGAAGGAGGTGGTGAAGTGGATGGTGGTGGTGAAGAACAAGGAGGAGAGGATGATGACGAGGAGTCAGACGAAGGCCAAACTAAGTCAAGAAAATCAATCGACTCATGAGAGGAGGGAGCATCGGAGAAAAAAGGACGAGACTCATCAAAGGTAACATCACGGGAAACCCGAATGCGATGAGCAACCGGATCCCAACAACGATATCCCTTACGCTCGGAGTCATACCCAAGGAAGACACACCAGACCGACTGTGCCGATAGCTTTGTCCTCTCACGAGGCTGGAGAAGAACAAAGGCAACACAACCGAAGGAACGAAGGTGGCTATACTGAGGCGGTCGACCAAAGAGACGCTCAAGTGGAGTGACACCATGAAGAGTGATAGAGGACTGAATGTTTATAAGGTAAACAACAGTAGATACAGCTTCAGCCCAAAACTGAGGAGAAACAGAGGAGGCAAGTAATAGTGCCCGAGCAGTCTCAAGAAGGTGACAATGCTTATGCTCGGCCACACCATTTTGAGCATGGGCACCAGTGCACGAATACTGAGGAAGAGTGCCCTGCTCAGAAAGAAACTGACGAAGAGAACGAGATAGATACTCGCCAGCAGAGTCAGCACGAAAAACACGAATGGAAGAGTCAAACTGAGTGCGAACCATCGTAGCAAAGGCCTGATAAGCAGTAAGCACCTGAGCACGAGACTCTAAGAAATATATCCATGTGAAACAAGAGAAATCATCAATAAAGATCACATAATATCGATGTCCCCCTTTCGAAACGAAGGGAGCAGGGCCCCATACATCAGAGTGAATGAGATCAAAAGGTCTAGTGGACACTGTCTGACTAGCGAATACGGAAGTTGTATCTGCTTGCCAAGTCTACAACCCATACAAGAGAGGGAGTTATCACCAGAAACCTTCCCAAGAACTCTACTAGTAATAAGAGATGACAAACGGGACCCACACATGTGACCTAGACGATGATGCCACTGAGCAAAGCAAATGGAGGTGGAGACGACAAAAGGAGTAGCATCAACAGTAGGAGTTGAATAGCACGAAGTAGAAATGGGAGGAAGATGTAGCCAGTCAAGCTCCCAGAGGCGAGGAGGATCACGGAGCCGGTGGCCAGAACCAACTAGGGTCCCGGTGCGACGATCCTAAACAGAACAAGAATCAGAATCAAGAATGATACGACAACCATGATCAGTAATCTGGCCAGCAGAAATAAGCTGCAAGTGAAGCTGAGGTACATGAGCAACAGACGGTACATGAAAATGGGAAGTGCTAAGAATGCCATGACGAGCAATAGGAAGAGGAGTACCATCAGCTGTCTTAACAGACACAGGAAAAGGAAGCAAACTCAAGGAACTAAGATGAGTAGAGTCATGTGTCATGTGAAAAGAGGCGTCGGAATCAAGAATCCAAGGTGACTGAGTACTTGGCTGTGGTAGCTGAGGAGACTAAGCGGCGGCAGAAGATACCATAGATGGATCTGAAGAGGCAACACGACGCTCTAGACGATCCATCCGTCTGGTGATCTCACGGACCCAATCTGGAGGCGACTGAGAAGAACCCCGAGAACCACCTGAGGTACTCGAGCTGCCCCTCCGGTGAGAGGGCCGCTTTCGACACTGCTCAATCTCGTGAGTCTTAGACTTGCAGTAGCGACATAAGAGAGCGGCAGTTGTGCCACCCTGAGTAACATGTCTTGAAGTTGAAGTAGGTGTAGAAGGTACAGGAACGGGAGGACAAAGAGCAGTCATGGTGAGAAACCCTTCTTTTTTTTTTGCAATCTGTCTCAAACACAAACAGGGGATCTGGGCCTCTCTGCCCGTCACGAGCAGAGGGCGAGGAGAGCGGCCGGAGGACCTGCAGGTGTGGGCCCAAAGGACGTGCGGCGACGTCAGGGGCGGGCCCGAGCGGGAGGACAGGGGCTCGAGTGCGGCGGCGTGAGACGGCGGAGCTCACGCGCGGCGGAGCTCAGGAGCGGGCCCGAGCGGGAAGGCAGAGGTGCGCGGCAGCGCGAGCTCACGCGCGAGCAGGCGCGCGACAACGGGAGTAGGTGCACGGCGGCGCTGGCGCAGGCACGGCGAGGGCTCGCCGGCGGCTGGATCAGGAGGGGAGGGGCTAGAAACCCTAGCTCTGATACCATGTGATGAAAAGGCTAATTGCTATTCCAAAGGACCCAAAGGGCAAATATGTACAAGAGAAGGGCCCAAAGGGCAATAGTACAAGAGAAGGAAAGCTTTACAAATAAGCCCTTATACTATATAGTATATCTCTAACAGGTCCTAGTCGTCCATATAATCGTCCTATATATTTCAGGACATATACATAATACATACTATATATACCATTATATACTATATAGTATATTAGTATATGCCAATAAAGCAATAATCAAGAGTTTAAGACTACATTAATGGCTAGTTGGTGACTTGACTTACCTGTGAGATTTGATTTCTACACTTGCAGTGTCCACTGTCCACTGTCCACTGTCCACTGTACAAACTCTAGATTCCATCCAGAACTCTACACTTGCAGTTACTTATCGTTGGAGGAGCTCATCTTGAAATCAACTGCTTGGGCTGGAGCAGCTTCGCGAAGAGGGGCTAGAGCATATGCAGAATCGTGCGTGGGGGAGAAGAGAAATCACACGCTGGAAATTGTGTGTGCTGGAGCAGAATCGTGCGCTGGAAACTGGACAAGAGCAACTGTGCTGGACGGCTGGAGAATAAAATAGCTGGTTGCTGTGGTGGCGCACAGGGAATGAGGGAAGAATAGAGGAGTGACGTGCCCTGGTTGGAGTGCTAAGTGCTAACCCTAACAGACCACATTGGTAGCCCAATAGATTACTTCTAAGCCTAGCTGAGCAGGCCCAACAAAAACCAGCAGCCAAACCTGGTCGTCTCACACCCCTAGTTGTCCAATTAATCAGGATTAATTGACCACTAATCGGATGACTAGATGTCTGGTCGGGTCTAGAGGACCGATAAGGACGATTAATCGTGACTAATCAGACGACTTGTAAACACTGATGTTGATCTCATTTTAAAGGAGACTATGAGGCTAAATTTAGTTTGAACAACACTTTATTTCTTTCAACCATTTTTCTCCATATGTATTTTGTCATAAAAATTTCCTCATGTGTCTTTATGGCAGAATTTTAATGTCTTTGCTATAGAAGATAAGTTTGTCTTTTGAGTTGTCTACATGTCTATAATTTTGAAATGTACATCTCTATATTGCAGGGATGGTTGCAAAGATTTGGACATACTGCTTATATGGAAAGATTTGTAGTAAACATGCCCAATTGTAGGATAAATAAGGCATTCAATTTTCGGTGCTTTGCTTCTGACAGCCGTGGTTTTCAAGCTGGTTCTACTAATAAACGAAAAGTAAGTTCCCTCAACCTTATTTCTCTTCCTTTCATTCATGTAGCTCCAGCGCATTCCATCTTTGACTGTCATAGTTCTGAACTAGAAATAAACTGAAGCTACCCAGTACCTTCTAGCCATTTGCCCCTATTACATGTTCTTAATTCTGTGAACTTATCTTCTTGTAATGCATAATTTTCCATTATTACAGAAGTTTAGTTCTTTACTGGTACATTTTCCAGATTGTTCTTGCACACTATTGTAAAAAGATTGATTCTCTAGTTGTTAACTTCGCCTTCTCTTCCTCAGATTAAAAGCAAGAAGAGGCCAAAGGATGTTACACAGGAACCAAGGTACAAACCTTCAGTCACGCTGCTGCTATATAGGAGTTTCCCCCCCTTCATACCAGGAATTAGGAACTAACAGTTATGTTCTTATTATCAATCCATGGTTTCTTATTGTGCACCTTCAGAATTTTATTACATTACTGTCCAAACCAAGTGTATAAATGAAGATCCATTTAACCTTTTTATAGGAGTTTTCAGCATATATATATATATTAAGGATATATTATAATTTTATTACATTATGGTCCAAACGAAGTGCATAATCTTAGAATTTTCCCAGCAGTATGGCCCATAGCATATTCACGTTTCAAAGTGAGTCACGCATGGAAATTAAATGGTCAAATATTTCCCTTTTTGCCAAATGGGCATGTTGTAAATACCAACCTTTTTAATTATAAATAGCTGGTGACAACATGGTTATTCTTCTGTGGGTTGTTTTATCTTCTCACTAGCTATATAAGGAGTAGCACAGGCACACAAATAGAAATATTCAAAAGAAAAACATTGTTGCAATTGGGGGATTATAGTATTTCTTGGGTGTAGCTTCGTCCAAAATAAATAAGTGTTGTGCTATATCTCATATGTGTTAAGTATTAAAGTGTGTGTGTGTGTGTGAGTTGTGTGAGTTCGGACCGTCTGTTCAGTTCGGACTGCACAACTTCTGTTCTCTTGTAACTCTTCCATCTCTGTATTTCTCTCTTGCTTCACCCTGTTTGACATTTTACAAACTTTATTCAATTCACCTTGAAGTCAGTAGGGTTTCTGCCGCCGTTACTGTCACGGTTGTACGTCACCATCTCAACCACCATCGCAGTTGTCCCTACTTCTCTGCCATCCCCTTCATGTGACGACAGTACTCCGAGACGAAGAGATCCTCCTGGATGAAGCTGCGGAAAGCAGCATCCAACTAGAGAGCGCATGCCTCGCGGTTCCCAAGGACGGTGCCAGGCCTCGAGATGGCGCTCGGCCTCAGCAACATGTTGGGCCAGTGCGGCGGCGGCCTGGCAGGCGCGCTCCTAGTTAAGAGCGGCCGCTTGCTCGCTGCTCCTGAGCAGCGGTGGCAGCAGTCTTGGCAGTGGCGAGGGCGGCAATAAGTGCAGCGTCGGCGGCATCCACATCGGCGGAGCTGAAGGTGGTGGAGACTGGTGCGGCGGTGGGGTAGAGGGCTGCGGCGGAGGGGAAGCCGGCGGCAGTGCTCGGGGCTAGTACGCCCGCGGCGGCAGCTTGCTAGCCCGTGGCAGCCGAGTCCGGCGGCCAAACCCGTGGCAGCGGCGTCGGGAGCCACGGGAATGGCGACCAGCAGCGGCGGCGGGGAAGCCTGCGGTGGCAGCGGCTTGCCGGCCCACGACGGTCGAGCCGAGGCTAGATCCGGCCGTGGCGGCGCCAGATCCGGCCGCGCGACACCAGATCCGGCCGTAGCGGCTGCCTGCCAGCCACCCGGGCGACGGGGAGAGGGAGGGGAGGGGAGGAGAGGGAAGGAGGAGGCCAGTGCCGACGGTGGTGGCTGCTCGCTGGCCATGGTGGCGGCGGTGGCCGCGACCTGCTGGTGAGAGAGAGAAGAGAGGAGAGGAGAGAGCCCTAGTCTGATACCATGATAGAATGAGACTTGATTTCTCACCAAACCCTAAAAGGGTAGGTGGATAATAATAGTAGCATACATGGGCCATATATGGGCTAGCCACACACTCTAATAGTTTCAATGACCAATTTCTTATGTCCGATCTTGGTCCTCTTTCTTACTTCCTTGGGATTGAGATTTCTTCTATTGCTGAGGGCTTCTTTCTATCCTAAGAGAAATATATTCAGGATCTTCTTCATCGTGCTTCTCTCACTAATGAGTGCACTATTGAGACTCCAATGGAGCTTAACCTTAAGCTTTGGCCCTCTGATGGTGAGCCTCTTATGGACTCCACTTGCTATTGCCATCTTGTTGGGAGTCTTGCTTACCTTGGTGTCACCCGTCCTAACATTTCTCATGCAGTGTCAGTTTGTTTCCGCTCCTACTCAGCTCCACTATAGTCATCTTCTGCGTGTTTTGCGCTAACTTCATGGGAGGATTTCTCGTCGTCTCTTCTTTTCGCGATCTAGCTCTTTACAACTTTGTGCATATTCTGATGCTACTTAGGCTAGCGATCCTTTTGATCGTTATTCTCTTTCCGCATACTGTGTTTTTTCTTAGTGGTTCTCTCATTGCATGAAAGACTAAAAAGCAGATCGCAGTTTCGCATTCTAGTGCAGAGGCTGAGTTACGGGCCATGACGCTGTTGACTGCAGAGCTCAATTGGTTACGATGGTTACTTGAGGATTTTGGTGTTTCTTCTCCTGCGCCTACTCTTTACTCAGATAGTACCAGACACTATCAGTATTGCTTGAGATCCGGTGAAGCATGAGCTCACTAAGCATAGTGGGGTTGATGCTTCTTACACACGAACACCGGTACAGGATGAGGTGATTGCTCGTCAGTATGTTTCTTCCGAGCTTTAGTTGGCTGATTTCTTTATGAAGGCACAAACTACAGCTCAACATAGGTTCTATCTCTCCAAACTCAGTGTGGTTGATCCCCCATGAGTTGAGGGGGGTGTTATATATATATTGCTTTACTGTTTTTGTGTAATATCCCAGAGTACAAGGGTTTTGTCCACTTGTACATGTGTATATATTCTAGCTTATAGTCTCTAGTGAATACAAGTTTCTATTTCTCACATATAATTGGGCCTTAAATGGGTTGGATTAGGATTATATAAATGGGCTACTAAACTAAGCTTTAAATATATTATTATACATAATTTTAAATTTGTTATTGTAATTTTAACTATATATATTTTTAGTTTTGTAAGTTATCTAAAGTGACAATATTGTAATTTGATATTATATCATTATTTTTATGATGCTATATTGCTATTGCTATTACTATTTAAAATTTACTACTTATCTATTAATATTTTTCTTAAATACTTTATTTTATATGGGTGTAAGACATTGCGTTGCCTTACGCTTTACCACTTAGGCAGCAAGGTGGTATTCCACTGCCTCGCCTCACCTTACCTTCTTAATAACTATGGCTAGTGCAATTTTGCCTATATATTCTTTTATTTTGTAAGGTGTTACCTCACCTTATGCCTTACCGCTTAAAAGGTAAGACGGTAGTCGGGTGCTTTGTCTTACCGCCTTAATAACTATGGACATAGTGGTCGCCAAAAACAGTACACACATGTGTATGGCCATATGGGCAGTCACATCGCCCCGACACATCAATTTAATAGCATAAAAAAGGTGGAAGAAGGCTATAAAACGGATCTGTACATTGTGCCCTACTTTCATCCATTGTGTCACAACTTTTTAGGAGACACAATCCCTAGTTTTATCTTTATATCACTCTCTTTTATGAGACATGGTATTGGACAGACCCCATGGAAGTGATTTATTTTTCTCTGAGTTTAGGCCAGATTGCTTGTCTCCTCCTTCCTCCTCCTTATAAGTTTTGAAGCTTGGGCTTTCCCACAGTGAGAGAGCCCTTGCCATAATCTGTTTGGGCGAAGATACTTCTTTGTCCCAAGTTTTGCTATTTTTTCTTCATTTTAGTCATCAAAGTATTTCTTCTGGTGCAGCAAGGTAATATCTGGAGGTTCCAAGAATAGAGACCAATGTAAGCTCAGTTATTTTTTAGTCAATCACAAGTCTTTTTGTGTTTAACCATCTGCAGTGTGCATTATAACCATTTCACCAAATTGCTACTATGATTGATAATTATGCTTGTTTTATAAATAATATTTATGACATTGTTAAAGTAATACTCAGATTGTGTTTCACTGTAGTTAGGACTTAGTCCTAGGAATCATGTTGTCCTATTTCAATTATAAGTTATGTTATTTGTATTAATATTTTTTCAGTACTGATGTCCCTTCTGTTTTCATAAAAAATGCATGGTTAATTAATTTAGTTGAAAACCTTTATGCTAAATTGTTCATACTTATTTGCCTCTGGCCATTAAACAGTGCACTGAACAGGATTGCTAGATCTAAAAAAGACCATGAAAACTTAAAAGTAAATCGTATTGGTTAAATTTTGATTTTCTTGCAAGAACAATGCCTAGCATCATATTTGCTAGTTTTATTACATATATCTATCTTTTTTAGTTTGAGTGTATCGCGATTTTCAGAATTTAGTAGTTTGACAAACGGTTCAGTTATACAGAGGTTTATCAGTGTATACCTTGTTTTTCCACACCATATAGCTGGCAAGCCAGCTTGAGACCTCCAACCTCCATGTCTCTGCCATATTCAATATAAGCTGGGTAGTTATCTTTGCACTACATGTAGGAGCTAAAACTAACCTTCTGCTTTTGGCAATGATGTTTGGTGGATATGATATTTTTTGTCATTTAACCTACTTTACTGTCACTTGGACTCTTATTTTCTGTAGGGGCACCGGAATTAAGGGTTGGAAGGGAAAGCAAATCTGCCAAAACAGTCATGGATAAGCAATTTCTGGAAAAAGTGGAAGCTGTTCGAAGGTACTGGTGAATAACATCATGCTGTGCTAGTGCTGAGTAAAAAGCATACCATTTGTTTTACATTTAAATTAAGTATAGATCTAGTTTTGAATGCAATAGTTCCTCAGTTTATGATTTGTTTAATCAATATACTTGTAAATATGAAAAATTGCATGTGATTATTTAGCCAGTATTTTTTATCATGCTGCTGTATTGATTGACTGGCCTTTCTTCTTTTCAGGATCTAGACTCTAGGTAGTATTTCTGTACCATTCTGGCTGTCCCCATCTCTGGCTTAAAAGTGATGCTTGTTGGACTAAATTATCACAATAAAAAACTATAAGCTATTCATGCAATTTTCTCATATATATAACACCAATTTCCTGTATATTGTGTAAATGTTATACATATGTAAAACAAATTCTCATCATTGGATGTAATACAAAACATATAGCCATGCATTATTTTATTCTTCTTATCTTGTTTGAAAATTATAGTTGTCAGAGTTGAAAAATGTGAAATGCATGCCTGTAAGTTGCTTTTGATTTTATGAAGTCCTCTCAAGATACGAAACAAATGAGGACATATAGCCCATACTAATGCTTTGAGTGCTTACAGGGCTGATATTACATCTAATAAGTTATGATCATTTTTTTGGTAATTTGCACATAAATAAAGGATCAGTAATAATAAATAATTTCAATTTTGATTTTTGCATCATACTGGTGTATCTTGATCATGTTTACTCTATATGTACCGAATTTATGTTGGTACATTGCATTGGATATTCCTTCTAATTTGTAGTATGTTCTTTATAGATCTGCCCTTGAGAAAAAGAAAGCTGATGAAAAAATAAATTATCAAGCTATCGATTATGATGTCCCGATTGAGTCAGATAAAAGTACAATTGGCTTTGGCACGAGGGTCAGTATTTATTATATAATGGTTTTGCATTTCAAGAGTTTCGTAGGTTGTATACCATGTACTTACCAAAATTTCCCAAGCAGGTTGGAATTGGTATAGCTGTCGTTGTCTTTGGATTAGTCTTTGCTTTGGGGATTTTCTTCCGAATGGAAGGTACTCTACTTCTGTTGTCTATATAATAATATAAATAAGTATTTCTTGTGCTGGTTTTCATTATTAGTTAACTCTTATGCTTGTTCGCAGTGTTAGCCCTAGCAAGGAAAGCACTCTGGTTAACAAAAAACTTTCTGAAGAGGAAAAAACAAATTTTAAGGTAAATGTGGTTTTTTACCAGCTAATTGCCCTCAAATATGCAGCACATGTGTGGCTTTGGCCTTAAGCAGTTTATGAAAATGACATACTTCACAATTGCTAAATGTGCAGTTCTCAAATAAAGGGCAAACAATTAATTCTACTTGAAAGCTTGTCTTGTATATCTTGAGATATTATTTTGATATGTGTGAAATATAATTAGTAAGTCTCATTCAATAATTTGTTGTTGTATTGAGATATTTTAATTCTTTTGATTAGAGAGCATTGGAAGGTTTTGAGGCAACACTACAGACATCACCTAATGATCCTACTGCCCTTGAGGTGAATTATTACTTCTTTCTTGTATTTGTCGTAATATTGCATTTTCTCCAAGAACTTTTCTTAATCTACATTTTGTTGACATATCATGCTGAACTCTCATTTGCTGCTTAGACTGATCTTGAAACAGGCTTTTGATGTAAAAAAATTCATAAATGGGTGTCAAGAACTATGAGCTTGTTTTGTTGTTCCCACGAGCTATCAAACATGAGTTAGAAATGTGTCATGGGCATTAAGCCAGGAGGCCAAGACCCTGGGCTAGCCCACAAAGTCATGAGTATTGGGCCAGGCCTAGCCCAACCCATGGGAAAAGTACTCGCGTGGGTACTATAGTGTGAACAGTACCCACATGATTAGGATTAGATTAGATTGAGTTCTTAAAATGTAAGATTAGATTAGATTAAGTTTTTATTTGAGGATCTGCCGGTTCCATCTATATAAGGATGAGTTGTATCTCTATTCACGAAAAAGCAAGAAATAATTAATCTAATCTCTTCCTAATGTTTCTCTTTCTAGCCTAAGTCTATCTCTCATCCCTATCAACTGCTGCAGTCTTGCTATCCTCTTGACGATGTTTATCCTGTCATGGTTTCAGCCATGACTAGTGAAGACCTGCCTGCATGTGGTCTTGGTCTGCTTAGATCCATCGTTTGTGTCGCCGTAGAGGCCGCCATTGTTGTTGTTGGATGGGAACGACAATCCTCTCTTCTCCCTGGAAAGTTACTACGCCAGTGCCGCTTGGAGCCAGCATGTCGCTTGTGTTGCAAGGAAGATGGGTTGCGATGTTTCATGAAGGCCACCAATGGATGTGGCTAGGTTGATGTTGTAGCGACCAATGTTGTCATCACCATGTCCATGGATGCCTGTTCGGTATGCCTTTCCTCTACCTTCTGCTTTGTATGCCACTTCTGAGAGGATAAGTCTATGTGTGTTTGGCATGATATGTGTGATGTCCATGTGTGAATAAGTTTATAGTCTTAAGCACTTTTAGCATCTTAGACTAGCATCTTTGCTTTAGCATCTTACACTAGACTAAGCATCTTTGTTTTAACATCTTAGACTAGCATCTAGCATCTTGGTAGTATCTTGGGCTGCATGGCTAGCCTATATATATGTATCCTCAACCATTCTGGTTGATATGGCATTCGAGTGAGTTGAATGAGAAGAAAATTGCCCCAACTCTGAGTGTCATCCCTACCAATGGGAGTGTTCTCTCTAACAATTGTTATCGGAGCTGTATGGTTCTGTGACCTTTCCAATCCCCTCCGTGACTCTCCAACGGAGACGCCCGTCTCTTTGTTCACCTTCCTCACTCGTCGGTCCACCGGAAACCAACGACTCGGCGAGCGCCACCTACACTCCGAGCAGCAACTCGACAGTAGCGGCTTCCTCCCAGTGCAGCAGCAACCCCCACGACCCTTCCACTCTAGCGGCATGCAATGTCCGTAGGAGACTCTCTCCGCTCGGTCACATCGAGCGTGCGGCGTCGGCAGGAGGCCGAAGTCGTCGCGGCAGAGGAGCGCGACCGGGTGGCAGCAGAGGCTATGGTAGTGGCGGTTCGGAAGGCGAGGTTGGCGGCGGCAGATCTGGCAGTAGTGAGAGCGGAAGAGGAAGCGACGACGGCTGCAGATGCAACATGTGTTGCAGCGGCAGAGCTCGAAGCTTTGTGCCACGGTAGCAACAGTGGCACTGCCTCCGAGGGAGGTAGCCTCGACTTGGATACTGAGTTACCAAGGAGGGCGAAGGATGAGCGGGTTTCACAGTGGGCGGCAGCGCAACCCCACGCTCGTGGCGGCAGCCCAAACGGGCCCAGACGCGTCGACAACGCTCTGGGAGGATGCGCACGCGACGGTCGTGCTCCTGGCGAACGCGACCCTCACCGGCGGCGTGGCTCTCCTTCCCCGGACCGGCGCCATGGTCATCACGGCTTCCAGACCATCGTCAAGGACGCTGCGCTGGTGGTGGATGGCCTACCCTCACCAAGACCAACTACGCCGAGTGGTCCGTGATTATGAGGGTGAAGCTCCAAGTGCGACACATGTGGGAGGAGGTCACATACGATGACGTCGACTACGACGATGATCGACGGGCGCTGAAGGCCCTCGTTGCTACAGTCCCGTCAGAGATGCAGTCTTCGATTGCTTGCAAGCGGACTGCTAAGGAGGCTTGGGATTCTATTGCTGCAGTGCGTATCGGCAATGATCGTGCCCGTAAGTCTATGATGCAGGCACTACGCAAGGAGTGGGAGAACCTGGCTTTCAAACCAGGTGAGGATGTTGATGATTTTGCTCTCCGTCTCAACTCTCTACTACAGAAGTTGGTGCAGCATGGCGAAGACATCATCAACGAGGAAAGAGCCGTTGAGAAGCTCTTTCGTTGCGTTCCCTGGAGATACAAGCAGATGGCTCGCTCGAGTCCTTGTTGAACCTCTTCGGGATGTCGATCGAAGAGGCGATAGGTCGCCTCAAGGTCGGCGACATTGACGAGCCCCAATCATCTTCAGAGCTTCTCTTCACCGAGGAGCAGTGACTGGCCCGCCAGCGAGATCAGAAGAAGGGGGAGGCATCAAGTTCATTGAGTGGCTGCAAGCGCCCCCCAGGCACATGGAGGCGCTACTGGCGGCGCCAACGGTGACCGCAAGGCCACTCGTGATGACACTTGTTGCAATTGTGGCAAGATCAACCATTGGGCTAGGGACTGCCGACAGGCGAAGCGCGGCGGTCAGGCACATGTCGCGCAAGCACAGGAGGAGCCAGCTTTGTTCCTTATACATGGGAACATTGAGCTGCACTCCCCTCCCGCGTCGACAGCCGCCGCTCTTCTCCACGTCGATGAGCCGCGCGCACACGTCTTACTCGGCAATGGGTCCAATGATGACAGGATTGACGGTTGGTTCCTCGACACCGGCGCCACCCATCACATGACCGGGCAGTGGGACCACTTCTCTGACCTGGACTCCAGCGTGCGAGGTTGTGTCAAGTTTGGGGACACCTCCAGCGTGGAGCTAAGGGGCGTCGGCTCTGTCATCTTCACCGCCAAGACCGGTGAGCATCGGATGCTCACTGGTGTCTACTACATCCCTGAGCTAAGGAACTCCATCATCAGCCTTGGCCAGCTGGATGAGAATGGCTCGCGCGTGGAGATCGAGTATGGGTGCTGTGCATCTGGTATCATCAGCACCGACTTGTCGCCAAGGTAAACAGAGGAAGCAATCGCCTCTATGTCATCCATGTGCAGGTGGCGCAACCCGTGTGTCTTGCAACCCGCCGTGACGACGACGCTTGGCGGTGGCACGAGCCCTTTGGGAACCTCAACTTTGAGGCCCTGAAGCAACTCGACATTAAGGAGATGGTGCGAGGCATGCCGAGCGTCGAGCATGTGGAGCAGTTCTGCGACACTTGCGTGCTGACCAAGCAGCGGCGACTCCCATTCCCTCGACAGGCGACCTTTCGCGCCAAGGAGAAGCTCGAGCTTGTGCACAACGACCTTTGCGGTCCCGTGACACCGGCTACCCCTGGAGGCCATCGCTACTTCCTCCTTCTCGTCGACAACGTGTCCCGCTACATGTGGGCGGTGCTTCTCGACACCAAGGCGACAGCCGCAGATGCTATCAAGCGTCATCAAGCTGCTGCGGAGGAGTGCGGCCGCAAGCTCCGGGTGTTGCGCACGGACAATAGCAGCGAGTTCACGGCGGCTGAGTTCGCGGCATACTACGCCGACGAGGGGATTCAGCGCCACTACTCCGCGCCGTACACACCACAGTAGAACGACGTCATTGAGCGTCGTAACCAGACGGTGGTGGCCACCGCTCGTGCCCTCAAGCAGAGAGGAGAGAGGGGTGCCGACGATCTACTGGGGGAGGCGGTGATGACTGCCGTGCATCTCCTCAACCGCTCGCCCACCAAGGCTCTTGAAGGCCAGATGCCGTATGAAGCCTAGCACGGACGCAAGACGACGGTCGGCCACCTCTGCGTTTTCGGTTGCCTGGCATTCGTCAAGGAGCTTAGCTACGTTGGCAAGCTTGACGATCGGAGCACGCAAGGGGTCTTCATCGGCTACGCGGAGGGCACCAAGGCCTACCGCATCCTTGACCCTATGACACAGCGCGTCCACATCTCGCGAGATGTGTTCGACGAAGGGCGAGGCTGGATGTGGGGCAAGATGGCGGATGATGGCTCGACTTCAACCATCAGCGATTTCATCGTCGACTACATCTACTTTGAGGGAGCAAGGAGAGCTAGCAGCTCACCTTCACCGAGCTCGCTTGCCCCAGCACTTGGCACATCATCAGCTCCGGCAAGTTGTCCACCACCTCCTGCACCGGCCACACCCCGCTCTCCTACACCGGCGCCCACATCTTTGGGATCGGCATCCACAACTTTAGTCCATGATGAGCAGCGCACAGTGGAGTTCACTACTCCATTGTCAAACGACGGGGACCGTGTCGATGCTTGCCACGACGGCGAGCCTCTGCGTTACCGCACCAAAGCTAACATCCTTGGTGAGCAGCCCGTTCTTGAGATGGCGTAGCATGACTTCGATGCGAAGTGCACCTGGCGCACGACGACGGTGAGCCACGTTCTTTCGTTGAGACGGAAGGAGACGCGACCTGGTGCGCCGCGATGTAGCAGGAGATGGACGCCATTAAGCGGAACCATACATGGGAGATGGCTGATCTTTCGGCCGGCTACCGTGTCATCACCCTTAAGTGGGTGTTCAAGCTGAAGAAAGATGAAGTCGGAGTGGTGGTCAAGCACAAGGCACGATTGGTGGCACGCGACTTTGTCCAGTAGGAGGGAATTGACTTTGACGACGCCTTCGCGCCCGTTGCACGGATGGAGTCCATTCGTATCCTCTCGTTGGCAGCCCAAGAGGGTTGGCGTGTTCATCACATGGATGTCAAGTCTGTCTTCCTCAATGGCGACTTGAAGGAGGAGGTCTACGTCCGACAGCTGCCGGGATTTGTCATCCCCGGCAAGGAGAACAAGGTTCTCCGCTTGCGCAAGGCTCTCTACGTCTTGCGACAGGCACCACGAGTTTGGAACGACAAGATGGACTCCACTCTTAGGCAGATGGGGTTCCAGCAAAGTGTTCATGAGGCTGCAGTCTACCGGCGGGACAAGGGAGACAATGCCCTACTGGTAGGCGTCTACGTCGACGATTTGGTGATCACCAGCACTAAGGAGGTGGAGGTGGAGGCGTTCAAGACAAAGATGAAGGCCACCTTCCAGATAAGCGACCTAGGGCTCCTCTCCTTCTACCTGGGGATAGAGGTGCACCAGGACAGCTCTGGCACTTTACTTCGCTAGACCGCCTACGCTAAGCGCATCGTCGAGTTGGGTGGACTCACCGACTGCAACCCAACCTACACTCCCATGGAGGAAAGGCTGAAGCTAAGTCGTGATAGCACGACGGAGGTGGTGGACGCGACGTAGTACCGGCGCATTGTGGGCAACCTTCGCTACCTTGTCCACACGTGACCAGACTTGGTGTTCGCATTGGTAGGGATGACACTCAGAGTTGGGACAATTTTCTTCTCATTCAACTCACTCGAATGCCATACCAACCAGAATGGTTGGGGATACATATATATATAGGCTAGCCATATAGCCCAAGCTACCAAGATGCTAGATGCTAGTCTAAGATGCTAAAGCTAAGATACTAGTCTAAGATGCTAAAGCAAAGATACTAGTCTAAGATGCCAAAGCAAAGATGCTTAGTCTAGTCTAAGATGCTAAAGCAAATATGCTAGTCTAAGATGCTAAAACAAAAGATGCTAAAGGTGCTTAAGACTACAAACTTATCCACACTCTACCTGCAACACTACCACCAACTCTTCCATGTTTGTTTTCAACTTCTTGATGATCTGCGAGGTAGGTGTCGTGGAGCTGCCAGTCATGGGCGGCTAATCCCACTGGATGTCCATCTAGAAGCAACAATCATTGATGGTGTGGACGTGGAGGGTCTTCCAAACATGTTCCATGTCTGCCTGAGATCAAAAAGAGATAGAGGCATCCACTCACCCTTCCATCTGGTGCATGTAGATCTATGGCCCATATGCATTGAACACTTGATGAAGTACATCCTCGTTTGCCAGGTAGAGCGGATTGATCACTATGCCATGAAGGGTTTGCTCGAAATTAGAAGCCATGAAGAGTAGCTCTAATACCAAGTTGTCATGAGCTGAACCCATAAAGGGATAAACACTATGGGGAGGATAGTTGGGCGATGGAGCTTCTAGGGATAAGAGATAGACTTAGGTTGGAGATAGGAACATTGGGGAGATGTTGGATTAATTCTTTCTTGTTTCTTTCTGAATAGAGATACTATCCATCCTTATATAGATGGAATTGACATGACCCTTAAGGACTCGATCTGATCTAATCCTGTGGGTTGGGCTAGGCCTAACCCAATACCCATGACACCCATTAACCAGTATGAACAGTTTCACGCAACATGGTAGCACCGCGGGAACAGTACATGACACTGTAGCGCTGTGTGAAGAGTATATTGTGCTCTTGCAAAGGATAGGCCCATATGACGAGTTAAGGGATTTTGGATAGAAATATAGTTATTTTGGTATTACATGTTAGGAAGGTATTGGTTTAGTTAGGAATTAGAAATAGAGATTAGATTGGTTTTTATAATAGTAAGGATTATTTTTTTCAATATCAAGTTCAACCTCCATATATATAAAGGGATCTTACGTAGTCTATCAAGCAATCAATAAATCTCTAAAGTTAGTCCGAAGCCTTAGAACCTCTCTTAGTTTGACAAGGAGAAGCCCTGTCGGAGCTACTAGAAGGCAAGTATCCTATCCTACTGGTCTTTGGACCTTTCTTTTTTAGTATAATCTATAATGCTTGGTTCTTCGCCTAACTTGTGGCATGGCACACATTTCTAGCACCATAACCCCATATGGAGATAATTTCTAGCCATATACTGGTAGAAGTGTCATGCCACACTTTTGGCACAAAATCGTTGCAAATCAGTGTTTACAAATCGTCCGATTAATCGGCCTGGTCAGTTTTTCGGAGCCGACTAGGCACGCCGACCCGACTAGAGCGACCAGAAATCCGGTCGTCCGACTAGTCGTCAACTAGTCGCGACTAGTCGGCCGATTAGTGGCATTTTGGCGACCAGGAGAGAGGGGCACTGACGGCGTGCGATGGGAGAGAGAGGGGTCACCGGCGGCGCATGATGGGGAAGGCAAAGGCTAGCCGCCAGCGTTGCCATGTGACGGGAGGAGGGGTCTGATGACGGCACACGGGCCACGACAGGAGGAGTGGGCCGGCGGCAATGCCTTGGAGTGGGAGGGGCCACCGGCGGCGCCGGCGGGAGCATGAAGAAGAGAAGGCGGTGCGCACGACAAGAGATCTACGGTGTAGCTTTAGGGAGAGGGGAGATGTGCGCCTATGAGGGTTTGAGGGAGGGGGGGATGTGCGGCGGCTGGTGGCCTGTGACTTGTGATGAGGGGGGATATGTGAGTGAAGGGTTCAATACCTAGGGTTTAGTTAATGGGCTTGGGCTTTTCAATTTTATTTTGGGGCTAACAAGGAATGGCTGGAAATTTGGCCCATGGGTGGAAATTTATTGTCATATTCTATATAGTGTATATATATTATGTATATGCCCTAAAATATATGGGATGATTAGATGGACCGGTCAGAATCGACTAATCATGATTAGTTTTCTGGTCGGTCCCATGGTGACTAGGTTCGACCAGGCGATTTGTAACATTGTTGCAAATCATGGCTTGTAACCAAAAAAGGCATATGTAACACTGTGATGTAAATTTTTGTGAGAAAGATTGTTTTGGTTGTAGCATGCAGGGATAACTTTTCACACTCACATGCTGTGTACTGTAGCACCAGATTGCATTAGATTTAGATATTATCTTAACTTTTAGTAGCATATCTTACCTGTCATACTTGGAAGCTGTAGATTGATTTGTATGGACAGTTCTATATATGTATGACATTGTCACCTTTCTATGGCACACAAAGAGTTGAAGCATATAACAGGATCCTGTTTTGATCTAACGGTAGAGCAGAATTTTGAACAGAGTAACAGACCAAAGAAAGAGGGTAAAGTTCAGCTTGAAATTACTCACCTAAATTAGCACCTTGATTTTCAACTTCTTAAGTTCCTCCAGAAAGGACACATCAAGTCACTTCACTTGCAAGCTAGAAACAATCAATCTTCTTGAGAATCGCAATAATACAATATGTAATTGAATACATCAACCTTATTTAAGCGATTGTTTAATTCTTTTATACACCCATGTCCCATGCAATTTTCCTATGTCCTCATAGGGTGCGGCTGTATCATTAGTTGAACTTGGTGAATATCAGAAGGCTTCCGATTTCCTTGAGAAGCTAGTTAAGGTATGCGACTTCTGGTATTTGTCATTTACAGGTTGTCTTGCTTATGAACTTATTATCTTGTTGCACAAATTATTTGATGTAGGTAATCCCAGACAAAGCTGACGCGTATCGCTTGTTGGGAGAAGTAAAGTTTGAACTCAAGGATTACGATGGGAGTTCTTCATCATATAGAAAATCTTTATCTGTAAGAAAATTTGAATGAACTTATAAATTGTATCTGTTTTAATTTATCATACTTGTTTTCTAATGCTAACACTTTGTGAAGCAGTCATCAGAAAACATTGATTTTGATGTTTTACGTGGGCTGACTAATTCACTACTTGCTGCTAACAAGCCAGATCAGGTCAGTAAATAAATTACTATTAAGACAAATTGTCATTTTTTCCTTTAAATATAATTTCATCAAGGGAGAATTATTGGAATCTTGGGGAATTTTGTCCAAAATTTATGGTCAGAACTCAGAAAAATGAAAAATCAAATAAGAAAAACATGCATTTTTATGGTGTATTTTTACATATCAAACATTTTTTCTAGGTTTGGGACAGTGGAGGTCACCTTGATTGTTTTCCCTATGTTTACTAATTATACTAAAAAATAGCATATGGCATATTTTCTGAATTTCCACTTTCTTTGTTTTCAATAGGCAGTTGATGTAATTCTATCTTGCCGACAAAAATTGATTGAAAAAAGTCAAACACGACTTGCTAATTTGGCAGCTACAAATGATGACAGTGCTCCAAAGTCTCAAGATGTTGATCTTATACAAGTAAGTATATTGCTATATTTTAGGATATGTTAGAACTTATATTTTGTAAAATGCACTCTTTTTAATCTAGAGGTCAGAGGAACAGCTAAAAAAATGAACAGCAACAGTATTGGAAGAATCACTTCAACATGGTATTCTAGATATTGCCTTAGAGATGTTGGAAGATGGAACGAAAAATTGCATAAAAAATTTAATCCAATATCCATGAAACACACGATCTAAACCTAGATCTTAAACAATAAAAACATGTTTTGTTAACTACTAATGAGTGGACACATTCATTACATCCATAGTTGTTAAGGCGTTAGGCGTTAGCATCACCATGGCAATAAGGGAGCGGCTAGGGCTAGTGTGTCTTAGCCCTAAACTTGCCATGCGGCATGGCAGTGGCAGCTGCAGCCTGCGGTAAAGTGCAGTGGAGGGAATGGGTATTCGCTGCAAGGGTGTCAGCGGCTGGGTGGAAGCCCTAAATTAGTCTGGAGGAAGGAGTGATATTCCTTTAGATTAGTGGACTACGTGTTGGGCCAGGCTGGCTAGTTGTTGGACTGGGCCGGCTTTAGTTAGTTTAGTACACAATTATTGTTGGACTAGGCTTTAAATATGTTGTTAGATCTGGGTTTAAAATGTGCTAGTGCAATTTTGCCCATATATTCTTTGATTTTGGAAGGCGGCGTGTGCCTTACTGCTTCAAAAAGGTAGTTGGGTGCCTTGACTTACCTTATCACCTTAATAACTATGAATGAAATAATGTTATTTGACAATACTTGCTGCTAAATTATTACTTGGCTTGGCACTATAATATGCAAGGCATTCTCTGCATATTTGCTTTTGGCATTTGGCCTATGGAATTGAGGCAAGTCAGTTCATAACATGGTAGGAAATCATGATTGCTTTTCTCCACCCAAACCCTATCCATCTCCACAAAGTTTATCACTAGCAGTTTCATCGAGCTTTTTGTTGTTGTCTGAGTGCCAAAGGAGCTTGCCTGAACAGCTGCACATCTTCTCTGTATGACTGCCCAGCCTTGTCCCTGTTTGTTGCAATATGGAGCCTATGTGCAACACATAGATGCCCTAGCCATCTAGCGTTGTGCAACTTCTGCTTTGCTCGCACTGTGCTGATCACATCGATCCAGTCTGACCATATCATTGATCATAATTAGCACATCATCTTTGAGACTAATTGTTATGGACATTATCTAGTATCCAAAGGCTCAAGGAGTCTAGGGGGTTTATGTCAAATAGTTGTTATTAAGGATAAGTTGTTAGTTAGTTAAATCAAGTTATCTATTACCTAATTAAGAAGAGTCTTAGCAGATTAAACATGGGTCTTTAATATATTGTATTAGATATCTATCTCTTACCATGTGTATTTATATCATAGGGTTAGCGTTTAGCCAAGGCAAGTAATAAAGTAATAAACTTGTATATTCTTCTACCTTAAATAAAGTAATAAAATTGTCTATTCTTCTACCTTTTGCTCACGCTGACCAGAGCAAAGCTTTCTGCCGTGTCTACCTATTCTATCGTAAGAGGGAAAGTTCTTTGCCGCTCCTATCTCTTCTATTGGCAAGGGAGAAAGTTCTCTGCCACATCTATCTAATCTTCCGGCAAGAGGGGAACAACCTCAAGTCTAGCTACCCACAACTATTGGCTACACAGTTCGGGATCCCAAAATCCTGAACATAACACTAATTAGCATATTCTTCAAGATAGTTGTATGAGGGCTCGGAGGTGGGCAGTCATTTAGGCCACCTAGCTAGTCCACCAAGAATCCTTTGCCAACATGACTTGCACTTACTTTGGTTTGCACATTAGTGTCCATTGTGCTAATTTTTGTGAGTTCATACTACTACCTTGAGGTAGTTTTGTTTTAGGGCACCCTTTGTAACTGCTCATGCCCTAGCTATCACCCTTTGCATATACCTTACTTCCAGACTAAGGCTATCCCTATTCTTGAGCACTACCTATCAGGAGTCTAAAACAGAAAGCCTCCCAGCAAAATCACTTTGCATCGTCGCAACAAAAGTCGAACGCATTGTCAGTTGAGTGTTTCATATTTGAATACAAAGAAGCACAGTTTGTCGTTGTGTTGATTGTGTTACTCACTAGACATGGATTTCACTTGATGTAAGCTTTCATTTGTGTTAACCATATGATCCATATGACAACAATTGACCAAACTCTCTTGCTCAAGCAATCTCATATATTCTTTGAGATCTTTAGCTCTATATTCACACTATTTTGCTTGCACCTTCCTAATTGGCCATTTTCTCACTCCTTCCCCACCTTGTCTACCTTATGCTCCTTATCATTTTCCTCTAGGTATTCATACCTCCATCCTCAAAGAATCGTTCCAAACCTTTTGTTTCAGTTTCCTTTTTCAGTTTTACTGTACTCATTTATCCTTGTTTTGAGCCTTCCTTCGAACCTCGATTCTGTGTTCCATCATGTACTCATGTTCCACATCTTTCACTGACTCATGATGACACAATATTTGTGATTGTGCTTCTTTGGCTTGTTAGCCTCCTCTCTCTGTTTCCCTCCAGCTTTTGCCAGGCATTCTCCTATGGTTCGATTTAATCATCATGTGCATGCCCTTGCAGTTAAATCCAGCTCTAATAGCGAGGCAGCTGATGCTCCAAATAGGCAGCTTGAAGCCTAGTCCTTCAACACACTAGTACTATGATGTTGGTCCTTTCTGGTCATGTTCTTCCATCTACAAGTAGGTCCAATTGAAAAGGATTTGTTATGTTCATACCATGGCATCATCAAACTCTATAAGTTGTGCCTTGTCCTATGTGATTTTAACATGAGTATGGACAAATTTTCGTTACAGATAAATTTCGGACCTAAATGTTTGCTACTTTCATGATTTTAATAGCACATAGTTAAAAGGGGATTTAGCTGCAAATTTATGTCTTATGTTATTTCGTATGTATCACAGGTTGACCTGCTTTTAGGGAAGGCTTATTCTAATTGGGGTCATATCAGTGATGCTGTTGCTGTTTATGATAATCTAATCACTGAGCATCCTGAAGACTTCCGTGGTTATTTGGCAAGGGTATTGATCAAATACTTCTCTTGTTCTATGTTGGAGATTCATTTAAGCTCTTTCTGGACAGTGCAATTCATTAATGTCAGCATTGGCCTGAATTATTCCAAGGAATTTGGCATGATAAACGAAAAGACCAAATTTTGCAATATAAAGAAGAGAGTATTTCTAGGATAAATTGTGATTTCATGGATTTTCATAATAAACATGAAGGGCTGCTGTTTTCTTTTATTACGAACTTGCAGTGTCCTATTAAGTATTAACTAGATATGTTTTTTCATGATGTGATGGTAAACATAAATTGTGTATTAGCATCATCTTAATCTCATGTGTAGCTGGCAATCTTGACCATTTTTGTCGAATGCATCTTTCAGGGAGTAATATTAAAGGAAAATGGTAAAGCAGGTGAAGCAGAGAGAATGTTTATTCAGGTACAGCTTTTGTCTATGATCTGGCATACCAAAGTTTTAGCAATCGTATAAAATGAATTAATATTTTGAATATGTAGCCTTAACCATATGTTTTAAAACCTTCAGCCTTGAAACCAGAGTAATAAATAAAAACTGTAGTGTTATGGCATTAGGGATCTACACATTTAGTTACCCTCATGGTGTCATCCGCCAAGGCACCAACTATAAATTTTTATGCCATTTAGACAAAAGAAATTCAAATGAATGCAGTGAGACTCTCTTCTTTGAGTGACAGAAAGTTACTGTCTAATTGACATCAATTCTGTTTTACATAATGGTCTAATTTAGATCATTGGAAGCAATTTTTTTGGATCTTCTGAAATCTGAAGTATGTACCTAAATGTTCTTCTGCAGGCAAAATTTTTCGCACCTGATGCAGTGAAGGCACTAGTTGATCAGTATGCACAAAGGTAGTCTGCGAGAGACAACAGGACAAATTCCAATTCCTCAAATTTCTGTCAATTTTTTTGGGTTGATCAGTACCGTGGTTCTTGAAAGGAACTCCAAACTGATTAAATCGGTCCTAGTTATCTATATAATCATTCTGTATATAATAGTACTTATAGGATATATATATATATATATATATAATATCTAAATAAGCAAATTATCATTTAGACAAGTATCTATCTCTAGCTGTTATAGGTACCCACGGAGTCTTTGTCCATTCCTTTTGATTTGGATGCATCCGGTTGATCTTGTGCTTTTGCTACATCTCTCGCATTATGGTCGCTGCCATTTCCTTGCATGCTGATGACTTAGGTAGGGATGATTGGAAGAAGCAACAGGAAGGGAGGATGAGCTCATGGGATTTTTTTAATAATATTTTTTTGAAAAAAAATTCAACTCCAGTACAAAGATTCAGAAAATTACAAAACTAGACACCGTCGGCCGAACCAGATCACGTTAGCCTTGGTTTGACTGATGGTCGACCGAACCAGGCCAAAGTAGCATGGTTTGGTAGAGGCAATGCCATACGTGGGGACCGTGACATGCAAGGCGGTGGGAGGTAGATGCTAAGGTGTGGGAGGTGGGCCATGTGTTGGGTGGGAGGTAGATGCTAAGGTGTGGGAGGTGGGCCATGTGTTGGGACCGTGGCGCACGAGGCGTGGGAGACAAGGAGGCGGGCCACACGTTTGGACCGTGGCATGTGAGGTGTGGGCGTAGGGTTGGTGGAGCGTGCAGGTGGCAGGCGACAAGTGTGGGAACATGAGACATGAGGTGGTGCGGGAGGTGAGGTGGAAGGCGGCATGCGAGCCATGGGAGGTGAGGCAGCGGCCGCTCACGCGACAGAATTGGTGTGGAGGTGCAGGATACATGGGGATGAGTGTGGAAGGCGAGGCGGTGGGCGTGATTGTGGCTTGTGCTGGTGCGAGGACACGAGACGCGAGGGGGTGGGGGATGAGTCGCGTGTGGGGATAGTGGTGCACAATGCAGCGGGCGTGGGCGGTGGCTGGCGGTTGGTGTGTGGGCTTCACCTGGTTTTCAGTTGAACTAGGCCATATCAGTCTGGTTCGATTGGTCGATGAGTTTTGCATTTTTTTTAAAAATATTATTAAAAAAGCTCAGCTCCCACGGATTGCTGACTAAGGATGCTTCTCACGGGTCCTGACAGTAAGAGTGGAGAGGGTATAGAAAAGAAACTCTTATTGGTCTTGGGCTAAAACAGAACTAGCAAAGCCTAGCTAAACGTTCAACACAACTAATAGGATGATTAGTCCATGACTAATCGGATGACCACTGTTCTGGTCGCTCTAATCTAATTAGAGTGCCTAATCAGACTAGTTGACTGATTAGGCCAATTAATCGACCGGTCAATTAATCATGATTAATTGTTCGACTTGATAGCATTGCTGTCTACATTATAGTATGTTTATATATATTATAAGTTGTTCTAATTTTTATAAGTTAAACTTCTCTAACTTTGACTAATTTTATTTAAAAATTTGCAAACAATTACAACATCAAATTAGTTTTATTAAATCAACCATTAAATGTTTCTTAATAGTGTATTTATTTTGTATTATAGGTGTCAATATATTTTTATTTAGACGATGAAAGTTGGAGAAGTTTTACTTTGAAAAATCAAACGACTTAGTATGAAATGGAGTAGCATCAAATTTATAAGAACCTGGGAAGTTATGAATGCTTCTCAGAAGAAAAACTTATATTTAGAATAGAACTCCTAATAACCTAAGAAGAAACACATTTCTTACGCACGTTTTTTATGTGTTTTTGTGCAAGGATTGCATCTGTGTCCACTTCTCCTGATTCATTAGTACAGCAAAAATGTGTGGTACATTTGTTTTTGAAATCCCAATTTCTATCTTAGAAATTCTCCGAGTAATAAAATCTTCAAATTTTAGAAATTTCACAAAAAATATTTTCTCTTTTTTATTTCTATTTCTCTTTTTTCCTCTTTTCTCCTTCCTGGATGTGGATGTTAAAATATACGAATTATTCGTATTTGTATTCGAATAATTGTAAATATGGATATTTATATTCGTATCTGAATTAAATATGTCGATATTAGGAAACAATCCAATACGTTTTATAAATATGGATATGGAAACAAATATCTAAATTTCTGTTGAACGTGGATATGAAAATGGATACATTTCCACCCGTTTTAGGATTTCACACAAATTAAATTTTTAGGGACTCAAGATGATATGACATCACTATATTGATACGTATAGTTTATTTATTATTTATGTAATTATGGAATACTTAAGTTAGTGAATATTAATATATATGGTTTATTTATTTTCATATAATTATGAAACACTTAAGTTAGCGAGGGTTTTCTAGCAATACAAGGCATTGAGATATTTGCAATTTTGCTTGAGCTTGAAAATTTTTCTACACTCAATATATAACATATCTTATTCCATATTTTTCTAGATCCATTTGCTATTTTTAACTCATTAATTGTGTTTCTACAATTTAAATTGAAATATGTGAACTCCGTAGAGACGCTGCTCGAATAACGACGCTCGTGGGTTTCTTCATATGGATATCGTCGATCTTCGCTGATTGGATCGCTGGGGAACGAACGGAGCGAGACGAGGATAAGCGAGGACATACTTCTCTAACATCTTCTTCGGCTGTACTAGCGCGTCCCGCGTTAGAAGCTACGCATGGTTCTAGGTTTGGGGGTGAAATTTGTGAAATTGCTGGCTAGCGTAGCTTCCCTGTGTCCCAACAATTTGGTTAGTGAGTGATTCAGTTTGAAAATTTTTGAAATTGCTGGCTAACGTGACTTCCCTACATTCCAACAATTTGGTTAGTGAATGGTCTAGTTTGGTTAGCCGGATAACTTAGCCATCTTATAATTAGCTAGTCTATTAGAAGTCTTTTTTTTTCTTTTCTAAATAGCCAAATTTTATATTAGAGAACCGGATGGTAACTCTATTGGAGTTGCTCTAATGGCATGAACATCTGATCAACAATCAGTCCAATGCTGAGCAAAAAAAAAAAACCGATACAAGGACATTAAGTTTGGAATTAGGCCATTCCGATCCCTAACTTTGTACTGGAAGATTGATTAGATTATAAATACTCCTACGGCCGGGTTTCATGCATGAACTTAACCCCCTCAGATATTATAATCGTCGGTGGAAGAAATTTGAAAAGAATAGAATATAGGAGATCGATCATGCCATGCAGGAGTACGTCATCGATAAGGACAGGTCAACAAAGTGATGACGTAAAGGGCAAATCCGCGTAGTGACAAAACTCTCGTGACGACGTGGACCCGAGGATTGGATTTCGACCGTAGATGATGTGCATCGATGCACTAATTTGGCACAATTTTGCAGGTGAAGATGCAATACTATTTTATGTTCATAAAAAAGATTGTGCCTAGCAAAATACCCTCTCAGTAAAAAAGATCTTATTTTTATATCTTTAATTTTAACATAAAACTCTATTTCTACCTTTTTACCTATCATAGTTTCATAAATCAAGAAGTTTAATTACTTCTTCGATATCACTTACCTATTGCTACGTACGCACCTATCTATTAATTTACAATAACATTTTCTTATTGATAAGGAATATGTTAGTCTTTTACCCTCATCGCTAATTTATTAATTTTCTATACTACTTTAAAATTAACTAGCGATGGTGACAGTAAATCTGTCTGCCATAAAATCCTTCTTATTAACACATGAGTTTTTATTGTCATTGATACATGATAATAAAATATTTTTTTAATATTGTAAATTTTTTCATTGTATCGTATGGACAAAGTATTAGTGGGACAGATAGTAATTTACATTTGGCATGGTTACATTTATTTTTTAGTTATACTATGAAAATTTTATCTGTTTTTATTATCGCTAGCTTTTAATTAAGAGTAAAATACATGGTCGATCCATAAACTTGCGTCGAGGTGTCATTGTGTCAAATAGGTCCACGGACTTAAAAAATGCAGATTAGGACACTTAAACTTGTGTAAGTGATCCAATCCTAGTTCAACCACATATTTGACTTTCTCCGCGCCTACGTGGCTTGCCGAGTGGCACCTACGTGGCGATGAGTCAGTTCATGCCTATTCTTTTTTGCGTTTTGCTTCTTACCCGGCTTCATCCCACTTTGCCGCAGGTGAACCACGAAAGAAGAGAAGCGGGGTGAAGAGTGGGATGAGACTACACTACGAGAAAATAGAAACTTTTTGTCGGCAAAATTAACTTATGTCGGCTTTTGACTGTGGCCGACGGAAGTTAAAAGGGATCAACCCCCGCCCAAAATATATCCCCTAACTTCCATCGGCCAGCATTAAAGCCGACGAAAGTTAAGTAACTTCCGTCAGTTTTACTGGTGGCCAACGGAAGTTAAGGGATATATTTTTTCCCCAACTGTGCGCTTACATGGAAACATAACTTCCTGTATGCGCACCCACTGCACCTGTCGCACTGCTTCCCTCTGCTCATCGCGCCGCCCGAGTCGCCGCCCACGCCCGCCACTGGCCACCGTTGGCCATCGCCCGCGCCACCGACAGGCACCCTTAGGCCGCCGCCGCCCACACCCGCCACCGGCCACCAGTGGCCATCGCCCGCGCCACCGACAGGCAACCTTAGGCCGCCGCCGCCCACGGCGCCGTCCATCTTGGCGCCCTACCGCCCGTCGCCACCGTCGGTGCCCGCTGACCGCCGTCGTCCGCCAACCGTCGCCGTCCGTCGATCTCCACCGCCCGTCGTGCCCAAGTAATTTTTATTTGTGAAATGTGAATTGTTAATTATGAATTGATTTGTTAATTTTAACTTGTAATGAATTGTTTAATATGTTGTCATGTTGTAATGAATTGATTTGTGAATTTTGACTTGTGAAGAAACCATGCGATTTTCATATGCAATATATGTTGTCATGTTAAAAATATCGGTTCATGTATTAATATTGTGCTTTTACATATGTTTCACGCTTTTACATATGTTTCATATGCGATGTTCTTTTTTCATAGGCAATATATGTTGTGATATTATATATATATGCTATTAATTATATTCTTGTATTAATTTGTAGTTTATTGATGATTCCATTGGGTGATTAGTATTATATATATATATATATATATATTCTTATATATTCTTTTCGTATGCATTTTTTATTTGACAACAACGTAAATAGTGTAATGAAATCTATGTGTCACCCGTTTCGGACCAAAATGTTTCACACGTGTAGGTCCAGAATTGTCACTTTGTGGATAGCCTCGGAGTGGGCGACAGAACGTGGTATTTATGATGAGTCATGAGACCGAATGAGATTTCAGTGTCATAACCTTGTTGCTGTATGATAGGATGGATGAGATGCTTGATGCTATACGTCTAGAGTTTGAAACAAACCCTGAGGATCCTCCTACACCGGAGGTTCAAAAGTTTTTTGACGTCCTTAGAGCTTCAGAAGAGTCGTTGCATGAGCACACCACAGTAAGCGCACTCGCTTTCGTGACCTGTCTTATAGCCATTAAGTCAAAGTTTGCATTCTCCAATAATTGTTATAAGGAGCTCGTGAACCTGATCAACGATGTCCTTCCTATGAACCATAAGATGCCGAAAGACATGTACCAGTAAAAAATGTTTTCTGCTCTTGGTATGGAGTATGAGAAGATTGATGTGTGCCAAGATAGCTGCATGCTTTTCTGGAAAGAACATAAGAATGAGATGTAGTGCTTAAAATGCGGTAAATTGAGGTTTATAGAGATCGTAAATGATGAAGGTGAAAAGGTGACAACACAGGTTACTCATAAGCAATTTCGTTATATGCCTCTTACACCTCGGGTGAAACAATTGTTTCTCTCAAAGAAAACCATTAGGCATATGAGATGACATAAGGAAGGTGTACGTGAGAACGGCCAAGTAATGGTGCACCCATCTGATGGTGAGGCATGAAAGGCTCTAGATCATTTTGACGTAGACTTTGCTAGGGATGCGAGGAATGTCCGCATCGGGTTGCCAATAGATGGATTCACGCCTTTCAATGTAACGACATCGTTGTACTCTTGTTGCCTGTCTTTGTTATTCCATACAACCTTCCACCTTCATTTTGTATGAAATATGAATTTATATTCCCGTGTCTCATTATACCTAGTCTAGAGCATCCTGGAACACGCCTCAACGTGATGCTGAAGCCATTAACTGAAGAGTTCAAACAATTGTGGAAAGGAGTTGAAGCATATGACTATGACCAGAAGCAAAAATTCAATATTCGAGTTGTGTATCTATGGTCGGTCCACAATTTTCTGGTATACTGCATTTTTTCTGGTTGGAGTTGTCATGGAAGGCTGACATGTCCAATATGTGCTAAGGACACATATTGTTTCCGTCTTAACTTCGGGGGGATTTGTTACTTTGATTGTCATAGATATTTTTTGCCCATGAATCACCCATTTAGGTTGCAGAGGAACACTTTTAAGAAGGACAATGTTGTTGTAAAGGGACCGCCAATGCATTTAAGCGGTACAGAGATCGCTGATATGTTGAATGAGTTGGTAACTGTCGTATGTCAAATTACTGATTCTGATGCACAACATTGATGTCATGCATCAGGAACGTAATGTTGGTGAAAGCATTATAAGCACATGCATGAATTTTGCGGACATGACAAAAGATAATCTAAAGGCGAGAAGAGATTTAGTTGAGATTTGTAATCGACCAACTCTTGAGTTGACAAATAGTGCTGGCAAGCCACGCGCCCCATTTTGTTTAAAACCTAAAGAAAAGAAACAAGTAATGAGGTGGTTGAAAAATTTTAAATTCCTAGATGGTTACACTGCGAGATCTAGAAAAACTGTGAATTTGAAGACACAAAAGTTAAATGATTGAAAAGTCACGATTACCACATAATAATGGAAAAATTCCTTCCTGTAATGTTTCGTGGGTACTTAAATGATGATGTGTGGAAGGCGTTAGCTGAGCTGAGCCATTTTTATAGACAACTTTGTGGTAAATAAATTAAGAAAGAGATGATGGAGAAGTTAGAGAAAGAGACATCCGTGCTTTTATGTAAATTGGAAAAAATATTCTCTCCAGGATTCTTCAACCCAATGCAACATTTACTGGTTCATATTCCATATGAAGCTAAGGTAGGTGGCCATCTGTAGTATAGGTGGATGTATCACATTGAAAGGTCTCTAAAGAAGCTTAGAGCGATGGTTGGCAATAAAGCCAAAGTTGAAGGTTGCATCGCAGAAGAATTTACAATGAAAGAGATAGCATACTTCACTAGTATATACTTCGCTGAGCATCACAATGTGAACACACCTACTATGCTGTGTCATGTGGATGAAGACGTTCCTTGTAGTGACCTTCAAATTTTTCAGTGAAAGAGCATAACTGTTGGTGTCTCCATGACATATTATGTAACTTAAGAAGAACGAACATATGGCTTGTTCTACATGTACTCAAACATGGAAGAGATGGATCAATATTTCACGTAAGTGAATGCTTTCTAATTTTATATTTTACTAACGATGGCTAATAGCCTATTTGTTTACCTATTCGTTTACAATGACAGTATGTTTGATTCGAAATACTTGACGTACAGTCGTCAACCAACGGAAAAGCAATTAGATAAGCTGCGTTGGGAAGGAATAAATGGAGGGCCTAGTTTCCTCACTTGGTTCCGAGAACATGTAAATCCTCACTTCACACGTATTATTTTACTATATTAGGTTAATTATCTTATAAACACGTATGATTTGAAGTGTGTACTCACCGACAATATAATCATCAAAAATATAATCGAGTATAACTTTGCCGGGAATAAGGAGCTGAAAGTAGTCTTCTTCGATTGTGATTGGTTTGACCCCAAACATGGTACTCGAGAAAACCAATTTGGGATGGTTGAAGTCAAACACGTTAAACGACTACATGGTTGCGATAATTTTGTACTTGCTCAGCAAGTCGAGTAGGTGTATTATATGTTATACCCATGTGAAAAACTAAGTGCTTGGTGGGTAGTGTACAAAGTGAATCCTCGGGAACATCTACAAACCACTGGTGATGGTGTTTATCAATTGGAGGTTTGAGAGGTCGTGAGGTTTACTAAGATGATGAATTGCCGAGTTCGTTTAATGTAGAGCCAGACTCGTCAGCAGATTGTTTACTTGGCGATGCTAATGATGTAACAGTTTCTGAGAAAAGGAAACGACAACATAAGAAGAAAAAATTAACATGGCGTGCTTTGGGGAGAAGGGAATAAATTGATCTTGATTTTGATGATAATTGACAAATAATTGTTATTATACATTGTGTATGTCAAATATATTTCATATTACATTTTTTCATAAGTTCTAACTTTCCATACTAATAAATACTCATTTGTGCTTGTTTTTAATAGGATGTCGAAAAAGTTGAAGAGTATCACAAAGAAGGTTTTTGGTAGGAAGAGTACGACGGCTGAGGACACCCTATTCCAGGGTAGTTATGTTTCCACAAACATGTGTCATTAAGAGCTGTTGAGATACATCGACTCGACATTACGGGGTCGAATTGCATTTCAAAGAGATGATGAGGTAACCTTCAAATTGAATTTTATGCCAGTTATAAACTATTACTAATTGTTTTCATATCATTTGCAGGATGAAGAGAATGACCCAGAGGTTGCGGGTCAGGATGATGACCCGGAAGTTGAGGGTTAGGAGGATGAGGCGGAGGGTATGGGGTACTAGGATGACCCAGAGGGTGCGGGGCAGGCGGAGGGTACGGGGCAGGGTGACGTAGAGGCTTTAGGGTCATCCACACTTTATTTCAGGATGAGCCACATAGTCGCCCCACCTATAGCCCTTTCGGGTGGAAACAAGATCGAGATCACGCTTGTAGGTGATGGGTAAGTCTCATACTCTGGTGTTTTGCTTTATTGCTAAAAAATTCTTTCAGTTTACTTTATTTATTATGTATTTCTAGATCTTGGATTGACTCTTGATTTGACGACACTTGGAGGGTTAGGCAGGTTAACCAGGTATTGGGTAACTAGTGTCGTTTTCACTACCCAGGGGTGCTGACACTGTCGACCGATGAACGTAGAATATGCACAACATGGGACCAATACTGGTTTGCTCCTAATGGGGCCCACATAACTGCCTAGGGCGCAGTGTGTCATGACTTTTGGGTATGATATTTTTCATGCATTGTTTTGTTTTACCTTAAAACTTTTGGAGTGATAGTAGGTTACTAATCATGTTTTTTGTAGTTATGTTTTTGCTTGCCAGAATCGGGCAATCACCACAATCATGCCCTTGTTTTCTTAAACAACAATGCACATAAGGTGGTGAAGGACGCGATTTCGTATACCCGGATTCAAGCGAATAATGCGTACTACAAGGAGAATCTAGGGAAACAAATGAACAAGACGATGGGTTCTTCAACAATCTACTTGACTGAGGAGCAATATCGTTTAGTAAACAATTCTAACTATTTTAATCTTCAATTTTTAAGATTTATTTTCATATAATGCATAAGCTTAACATCCTTTCAGGTGAGGATTCCGTGGTTTGCAAACCGCGACGATGCCTATTTTGAATTCTGCAAGCTTTGGTATTCAGATAATTTCAAGAGCATTTCTGAGAAGAAAAAGCAATGTTGTGGAACGGATCCGAAGCACCGATTTGGGCCGATGGTCATATCCGCCTAGCTAAACGCATGGTAAGACCTACACTTGTCACTTTATCTATATATACATTGTAATGCGACTAACTCATCTCTACAAGAAGCTAAAACTGGTGTTGCGCTAAGTAACATTGAGGTTTACATCGGTGGTCATAAAGGAGTAGATCCTACACATCCAAATACATTGTGCAGTCAGTCAGCCAAAGATCGTTTGGTGAGATGTTAACAATTTTAAGAGTTGGTACCATTTTTCTCCATATAATCGGTATTGTTGGTTTTTTGCAGACGCAATATGATCAACAAATGGTTCAACTCCATGGAGAGTATTATGATTGGCGAAGGCAACATGTTGATCCAATGGTCGTGTACTCTAGCGGAGCTAGAAAGAGTCATGGACACTGAGTTGATGTTTCTCGATGTTTTGTGTGTGATACTGCAATGGTAACTAATTATTTCAATGTTACAGGTATTCCATGTTCAATAGAGTTATTGACTAAAGGGCGGTGAGAGCTTAGAAGTCAAGTGAGTCGTCGTAGGGCTCCTCAGGAGCTAGCTCTCGCCACTCAGGTAACTCAGAAGTGCTTTGGCTGAGAGAAGATTTGAGGAAGAGAGACGAGGAAGTGAGGCAGCAAGTCAAGGAAACGAGGTGGCGAGACGAGCAAATAAGACAACAACAAGAGTATTATGCCGCTTGCATAGAACAACAACAGGCGATGATGCAAGTAAGTTTAGTTTATTGCATTATTGCTATATAACATTTAGCAATAGATTTAAAACTAACTGATTGCATTACAACATGTATAGCAAATGGCCCTGCAGCTTTAGGGATTTGACATGTCACAGTTCCAGCCGATACCTGTCCACCACCATTTATTTCATTTGCTCCTCCTCCTGCATCTGAGGTATATCCTGAAACATTATTACTTGCGTTACTTTAGTTAGCGTTTAAATTTTTATTTCAGTTAGTTTGTTAGTTGACATTTTTCTTTAATTGTATCTATTGCTTCAGGATGGACCTTCGGGTTCAAATGTGAATGATCCGAGAGGCAGCGATGGGGATGGTGTCGAGTGAGTATATCTTGTCTCCGTATGCATTTGTGTTGTGGATTTGTGAATTGTGCCTATAATGTAAATTTGTAATTTCAAATGATTTGTGACTTGTGACAATGTGAATGAGGTATTGTTAATTATGTGAATGTGGATTGTGGATGAATTTGTGGATTGTCGATAAATTTGTGGATGAATTTGTGGATGTGAATGTGAATGTGTGATGATGGTTTGGATATGTGAATTGTGAATTGTGAATTTGTTGTTGGATGTGATTGTGAATAGGAGAACCAGAAAAACAAAAAAATCCAAATAACTTCCGTCGACAATGATCAAGCCGACGGAAGTTAATTAACTAACTTCCGTCGGTCTGACCATAGCCGACGAAAGTTATAGGCATTCGGTGACGTGGCAAAAACGGCCTAACTTCTATCGGCTATGGTCTGTTCGATGGAAGTTACGACCATTTTCACTGACGTGGCACGTGGAGCCGCTAACTTCCGTCGGCGATCGACGGAAGTTAGTTAATTTCCGTCCAACTGCTTCCGTCGGCCAAATGCCGATGAAAGTTAGGTTTTGCCAACGGAAGTTACCTTCTTCCGTTGGTAATGGTTTAACTTCCGTAGGCTTTGGCTGACAGAAGTTTATCATTTTCCTGTAGTGCTGAGTAGGGGGCAAAATGCAAACAAGAATAGACGCGAGCTGACTCATCGTCATGGAGGCGCCACCTAGCAAATCACGTAAGCGCGAAGAGGATCAAACGTGTGGTTGGACCAGATTAGATCACTTGCACAAGTTTAGGTACCATAGCATGTATTTTCTAAGTTTGTGGACCTATATTTGACACCTCAGCGCAAGTTTACGGATCAGTCATACAATGTACTCTTTAATTAATTTATGTGAGCGAGATTGGTGAGCTATATATAATATATGTACACAGCCATAGATCCCAAATAACATCTTCAGTATTTGTATTAAACGTGATCAATAATCTAGCAAGCTTGGAGATTTTGAGAAGATCAATATACTCGACGGAAGCGAAGGGATACAAGCAAGTTGATACCGAATCGAACTCCGATGTTGAGAGTACTTAGACGAAAATAATAACCTTGTTAAAAATATAATATACTCCACATAAACGTTCTTTTCGGGACGTATTAGTTTATGGTTACTACCTAGCACTACAAATCCATTGTGACATCTCGTGATGCCTTCCCAATGACGATATCACAAATGATTGGTACTGTTTTTTAAAACAGGCATAAATAACATTTTTTAATAAAAATCTCAAATGTGTCGGTTTTTTATGAAAAAAAGGCACGAATAATAAGAATTTTTTTATTCAAACGATATGTCGTGTGAAGATACGCTCTATATAAAAGTTGTAAAGATCGATGAGATTTAAAACTTTGTAGTTGGCAATCTATCTTTCCATTTGAAGAGATTTAGAGTGTAGAATTTATATTACAAATTTTATAAAATTGAAGACAAAAAAATAGTTTTCTCTTTTATATTAGGAAGTGTATAGAAGTGAGATGGTTAAGAGGGATATGATTGCGTCAAGGCAAAAGGTCGTCATGAGATTAAAATCTAGCAACTAATCTGATGCACGATATGATCATGTGTGTAGAATAGCTATTCTACACCGACTACTTTTAATAGTAGATTTTCTTCGTAGAATAGTAATATTGAGTACTATTTTTTCTCAGAAGTAGATTTCTCGGTAGAATAGCTATTCTACACCCGTAGTGTAGGATAGCATTTGTATATATATACATATATGACTCCATTATTTTGTAAAACCGGCACTTAATTAAAATAATTGTATTTGAAATAACATTAATTAAGGACAATAAGATGAATTTGAAGCTGTAACTAAATAATTGCACATAATAGATACAATGGTGATTTATTGTTTATCTATATTTTTATCTCGCACAATATATTGATACTAGAACGACTAATTAAACTCCATCTCACATTAATCAATTTAAATAAATATAGACAACCAAATGGTATAATATATAATATTATTGTATGCACCCAAACTATCTGAGTTGGATGTGGCTCACTCAACTTTAGGTTTGATCTTAATTATAATATATAATAATATTATACAACGTGAAAAATAAACATTGCGTTTTTGATATATCGAAAACATTTTCTCAACATAATTTATTAATTATGACTGTAATAACAGGTTAATTTTCACTCTATGGCTTACATTTTCTCTAAACAAGAAAAGAAACAAATGCATTATATTTCAAACCAAATACCTCTCTTGTGCAAAACCCAAAAGATCAGTCCAAACACACGCTGTAAATACGAGTAAATTTTTAGAACTTTCGGTATTAGTTTTGATACTTAGGTACATTAAAAATTATGAATTATGCTACTCCCAGTATCTTATGTACAAAACATCCTCCGTATACAAATGCATAAGCCTAATCATGACTCTATATCTAAAATTCAACAACAACGTTGTTTTTGCAAAAAAAAAAACATAGTGCACCTATGCTTCTCCCCTTCCTGTTTGCAAAAACAACTTTTGGACCTATATCATTGGATTTTGAATGGAGTGCCAAGATCAGACTTAGGAGTATGCATTTGTGCTTGGAGAATCGGACTTATGCATTTGTGTTTGAAGAATGTTTTGTGCATAGAATATAAAGCCAAAAAGCTAAATTTCTCTATAAATGTACCCCTCACGCACGGCCACGCGGTCTCACGGGGACAAAGCGTCAAGCTATTTCGTCCAAGTTCCCAAACCCACCGAAGCAACCAGCTCACTTTCTCTGTCCGGCTCCGGCGACGCCAATAATGGCGAAGGCCACGGTGCCACTAGCAGCACTCCTGATGATGGTCGCGGCAGCGATCCTGGCGGTGGCGCCCTCGCCGGCCGACGCTGTGTGCAACATGAGCAGCGCCCAGCTCAAGACGTGCCAGCCGGCGGCGGCGACGACGAACCCGACGCCGAACCCGTCGGCGGCCTGCTGCGCAGCGTTGTCCGGGGCCGACCTGCCGTGCCTCTGCTCCTACAAGAACTCGCCGTTGCTCAGCTTCTACGACATCGACCCCAACCGCGCCATGCAGCTGCCCGGCAAGTGCGGCCTCACCATGCCCGCCAACTGCTAATCTATCAAGCTAAAATCATTGTGTTACTGCCAAAATTTGAAGGCTGCAATAATGAAGGAGATAACATAATATGTGAGCCTCCCAGCTTGCGTCGTTGATAGAACAAATTACAGTAGCATATATAAATTGCTACTTGCTACGTACGTATGTACGGCTAGCTAGCTTACTTAGCTCTAGCTGTACGTATTATATATGTTCATTTCTTGTGTGTGTGTGCATGTGTGAGAGATCGAGGTATCGATCGATCGAGTTTGTCATGTATGGTTATTAACTAGTTAGTATATATGTACTACTTGTTGCATATTGATTGCATACCTTCAAATATATATATATATATATATATATATATATACTTTACTTGTGTGTGTTTTTGCAAAATATAATCCAGTGTTGGTGATGCTCTTCTTCTTTTTTACGTTTGCTTGTTGGATCAGATTATATTGTAGGAACACGCACATGCATTCTATATATCTTGACATGTCAGGTACGAAATTCTACCTAGCTATGGCAATGTGCAAAGTTTAAACTGACGTTAGCTAGGATCGACGACCTGTTAGGAACAGGCTAGCTTGAAACTTGAAAGTTTTGTCTCGAAATTTTGCAAATTTCGATCGAGTACAGGTAGCATGCATGTGACTCCGGTCAAAAATTTGGTTAAAATCCCATTCGATTCTAACATTCTTTTTCCTTGTAGTCGTTTTCCTTCCTCTCATGCATGCTGCCAATGATCTGTCAATAATTCTAAAATTTTTCGTTGGCTCGTGATGAAAGGTCGAGTTCAAGGGGGCTGCCAGTTGCAGAAAATAGGTTGGAAGGGGAATTCGAATTATTGCAAGCTTTGTGCCCAACCGGAAATAGTAGATCACTTGTTTGTTGTGTGAGATGCTCTGGATTGGATTGGGAGTGAATAATGGTATGTTTGATGTACATTTAACATTAGAGTTTTAATAAGATTTGATGCCGATTAACTCATATTTCTTTCGCTTATCCCAATCATGTGTGATATGGTTTAATTTGTCTAACCTAGCTAGGTAGGGTTAGCTGAGCATTTTTTGGATGTGTTCTGGTTGTTGAAAAAATTAAACCTGTGATCGATTACTATGTTTAGCTTTCTATAAAAAAGCTTGGCAATAATTTGCCTTTCATCTAAGAAATATCTAATTGTTATTAGATGCAGCGAAAATTTGTTCCACTTTTAATTTTTGTTTAAAATTTTTGTTCATAATTTATGCACGAGATAATTACAAAAATTCAGAATTCGTATCACTCCTGAACTGAAATGTTTTCGCTCCTGGAATTTCCACTCATCAACTACAAAGTTTTTTTTTAAAAAAATAATCTATCTTTTTATTCGATTCATTGGTTTCGTGACATATATCATATCAACCACATTCAAATTTGATCTTTAGCTTAGCCGAGATATTATGTGTCTCGACTGTTGGTTTGTGATGGAATATAATGCTGCTATCACCAAACTAATGATCAATAAGAGACAATGATTAGAATAGTTAATTTGGTGTCGATAATTGAAATGACAATAAACCGTGTAGTCAATCAATGCAATGTCGACGACATATGTCTGTATTTGTTTTTTAAAATCCACTGTATAAATGTAATTTCAAATAAAAATGTATTATTTTTTAAAATTCCTCAATACTGCCATGTACGAGCTGAGGGAGTTGGATCAATTCAATATATGTCGGCTCGTGTGCCCTCCCAGATGCATTTTTCATGCGAGGTCGACGTGAAGAGAATAATGCATCTGGGAGGGCACACGAGCCGACATATATGTCACCCGAGTCGAGGTGATAAGCTTTCCCTGCTTGTTTCTATTAACGATCCGGTCGTCCTGTCTTCTCCGACACATGCATGCTTCTGGCTGGTTGTATCGTCTAGTCCCTAGCTTGCGCTTGATTACTGTAGCTCGTTGATTCTCTCGCACATTAGACATCTCCAACCAATGGTACTATTTCACTACTTAGATTCACTCTCTTTCCTACGTGGATAGAAAATGTAGGGAAAAAAGAATAGCTAGCGACGAGTTAATAGATAAGAGATTTCACGTATTCCAAGAAACCGAGTGTATTACGTGTGATACCAAATACTAGTGGTGAGATAAATTTTTATTTTTATTCTTCTCTCAGCTCCACATCAACAAGCTATTTGATACAACCATTGTGGATGCTCTTACTTCACTACCGGAAAACAAACGTTTGCCGAGTGCTACGATATTTGTCGAGTGCATGGTTTGTCGAGTGCCCGATGAAATGCACTCGGCAAATATCGTACCACTCGGCAATTCCAACATTTTGCCGAGTGTCACGTAGGTGGCACTCGGCAAACAAGCCGAAAAATCCCCCGCCCATTTTTTGTTGCCGCCGTTATGACGGTAGGGGTGAAATTTTGGGTTTGCCAAGTGCCACTAACGGACACTCGGCAAACCCTATACTTTGCCGAGTGCCATAAATAAAAACACTCAGCAAAGTAAAAAATTCCACGGCATAAAAATGACCGAGGATCCAACGGCTGTATATGACCGAGGAAACTGCTAAACAGATGACATGGCAAAAAAATGGGATTCGTTACAACCCAGACAAGCTAGGTCATCCATCAGATAGAGAAGCATGGAAAAAGTTTGATCAGCTCCATCCCGAGAAAGCTTTAGAGCCACGTAATGTACGAATTTCTCTAGCAACATATGGGTTCAATCCATATGGTATGACGGCTACCGCATACAGTTGTTGGCCAATGTTTGTTATTCCCCTCAACCTTCCTCCCGGAGTTATCTTTCAACGACAGAACATTTTCTTGTCCTTGATAATTCCAGGGCCTGAATACCCGGGGAAAATATGAGTGTGTATATGGAGCTTTGATGGCTGATTTGGTCCGTGCATGGGAAGACGGTGTGTTGACATATGACCGATCTACAAAGACAAACTTCAGAATGCATGTCTAGTATATGTACTCTCTACATGACCTACCAGCATATTCGATATTTTACGGCTGGTGCGTGCATGGGAAGTTCGCATGCCCGATTTGTCGGTCGACTCTAAAGTTCATTTGGCTAGCTAAGGGTGGAAAATATTTCTCGTTTGACAAGCACCGACAATTCCTTCCTCGAAACCATCCATTCAGGAAGGATAAGAAGAATTTTACAAAAGGTGTGTCTGTTAAAGACTCAGCACCAACTAAAATGACTGGAGCCGATGTTCGTGCTCAATCAGAGTCTTTGCAAATTAATACACAGGGAGCTAGTTTTATCGGATATGGTGAGCATCATGCATGGACTCACAAGCCATGTTTATGAAATCTTCCTTATTTCAATGATCTTCTCCATCCGCACAACATTGATGTGATGCACACCGAGAAAAATGTTGTCGAGACCATTTTCAGCACAATCATGGATATTCCTGAGAAGATGAAAGACAATGTCAAGGCCCGAGTGGATCAAGCGGCTATATGCAACAGACCCAAGCTCGACATGATACCTCCTAGAAGCGGGAAATCCTAGACGAAGCCAAAGTCTGATTTTGTTCTAACAAGGGGACAAAGGAGGGAAGTACTTGAGTGGTTTCAAACCTTGATGTTTCCTGATGGCTATGCAGCTAATCTGAAGAGGGGAGTTAATCTAGCTACTCTGCTAATAAACGGACTCAAAAGTCATGACTATCACATATGGATTGAGCGGCTGCTCCCGATCATGATTCGTGGCTATGCCATCGAGGATGTCTGGCGAGTTCTAGCTGAATTGAGAAATTTTTTCCGGCAACTTTGTGCTAAACAGATGTCTCACACCGTGGTAGCAGACATGGAGACACTAGCTCCCGTGTTATTATGCAAGCTAGAAAAGATATTTCCGCCTAATTTTTTCAATCGGATGCAACATATGATCTTGCAGCTTCCGTATGAGGCCCAGATGGGAGGTCCGGTCCAGAGCCGTTGGTGCTATTCAATTGAGAGATTCCAAAAGATTCTTCAGAATAAATGTAAGAACAAATGCAAAATTGAAGCATCCATAGTTGAGGCATATGTTTTGGAGGAGGTGTCAAACATCACAACTAGATATTATGCGGACAATCTTCCTAGCGTGCATAATCCACCTTCCCGTTACAATCTTCCAGAAGAAGAATCAAATCTCAGCATATTCAGGGCCAACTAGGAAGTGCAAGTGGTGCTGCTAACAAGACCTTGTAGTATGAAGAGTGTCGTTTGATTATGTTGTATGTCCTGACAAACCTTTCCGAAGTGGAACCATACATTGAGGAATTTCATCGACGATTTTAGCGTGGTTCGAGGGAGGCTAACATTGAGGAATCAACTGCCCTTCTTAAGTATGGTGTCGGAAATGGCAATCCCGATTTCATTTCTTGGTTCAAAACTAAGGTATTTCTTAACTTAACTTTTAGTTAGTTCTACCTTTAAATTATATCTTATATGCAACTAATATACATGTTCATCGTGTTTAAACCTATAGGGAAGAACCGACACGACAATGAGTTCCGAGTTGAGGCAAGTTGTGAATGGTTGTGCCTACAAGGTCAAGACATTCAAAGCTTACGACATAAACGACTATCGTTTTCACACAACAAGCCATGAACAGAGACGACCTAACCAAAGAACCACAAATTCTGGAGTTTTTACTCCGGGCACAGACGGGGTTGACTACTATGGACGACTCAAAGAAATATAAGAATTGAGTTTCGACAGGAGCAAACCTCTTAATCCCGTTATATTTAAATGCCACTGGTTCAATCCCAAAGTAGTAAGACAGACTCCTGAACTTGGCTTAATCGAAATTCATCAAGATACCACCTTACCGAGTGAAGATTTTTACATCGTGGCTCAACAGGCAACACAAGTTTACTATCTCCCTTACCCGTGCAAAACCGTCACACGTCTTAAAGGTTGGGATGTTGTGTATAAGGTGTCGCCACATGGTAAACTGTCTGTTCCCAACAAAGTGTCTTCGCCACGTGCCACGTGGGCACTCGGCAAAGTGCCTTTGCCAAGTGCCACGTGGGGTACTAGGCGAAGGGCCATCAAGTCACCCCCAGCCGTCAGCCGTCCACGTTTGCCGAGTGGTACACGTGGCACTCGCGAAGTCTATATTGCATTCGGTGAACACCCACGTCGCTGATAAGGCTTGTGCCGAGTGGGGTTCACCAAGTGTGGCACTCGGCGAAGCCTTCGCCGAGTGGAAAAGTGGCTTCGCCGAGTGCCCTAGACACTCAGCAAATAAGGTTGTTCCCATAGTGCTTGGATGCAAAGACTTAGGCCCTGTTTGGATGAAGTTGCTTATTTTTAGTGACTAAACTTGCTTATTTTAGTAGGGACTAATGGACTAAACTTTAGGGATTAAAGTTTAGTCTCAATAAACAATCTTGTTTGGGATTTTAGGGACTAAATCAGACTAAACTTTAGTCCCTAAAAATAAGCAACCCCAATCCAAATGGGGTCTTAGTTTGATTTCTTTAGAGACTGTATGGTTACTTGACTACAAGGACTAAAGGAGTAAAGTTCATAGTCTGTCTTTGTTTTGGTTCTTTAGTCCAATGACTACATGGACTAAAATCAATAAATTCAGTACAATAAAGACTTTTTTACCCCTAGACTAGTACCCTTCTCCCTATTCTGGCATCATAAATGCGACGGTTGTGGTGTCTTTTGTGCTGTTTAGTCCAGTTTAGTCCACTTATTTGGACTAGAGGACTAACGTCTTTAGTCTAAATTTTAGTCCACTTGTTTAACACTTTAGGGACTAAAAGTGCTACAAAACAAAGGACTAAAGTTTAGTCCTAAGGAACCAAACAGAGGTTCCATGGAATAAGTCAATAAATACAATTAAACAAAGACTGTTTTACCCCTGCATTAAGAGGCATGAATGTTCCCAAGACATTTTAATGAGGGGCGGAAGTGTCCAAAACTCACTTTAGTCCAATTTAATCCATCTTATGTAGACTAGAGGACTAAAGGCTTTAGTCCAAACTTTAGTTCACGTGTTTGGGTATTTATGGACTAAAAGTGCATAAAAACAGTGAACTAAACTTTAGTCCATAGGAACCAAACAGGCTTATAGGTGACTAAATTTTAGTCCATCCTTATTTGGTTCTAGTGACTAAAGGTCATTACTAAAATAGAACAAATACCAAATTACCCTTGTTTGCATTTTTTGCTCAAGCTTGTCCTGTTTGAAGTTGCAAGAGAAGATCCGATCCAAACCATGGTGGATCCGGTTAGGAGAGGAGTGTGGGTGGTGGCGACGTAGGGAGCAATTGTGGCGACGACAGGGATGGCTGGTAGAGGTGTAGGGATGAATGGGGATGGTGGTGGCGGATGTGTGGGGACGAACTGGGATGGTGGCGACGTAGGGAGCAGTGGGGACGGCGATGGGGATGGCTAATAGATGTGTGGGAACAAGCAAGGGTGGTGGCGACGGGAACGGTCAGCGGCGATGGGGACGACCGGCAGAGGTGTGGGGACGAGCGGTGGTGGTGGCGGTGTAGGGATTAGTGGGGGCAGCGACGAGGACGACCAGCGAAGATGTGGGGACGAGCGGTGGCGGCGTAGGGAGCAGTGGGGGCGGTGACAAGGATGACCGACAGAGGCGTGAGGACAGCCGGTGGCTAGCGACGAGGATGGTCGGCGTATGCGTGGGGACAACCAGCAGCGGTGGGGACGACTGACAGAGGCATGGGAGGGCCAGCGGTGGTGGCGGTGGAGGATTGGGAGAGAGCGAGAGCAAAGTTTGGATTGAGAGGAGTGAGGGCAGACCAGGTCAATGTGACCTTTTAGTCACTTTAGTACCTTTTTGGGACTAAGGGCTAAACTTTAGGGTTTAAACTTTAGTCCCTTTTAGTTCCTATGTTTGATAGTTTACTAAAGTTTAGCAACTCCAAACCAAACACCCTTAAGTAATCTCATTTTTTTCATCAGATTACTTCTTTCTCTGTTGAATAATTAAGAAAATTTTAGTATAATTTATTTCATAAATAAATGACTAACGCTAATGGATAACAATCATGATTGATCATATTATATATATAGCAGTATAGTACACATGCTATGCAACGTTCAAAATCAAAAAATAATTATATTAGCAATGTTTCGTAGGTGTCATCTCCTCCCAAACATAGGAACTTTGTTAAGTGGTCACACTTTTTGACAAACCCTTTGAACTCATGACAGTAGCTATGCACCATGATCGACATCGAAAAAAATAATTGTGCACCATGATCCGGTGGTCGAGGATATGATCAGAGCGGTAGACGGGGATGGAGAGGGGACAATGGACCCGATAGAGTCGATAGTGAGGACATATGCGGCTGTTGGCAATGAGGATGGGCGACAGCGGAGCAAAAACGCATGATGTGGGCTCGGATTCACGAGGCTAAGACTGGAATTGATGGTGGGATTCAGTCATGCACTCTGGATTTATAGGAAAGCACCAGAGAAGGAAAGAGAGTGTGTATGAAAAGGGATTACGAAGCTTCCAAAAATAATATTATACCATGAATATGTTTCTATTTATTTATTAGTTTTATATAAGACTAATTAGATTTCTATATATATGATTAGCATTTCATATATTAATGATTTTCAGAAAAATAGATCGGCTTTCATATATTTATGATTTCCATATATTAATAACTTTAATATAAAAAATCAGCTTCCATATATTGATGATTTCCATATATTAATAATTAGTACTATATAAAACATATTAGCTTCCATATAATAAAGCAGGCAGAGCCCAATGGTAGAGAGAAAGAGCGCATTACAGACACTACCGGAATAATCAAATTTGTCGAGTGTTCAAATCTTTGCCGAGTGTATTATGTCGGGCACTTGGCAAAGATGGGTTTGGCGAGTGTTTTTTAAAAAACACTCAGCAAAATATAAACACTCGATGAATCAATTGTTTGCCGAGTGTTTTTCTAAAATACACTCGGCAAAAATTTGTACAAACGGACGTCTTGACGGTGTGCTCGCGCGGACAAAAAATTTTTTTGGGAGGTTTGTCGAGTGTTTTTTGAAAAAGCACTCGGCAAGGACAGTGGGTTTGCTGAGTGCTTTTCAAAAAACACTCGGCAAACCCAATTTTTTTTGTGTGTGTGAACCTTATTTCGATCCTATGTGATATTTCCTATTTGGTTTTATCTTGAATTTTTTTCTACACTCAAAATACAACACATATTATCTCATGTAAAAATTTCATATTTGTTTAGTTCAGTTTGCTATTTTTAATTATCAAGTATGTTTCTAGGATTTAAATTGAAATAGGTGAAAATTGAACTACAAGTACCTACATTAATGAACTAAAAATTATATAAAATCATATTCATATTTCTTAGTATATTTTGAGTTATTATGCACTAAATTGAAATAAATTTTGAAAAAAACTATGTTGCGACACTCTATCGGTAATATAGAGCTTAATTGTTTTTAAATTCTAAAAAATAAAATGAAGTCTGAAAAATATGAGACTTGTCTTGATGTTATAATATGATACGTAGATATTGTGATAAAAATTTAAAAATGTTTTAATAAAGTTTTCACGTAAGATGTTAAGAAACCGAAGATTTTGTGAGGGGTAATTAGGGACTAGAGAAGAGATGTGATAGGTTTGAAAGCAAATAAATGATTATTTTTTTGTTTGAACTTATTTTTTTAAAAAAATAAAAATACAATATACCTTATCTAATATAAAATTCAGTATTTTTCTGGGTCAGTTAATATTTTTAATTCATTATGGGTATTTTTAGGATTAAAATAAAAATAGGTCAAATTTGAACTTTAAGTGCATGAAATAATAAACAAAAAATATTTAAAAAATCATATTCATGTTTTAAAGTCTATTTTTAGTTCTTATCCACTAAATTGAAAGAAAGTTTTAACAATATTGGTCACGACACTCTATCGACAACATGAAGCCTAATTTTTTGAACCATAAAAAAATCAAATGAAGTATGAAAAATATTATACTTGCTATGATGTTATGATATGATATGAAGATACCATGATAAAAATTTAAAATGTTTTGATAAAGTTATCACATAGAGTGTTTAGAAACCGGAGATTTTGAAAGGGAGAATTAGGGTTTACAGAAGAAATGAGATATACTTGAAAACAAATTGATAGTTAAATTTTTATTTAAACTTGAAACTTTTTATATAATAAAAATACAACATATATTATCCTATGAGTGTATTTTAAAATATTTAACAAAAAATTATCAAGAAAAAGAATGATAAGCACATTTACAAAGTTTTTAAAAATATAAAAAATATTTGCCGAGTGTCAAAACTAAGTCTCTCGGTATTTTTTTAGTTGTTTGCCGAGTGTAACAGCCCCAAAATTAAAAGGGAATAAAATAAAGAAATATAATAAATAAAAGAATTTCTGAATTTTATTATTAATAAAAACCCTAAAAGAGCCCTATTAAAGCCAAACAGAGACCAATATTCAAAATTTGGACTTGAAAATTTTATGGGGTAAACTAGAAGCCAAGAAATATTTTTGAGAATTTTTACAAAATTTTAGCAATAGTGCTTCAAGCATTAATCAAATAATTGATATTCTGGAATTATTTTAATTGAGAAAAGAATTTAAACCTTATTGGGCCGCCTCCCTCCTTTCTCCTCGGCCCGGCCCAGCCTTCCCCCCCCCTCGGCCGCTGACAGGCGGGGCCGCCCTGTCAGCACCATCGTCCCCTCTCTCCGCGCGCGCCACGCCCCTCAGGCCCACACGTCAGTCCCCGCCACGCGCCCCCTCTCCCGCTGTCGGGTGGGACCCGCTTGTCGGCACCATCTCCCCCCCTCTCTCCTCTCCCGCACGCTCCGCCAGGACCACATGTCAGCCTCCGCCCGCGCCTCTTCGGTCGCTGCCAAGCCTGGCCCGCTCGTCAGCCCCCTTCCCTTTCGCTCTCCGCCCCTGACAGGTGGCCCCCACCTGTCAGGATCATCTTCTTCCTCGGAAGGGGATCCCTCCCCTTCCATATCGGCGCCCCCCCTTCCATTTTCGCCGTCGGCCGCCCGGATCCGCAAGATTGAGCCCGAGATCACCTTCCTTGATCGCCGGTGATCCCCTTCCGCCCATGCCCGACGCGTTTTCGCCCAAATGGAAGCCAACCCGAGCTTTGGAAAGGCTCGCCGGAATATTTTGGAATCCCTCGGATTTCCTCGGCTTGCCTACCGTTCTCTTGCCGTCGACGAGCCTATAAGAGCCCTCGCCACCACCGCACTCAAGCAACCCGAGAAGAGCACCAGCCTTCGCCTACCCGAGTGCCGCCACGATTTTTTGGGAATTTCCCCTGTTTCCCCTCCGGCAGCCCCTCGCCGGCGCTCCGGGCCACCGTCGCCCTCGCCGTCACCTCCGCCGGGACCGTCGACGCGCCCTCGGCCTCGCATCGCCTCCGCCGGGCCGGATCACCGCCGGATCTCGCTGCCGCTGTCGATCCCGAAAAGAACCGCCGCCCTCTCCTCGACGCCGGCCACCGCCACGACTCCATCGTCATCACCACCGGTATGCCGAGAACCCCCTCATGCCCCTCTGTCCATTTTTGCCATCGCCTAGGGCCTTAGGCCTCGCCGTCGCCGGTAATTGCTCGCCATTGCTTCGCCGGAGCTGGAGAAGAAGGATATCCAGCCCCCTTCTGTGCGTGCCGTGCCGGATGGGACGACAGCCGTCCGATCAGATCTGGACGCTTGGCATTAATTCATTTCGACGGATTAATCTGGGACGTCCAAATCTGACGAAGGGGTATCCGTGAATCCTAGCCATCGGATTTCATTTAAATCCCCGCGCACACTGTGGCCGTTGGATCTTGATCCAACCGCTGCCACGTGCCCGGCTCACGCACGCAGTCGTTGGTTCACGGTGAACCCAGTTCACCGTGGACCAGAGACTAATTTCTGTTTAAAATAAAATTCAGAAAAATAGTTTAAACTTCCAAAATTCATATCTTGCTCAAATTAACTCCAAATTTCACCATTTTGATTCTGGAAAATTTGTCTTTTCATCCTCTACACTTTTATGCAATAAAAACAATATGTTTATTTGGCACATAATAACCTTATTAAATAATAAAGAAAATTCCCCTTTAGGGTTTAATTAACACTTTAAATAATAATTCAGAAGAATCCTTAAAAATTTATAAATTAATTCCAGAGGATACAATGGCTCCATTTCATTGTTATTAATACAATAAAAATGGAATGACCATGTTGTCCATGACATTTTATTAAATAACATCCCTAAGACCCCTTTAGGATTTGATTAATATTCCAATTAAATCATACAGAAAAAAACTCTTAGAAATTTATAGGATCTATTAACTCCAGTACATTGTTTATAAACCAATAAAGAAGTAACAATTCATTTTTGCCCATTATAAGTCATTAAATAAACATCCCCTAGGCCCATTTAATAATTAACTCATATAATAGAAATATAACACTTTACAAAAATATCATGAAAATTTAGATAATAAATCCAAGGACTTAATGACTTGATTCCACTGTTTAAATGCAATAAAAATAACATGTTCACTTAGCCCACTTTAATCTATTAATTAATATTGCAAAAGCCCTTGTAGGATAATTAAGTAATTCATAAACTAGAAGTTAAACACTTTATAAAAATATCATGACAACTTGTATAATAACTTTAGAGAACCTAACAACTTGAGTTTACTATTTTTACCATAAAAATAGAATATTCATTTTTACCCACTTTGTTCCATTAAAGGATATTGTAAATGCCCTTTTAGGACATTTAATTAAGGCATTTAAGAAAAAGTCAACCCTTTATGAAACTATCCTAAAACTTATATAACAAACTTCAGAAGATCTAAATAACCTAATGTCACTATATTAATGCCATAAAAACATTAAGGTCATTTTATAACTTTTTACTTCAACTTTAAGAAGGGGAAAAATAAAAACCCCCTTAGGAAAAATAATTACATCAAGTCTTAAGATTCAGAAATCTCATTAGAAATCAATCTTAGATATTTAAGTGACAATTCCCTAGGATTTAAGACTCTATCTCCCTTACTTAAATCCAACAACAACTTGTATGCTTATATGCTTGATTTTGGATTGTTTATTGAATGTTGTGTTTACTTTCCGTATCGAGAAGACTACAACGTCGTCGAAGATCCCGAGTCTTACCCCGAGGTTCCACCTTCACCATTCACGGATCAAGGCAAGTCATCGACCACCTCTGTGGAAACAGTTGATCATATTTGAGCCCATGTTTTAATAAATTATCGCTATAACTCATAGGTTAATATTGCATTAGTCCAATAATCAAGCCTTACACTTATATTTATTAGATCCCCGTCCTTGTGTGCAAACCCAAGCCATGCTTATTGAGCCTTAACTCCTTGTCACTCTACTATAACAATATTAGCTAGTGCCCAATGTACCGGCACAACTGCTATAGGATATAAAGAATGAGTCGTAGATAGATGGATTCTGGTATATGAGATACCCCGTTATTCTTGTCTCTGGACTCTGTTGGAGTTAGGTATGTTATAAGTATGGTGGGTTCCGGGTGCAAGCTCGGAAACTGGTTGGTCGCACCCGGGGCACTATAAGGACCGGTCTGCGGGATCTGTTGCAAAGCACTTCCGTACCAACCACAAGTCTAATGGGTAAGTCCTAACTGGAAGTGTGGAACACTCCGTCTCTCGGCACCATAGTGGAGGGGGCAAGGGGCTAGCCTGCGGGCGACTTGTACCAAAGGAGGCTCAAGGGGGGGTATGGTGGGGCACCGACGCGTCGGGACACCATATGAAACCTATAAGAGGGTGCTGTTGAGTCGGGGAAGACCATATGGAAGGTTTTGGCACGAGTTCCCGTGAAATGGGTCATCTCGTTACACTTCGGCGTAAGTGATGAGTGCGTGCCTTGTGGGTACAGTGGTACATCTCTGATCAGAGTAACATCAATCTTTTCGAAAAGCCGAGCCCACGGTCAAGGGCGGGTTGTGTGACTACTCGCAGTTAGTTTACAATTGGTTGAATTATTGAGTTATTCATGGCATGTAAGGACTATTGTGCGAGGAGGTGAAACGTACTCCTCGAGCTAGAAGGTGATGATGCATACACATGTTTACTTTTTCGTACTAATAAATTGCTCACAATTAATGCTTTACAATTATGCTGCTTCCGCAAAACTAGCCACCATCTCCCTTGATTTTACCTTGCATTATATTTGCATTCGGTGGCTTGCTGAGTACATCTGTACTCACCCCGTTGACTTACACCATCAGAGCCCGTCTACTACGAGGAGGATGAAGGTCTGGAGTAGCGACCCAGTCAAGGCGAGACTGGAAGAAGACGTTCATCTAGGACCCTTGATTTTTATTAGTTTCTCTTCACTTTCATTTCACTTTTGTATTAATGCGGTCTACGAACCGTGAATGATTGCCCGTCTTGTACGTGGTCGTGTGATGAACGTCTTGTTTTATTGATTTTCTATGGAATTTCAATAAAGTCCTGATTTATTAAATCGGGGCGCGACAAGATGGTATCAGAGCCGACTTGACTGTAGGAAGCCAAACAGACCTAACCTTAGGACTTATATATATTCACTATATTTTACAAAAGATTACTTATCCTCTCATCTTCCGAGGTTTTCACAAAAATTTTCTCTCTTTTGTAGATGCCGGTCCATACCATGAGCGGGACTCTTCGTGACGAGGCCGGATTCATCCGCGAGCTTCGCGTGCTCGTCGACTTCTTGGGGTTTCCCCATGAGCCTGCGTTCCACGGGATCTTTCCCGATGCGAGCGAGAGCTACTGCGAGGTCACGGTTGTTATCCGCCCCTCCTCCACGCAGCCACCCTTCTACACCCATGGAGTCGGAGGACCTTCATTCGGGGTAGCCAGCCAGCGAGCCGCTCTTCAGTCCCTCGCTGAGCTTCGATTGGTCTATGACTGCCACCTTCGCGACACCATCTACCGCTTCATGCCCATGCGCACACCCGGGAGTCACCGCAGCATCTACATCAACTCCCTCCCTCAAGACAACTCCGCCATCGCCCGCACCATGAGACTCTTGAAGGCTATGGACAACCTTCACACGGAGGCCGTCCTCGACGTAGATAGTCAGCACGACACCATCGACTTCTACCGTCACTCATCGGAGAACCTGATCCGCGAGAATGCTGAGCTCCGTCGACAGCTTCAGCAGAACCCCCAGCTGACCCTCGAGGTGGAGGAATTAAGGCGTCAGAACGAGCTCCTACGCCAGGGCGCCATGGTCAATACCCAGCTCCACCAGCAGCTCAAAGACTTGAAGAAGGATCTTGAGGAGATCGCACCTCTTCTGCCTCGCAAGAAGAAACCCCTTCGGATCCCTACCGTGAGGCCCAAGAGGATCTCCCACAGTGCTCCACCCGCCGGACCGTCAAGTTCCTCGACCCCGACCGTCTCCCGCGAGCCCGTGATCGAGTCGTCCCCTGAGCTACCATAGACGTAGATTTACGGTTGATTGCTTTTCTTTTTACTTGATTGTATTACCATTCATGTCAAAAATAAGGCATGAATGAATATATAAATATATGTAATCGCAAGAACGATACATTTTGAAATAAAAACTTAATCCCATTTCCTCATATACCTATTAGGTCATAATCCCAACCTAAAGGAGAGAATCTACCTCTAAGTTTCAACTCAACCAGATTTGTTCATCACCGTTCTGCAAGGTCAACTCCAATCGTGAAATCAAGACACGTTATCAGGAAAGCCCTACCTTAGCCAAACCCAACCTATGAAGATGTAGATTTAAAGTCTCTAGTGTAAAGAAGTGATTCCTAGCTAAAACATATCCGGGACTTTCTAGCCTTTCCGAATCTCGGGACGAGATTCTTGTTAAGGAGGTTAGGATTGTAACACCTTGATTTTCGCCAGGCATTAAAAATAAAATAAAGTAATTAATGAATAAATTCCAATAAAAGGATAAATCAAGAAAGAGGAAAACTAAAATATGGACCTAAAAATTTCATTTAAATAACGATTAGCTAGAATATTCTCCTAAAAATTCTCCTAAGCATTAAATCACGTTCCAAAAATTTTCTCGAAATTTTGGTACCAAGGAATTCAATAAGATATAATCAACATCACTTCATCTTAAACCTCTAACACAAATTAATAAAATACATGAATGTTGAGTGAATAAAATACATATATTAAAAATAATATAAGGCATGAGTGTGAAAAATAATAAGGAACTAAAATAAAATATGTAAGCATCTAGGTCAATTTATCTTAGGCAATAAAATCAGTAACAATTTCCCTTAATGTGGGCACCGTCTTTTTGAACCCTTCAACTTCAGGATGGCCAATAACCAAGAATCCGGAGCTCCACACGATGAGAACACCACAGGCAATCTGCCTCAGTGGGGTGCAGCTGGACCTCAGCAGATCCCTGTTATCTATCATCCCACACTTACGGAGATGATGGCAAAACAGAACCAATTGATCGCCACACTGCTTACCCAGATGCAACAACAACAGAAGCAGATGCAAGAGCAGCAGGCACAGTTGTTCCGTCTCCAACAACACCAACACGAGCTCTCCCTTCAACTAATCCACGGGGACTTCGCCAACTTTCAAAGATTGGTGAATGAAGCAATTATACCAGAAACCAGAGTGATTCCACCTCAAGCCCCAACCCCTGCCAAGCCACGAACCATCCTCGGAGGGCCAATCACAGACATCCCACCCCAAGCACCGCCTACCGGAAGAACTCCAACACAAGCTACCGGATACAAGAGAGACAGGAACGGCAAGCCGATTGTGTGCTTCAACTGTCGCCAAGGAGGCCACTACGCCAACAAGTGCTCCTACCCCAAGCGGGCGCCATCCTCCATTCCAAACCCAGAGGGACATACTCTAGATCACCACAAAGAGAAACCAGATACAACCAAGGACACTCCCAATTTGATCTCAACCAACCCGGATCCAGAGATCGCTTTGCCTACTCCTGATGTAACTCCTCCTCCTAACCCAGAGCACCAGTAGAACTCCGTCCCTTAGTTTTCCTGAGGTTCACTTCGAATCTCGAGGACGAGATTCTCTGTAAGGGGGATAGGATTGTAACAGCCCCAAAATTAAAAGGGAATAAAATAAAGAAATATAATAAATAAAAGAATTTCTGAATTTTATTATTAATAAAAACCCTAAAAGAGCCCTATTAAAGCCAAACAGAGACCAATATTCAAAATTTGGACTTGAAATTTTATGGGGTAAACTAGAAGCCAAGAAATATTTTTGAGAATTTTTACAAAATTTTAGCAATAGTGCTTCAAGCATTAATCAAATAATTGATATTCTGGAATTATTTTAATTGAGAAAAGAATTTTAAACCTTATTGGGCCGCCTCCCTCCTTTCTCCTCGGCCCGGCCCAGCCTTCCCCCCCCCCCTCGGCCGCTGACAGGCGGGGCCGCCCTATCAGCACCATCGTCCCCTCTCTCCGCGCGCGCCACGCCCCTCAGGCCCACACGTCAGTCCCCGCCACGCGCCCCCTCTCCCGCTGTCGGGTGGGACCCGCTTGTCGGCACCATCTCCCCCCCCCTCTCTCCTCTCCCGCACGCTCCGCCAGGACCACATGTCAGCCTCCGCCCGCGCCTCTTCGGTCGCTGCCAAGCCTGGCCCGCTCGTCAGCCCCCTTCCCTTTCGCTCTCCGCCCCTGACAGGTGGCCCCCACCTGTCAGGATCATCTTCTTCCTCGGAAGGGGATCCCTCCCCTTCCATATCGGCGCCCCCCCTTCCATTTTCGCCGTCGGCCGCCCGGATCCGCAAGATTGAGCCCGAGATCACCTTCCTTGATCGCCGGTGATCCCCTTCCGCCCATGCCCGACGCGTTTTCGCCCAAATGGAAGCCAACCCGAGCTTTGGAAAGGCTCGCCGGAATATTTTGGAATCCCTCGGATTTCCTCGGCTTGCCTACCGTTCTCTTGCCGTCGACGAGCCTATAAGAGCCCTCGCCACCACCGCACTCAAGCAACCCGAGAAGAGCACCAGCCTTCGCCTACCCGAGTGCCGCCACGATTTTTTGGGAATTTCCCCTGTTTCCCCTCCGGCAGCCCCTCGCCGGCGCTCCGGGCCACCGTCGCCCTCGCCGTCACCTCCGCCGGGACCGTCGACGCGCCCTCGGCCTCGGCATCGCCTCCGCCGGGCCGGATCACCGCCGGATCTCGCTGCCGCTGTCGATCCCGAAAAGAACCGCCGCCCTCTCCTCGACGCCGGCCACCGCCACGACTCCATCGTCATCACCACCGGTATGCCGAGAACCCCCTCATGCCCCTCTGTCCATTTTTGCCATCGCCTAGGGCCTTAGGCCTCGCCGTCGCCGGTAATTGCTCGCCATTGCTTCGCCGGAGCTGGAGAAGAAGGATATCCAGCCCCCTTCTGTGCGTGCCGTGCCGGATGGGACGACAGCCGTCCGATCAGATCTGGACGCTTGGCATTAATTCATTTCGACGGATTAATCTGGGACGTCCAAATCTGACGAAGGGGTATCCGTGAATCCTAGCCATCGGATTTCATTTAAATCCCCGCGCACACTGTGGCCGTTGGATCTTGATCCAACCGCTGCCACGTGCCCGGCTCACGCACGCAGTCGTTGGTTCACGGTGAACCCAGTTCACCGTGGACCAGAGACTAATTTCTGTTTAAAATAAAATTCAGAAAAATAGTTTAAACTTCCAAAATTCATATCTTGCTCAAATTAACTCCAAATTTCACCATTTTGATTCTGGAAAATTTGTCTTTTCATCCTCTACACTTTTATGCAATAAAACAATATGTTTATTTGGCACATAATAACCTTATTAAATAATAAAGAAAATTCCCCTTTAGGGTTTAATTAACACTTTAAATAAATAATTCAGAAGAATCCTTAAAAATTTATAAATTAATTCCAGAGGATACAATGGCTCCATTTCATTGTTATTAATACAATAAAAATGGAATGACCATGTTGTCCATGACATTTTATTAAATAACATCCCTAAGACCCCTTTAGGATTTGATTAATATTCCAATTAAATCATACAGAAAAAACTCTTAGAAATTTATAGGATCTATTAACTCCAGTACATTGTTTATAAACCAATAAAGAAGTAACAATTCATTTTTGCCCATTATAAGTCATTAAATAAACATCCCCTAGGCCCATTTAATAATTAACTCATATAATAGAAATATAACACTTTACAAAAATATCATGAAAATTTAGATAATAAATCCAAAGGACTTAATGACTTGATTCCACTGTTTAAATGCAATAAAAATAACATGTTCACTTAGCCCACTTTAATCTATTAATTAATATTGCAAAAGCCCTTGTAGGATAATTAAGTAATTCATAAACTAGAAGTTAAACACTTTATAAAAATATCATGACAACTTGTATAATAACTTTAGAGAACCTAACAACTTGAGTTTACTATTTTTACCATAAAAATAGAATATTCATTTTTACCCACTTTGTTCCATTAAAGGATATTGTAAATGCCCTTTTAGGACATTTAATTAAGGCATTTAAGAAAAAGTCAACCCTTTATGAAACTATCCTAAAACTTATATAACAAACTTCAGAAGATCTAAATAACCTAATGTCACTATATTAATGCCATAAAAACATTAAGGTCATTTTATAACTTTTTACTTCAACTTTAAGAAGGGGAAAAATAAAAACCCCCTTAGGAAAAATAATTACATCAAGTCTTAAGATTCAGAAATCTCATTAGAAATCAATCTTAGATATTTAAGTGACAATTCCCTAGGATTTAAGACTCTATCTCCCTTACTTAAATCCAACAACAACTTGTATGCTTATATGCTTGATTTTGGATTGTTTATTGAATGTTGTGTTTACTTTTCCGTATCGAGAAGACTACAACGTCGTCGAAGATCCCGAGTCTTACCCCGAGGTTCCACCTTCACCATTCACGGATCAAGGCAAGTCATCGACCACCTCTGTGGAAACAGTTGATCATATTTGAGCCCATGTTTTAATAAATTATCGCTATAACTCATAGGTTAATATTGCATTAGTCCAATAATCAAGCCTTACACTTATATTTATTAGATCCCCGTCCTTGTGTGCAAACCCAAGCCATGCTTATTGAGCCTTAACTCCTTGTCACTCTACTATAACAATATTAGCTAGTGCCCAATGTACCGGCACAACTGCTATAGGATATAAAGAATGAGTCGTAGATAGATGGATTCTGGTATATGAGATACCCCGTTATTCTTGTCTCTGGACTCTGTTGGAGTTAGGTATGTTATAAGTATGGTGGGTTCCGGGTGCAAGCTCGGAAACTGGTTGGTCGCACCCGGGGCACTATAAGGACCGGTCTGCGGGATCTGTTGCAAAGCACTTCCGTACCAACCACAAGTCTAATGGGTAAGTCCTAACTGGAAGTGTGGAACACTCCGTCTCTCGGCACCATAGTGGAGGGGGCAAGGGGCTAGCCTGCGGGCGACTTGTACCAAAGGAGGCTCAAGGGGGGGTATGGTGGGGCACCGACGCGTCGGGACACCATATGAAACCTATAAGAGGGTGCTGTTGAGTCGGGGAAGACCATATGGAAGGTTTTGGCACGAGTTCCCGTGAAATGGGTCATCTCGTTACACTTCGGCGTAAGTGATGAGTGCGTGCCTTGTGGGTACAGTGGTACATCTCTGATCAGAGTAACATCAATCTTTTCGAAAAGCCGAGCCCACGGTCAAGGGCGGGTTGTGTGACTACTCGCAGTTAGTTTACAATTGGTTGAATTATTGAGTTATTCATGGCATGTAAGGACTATTGTGCGAGGAGGTGAAACGTACTCCTCGAGCTAGAAGGTGATGATGCATACACATGTTTACTTTTTCGTACTAATAAATTGCTCACAATTAATGCTTTACAATTATGCTGCTTCCGCAAAACTAGCCACCATCTCCCTTGATTTTACCTTGCATTATATTTGCATTCGGTGGCTTGCTGAGTACATCTGTACTCACCCCGTTGACTTACACCATCAGAGCCCGTCTACTACGAGGAGGATGAAGGTCTGGAGTAGCGACCCAGTCAAGGCGAGACTGGAAGAAGACGTTCATCTAGGACCCTTGATTTTTATTAGTTTCTCTTCACTTTCATTTCACTTTTGTATTAATGCGGTCTACGAACCGTGAATGATTGCCCGTCTTGTACGTGGTCGTGTGATGAACGTCTTGTTTTATTGATTTTCTATGGAATTTCAATAAAGTCCTGATTTATTAAATCGGGGCGCGACACCGAGTGTCCTCGATTTAACACTCGACAAACAAATAAATGATTTTGTTTTCTTACTATGGGGAGCACTCGGATTAGTGACGTGGCGAAATATTTTGCCATCCCGCACAAATTTTAGTTGTTTGCCGAGTGTCCTCCTTCTGACACTCGGCAAAGAAATTTTTCGTTGTCCCGCGCAAAATTTTTAGCATCCCGCGCCTTGGCCTTTAAATGCTGCCCAATAGCCTAGCTCTGCGCTAACACTTCTCTTCCCTCCTCTGCATTGCTCCCCACCCCACACCCCAGCTCTACCAATCGTGGTTGGCCCGCCGTGAAGCTGTTTTCATTGTGCCCTCGCCCTCCAACACCACTGCGAGGTGGCTGTGGAGGCGAAGGAGAAGGAGCTCCTAGAAGTTGCGCCAGCGACGACCTCCCCAAGCGGCGCAATGATGATGCTGGCACCTGGCAGTGCAGGCCCGTTGGCTTGGCCATGAGCCCATGAGCAAGGCAGCAATGGACTCTAGTGGGTCTCACTGTCCCATGATGGCTTGGCTCTTGAGGATTAATCGTTTGTGCACAAAGTTGCATTTTGTATTTTTTTATAGTAGTTGAATCATCTAATATTCATTGATATATTCTTTTTATTTGTTTCACATTGTTTTGTTTCTCTGATGTGTTGGTCTTGGTTATCAATATTCTATTAGCTCTAGTAAAATGAAAATCAAGATTTTTGCCTGATTGGTTTAATCAGAAGGCTTAATTAGGGGATTGAATACTGCGTGTCGATATTTGTTTTTATTTTCAGCTGTTTTTGGTTGCCGAGTGTCACTCTAAGCACTTGGTAAAGTTGTCGTCATGTTGTTTCCTGCCGTTTGGCACTTTTTTTTTTGCCGAGTGTCACTCTAAGCACTTGGCGAAGAGTTTGCCGAGTGTCTAATAAAAAACACTCGGTGAATTCCTGTTTGCTGAGGTAATGTTTACCGTGTGCCGTTCGCTGAGTACAACACTCGGTGAACCTTTCGCCGAGAGTTTTTGGGGCTTCGCCGAGTGTCTCTGGTACTCGGCAAATATATAGTTTCCTGTAGTGAGATTCATAATAAAACAAGTAGTGAATGAAATGTTAGGATCTTCTTTGAGATGAGTGAGTAAATGGACATACAACTCCGCCAATTATATAGTGGGGTAGATGAGTCTAATATAGTGATATATATAATCTACCAAAACGTGATTATATCTAACATTCTTGAAACGGTAGCATGAGGATGTGAATTATGAAATTAAAACATATTTGTCGATGTTTTGTTAGCAGGTAGCTAGTCGGGCCAAAGACTGAAAATATTCCTCACAAGCACTGAGGCACAAGATATTTACTTAGATTTAGACATTTTAGAAAATAATAACTCAATGTTATGCTAGTATGGGCTACAAATTTGTTTTCAATATTTTATGCACTTGCCGTTCAGTTTTGATGTATTCCAATATAAACCCTAGAAACACACTTAATTAATTAAAAATAGTAAACCGATTCATTAAAAATTCTAACTTTTTACATAAGATTGGTTACGTTGTATTTTGGGTGTAAAAAATTCAAGTTCAAACAAAGAACTACTCCCCTCTGATGTACAAATAATAGTCGTTTTGATATTTATTGAGAGTGTACAAATATTAGTCATCCCGTCAATCGAAGCATTGCTGCCAAATAGGATGTGTCCATCGGGAGTTGAACTTGGGTAGCACCACTAAAATCTAGGCTCCATATTCAATTGAGACAACCCTTGTAACTTTATTTAATATCACCTTGGTATGTGTAATTTTGTCTAAACGACTAATATTTGTACACCGGAGGGAGTAACAATTAATTTGCTTTCAAATCTAACTCATTTTTTGTCTAAATAGTAATTCCTTCTTGGAGAACCTCTGACAATTTTTTCGAAACATTTTTTAATTTTTATCATAATATCTATATATCATATTATAATACCTTAATAATACACTCTGGGAAAGATACCGTTTCTTCCCACAGTATCTCAAGCGAAGGTTTAAAAGTAAATCTGAATTTGAATATAATTTTTGAATCTAGCAAATTTGTGAGAATCAAGAAAAGCGACATGAAAGATTTCTGGGTAGAATTCAAAGTAGTTTGAACTTGATATTTTGGGATTAGAATTTAGAGCAAACTTGAGAAAATTCCAATAAGTAGCCCTGCGTGCACGTGCAAGTGAACACAACTACACAAGTATTTTCAGGAAGCTTCGCAACATTCGAACAATGGAAATCAGGGCAAAATCTTGGAGATTCGTGAACTCCAGATTTTTGGGTTGCGATCTGGTCCATTAAGCATTAACGGCGCTGTGCTGCAAAGGGCCCAAAACTGCAAGATTTCAGGCAGCACAAGAAATGTTGGACCTGACGAATGTTACGTACGTACTGCATCTGCCGGCCATACACATTTTGTGTCGTACTGTCATGGCGCTTTAATTACTATGGTCGATTATTGAAACTATTACAAATTAATTAATTTGGCTCACAATGACATGACGTGCCTTAATTTATATTCGCCGAATGAAACTAACACATTAGTTAATTTGGCTCACAATGACATGACGTGCCCTAATTTATTCGCCGAATGAAACTAACACATTAGTTAATTTGGCTCACAATGACATGACGTACACTAATTTATCAGGTACTTTGATTACTTTTTTAGAAAAAAAAAGGTTACACGGGCCACTCATATTTGGAGACCGTATGCATGTCCGGCCGGATAGGATATGAGGATTTTTAAAGATTAGGTCACCCATCCATTACCAACTTGCTCACAATATTCTTTTCACAAATTTGAATCATATTTTTAAGTTGAATGTAACAAGTTTTAGTGATAGAAATTTGTGAGCAACTTAATACTTATAAAATCTAATTTTTACATTTCTAGATACGATTACTTATTACTCTATCATATCCAGTCACTCGTCTAAACACACTGCACATATATACCTCGAGATCGAATAGTAGAATGGTATTTTTACACGTATTTAATACGTGTGTTTAAATCTAAAACTTTTATATTTTAGAACAAATTAAAGAAGTAGGATGGAAGGTATAGTAATGCACTAAAAATTCGTTAGAAACTTGATAGTTATAAAGGTAATTTTTATACTAGGATAAAAATTACCTTTTATAACCTTCTTTTTGTACAGAGAAAGGGAGTCATCTGCACAAAATTAAAACCTTCTTTTTGTATAGTGAGAAGGTCCTCTTCGTGACATTTACTTCTTCGAGTGTTTCATTCCAAAGGTTATTCCATCTCACTTTCTGAGTTACAATATAATATCTTCCTTTCAGAAATTTATTAGCCGGTTCTCTGCCAGCCCATCTCCGATCTGATTACTCTCTCACCGGACAGCCATATATACCTTTCGAAAGAGATGTGTACTTTACTCACGATCGAATCAATTCGTCAACATTGATTCAAATTTAACTCTCAGATCATACCTTAGCACTATGTTAAGCCTTTTGTTCTCGATGAAAGGTTCGTCGAGTGACGTAGTCAATTGAAGAACACTCGGTGAACCCAGTGTCGACGAATAGGAGTTTATAGAATATTTTTTTGTCAGGCACTCGGCGCAAGTAACGGTGACATGATAGACAGTTTGCCAAGTACCCAAAGTTTGGCACTCGTCGGCAAACAAGATTTTTTTTTAAAAAAAGAGGTGGCCAGGCATGACAGGGTGTGCATGGCACAGTAGGGTGGAAGCGGGGCAGGGTGGGGCGGCGATGGGCGGAGCGTGGCAACGAGGAGGCTGGCATGGAGGAGGGGATGCGGTGGAGGGGCACCGGTGGAGGACGCGTTGGCGAGGAAAAACACCAGCGACGGGGAGGGCAGCGTCGGGTGGAAGGAGAGGGTGTCTCGGAGGCGATGGCAGTGGGGAGGTGACGACGATAAGGGGAGGGCCAGAGGGAGGTGATGATAGAGAGAACGGCGATGATGAAGCGGAGGCGACGACAACAACAGTGGAGCAGAGGCGATGGAGCTGGCATGGAGGAATGGGCAGTGGAGAGGGAGGAACGCGGGGGAGCGACCAAATTTGAAGGCACAGGAAGCGAAAATATGGCATCGATTTGAAAAAATGGTGTGACGCAACGGGCATGAAGCAAATTTTTTGTTTACTGAGTGCAAATACTCGACAAACCCAAATGTTTGTCAAAAGACTCAACTTTGGCACTCCACAATTTTTTATTGTGTGCCCAGTGCTAGCTACAACAGGGGGCACTCGGCAATAATTTTTTTACTGTTTGCCGAGTGCTACAATAGGGGCACTCAGCAAAGATTTTTTATTTTTTCATTTTTAAAATTTGTTCTTCATTTTTTATTCTCAACTTTCTCAAAAATATTTCAATGTTTTACACATTCTATAGGTATCATATGAGACCACACGACATGTCTTGTGTTTTTTCGACTTCGTATAATTTTTTTAAAATTAAAAAACCAATAAAGTGCATGTTGTCGATCGAGTGTCGTAATATATAAGTCTCAAAATTTCTTTCAAATTAGTGGGTAAATCATAAAAATAGATCTAAAATATTATTATGATTTTTTTCTGACAATTTGGTTGATTATTTCATTTACTCGCAGTTCAAATTTTACATGTTTCAATTTAAATCCTAGAAATCAATTTAATTAACTAAAAATAGCCCACTAACCTACAAAATTGTCATTTTTTGCGACATATAAGATATGCTCAGTTTTGATTGTATACAATTTTTTAAGTTCAAATAAATATTTAGCCATCGATTTATTTTTAAACCTTACTCATTCGTACTCTAAACCCTAATTCTTCCTCAAATCTCCGATTTCTAAACACTTTGTGTGTGAAATTTCTTGCAATATTTTTAATTTTTATCATATCATATACATATCATAAAAAAATCAATTGAAGTAAAAAATTAAGAGACTTTTCAGTTTTCATGATGTTATGATATGACACACAAATACTATAATAAAATTTTTAAAATATTTTGAGAAATTTATCAAGTATATTGTTTAGAAATCAGAGATATAAATTAGGATTTAGAAAAGGAATGTATTATGATTGAAAGCAAAAATTGATAGTTAAATTTTTGATTCAACGCGAAACTTTTTACAATCAAAATACAAAGAAATTATCTCATGTAAAAACTTTGTATTTTCTGAATAACTTTACTGTTTTAAATTTATTAAATGTGTTCTTAGGATTTAAATTGAAATAAGTGAAACTTGAACGGAAAGTGCCTAAAATAATGACCCAAAATTTATAGAAAAATTATACTCATGTTTTAAGTCCATTTTTAGTTCTTATACACTAAATTGAAAGAAAATTTTAAAAATCTATATTGCGACACTCAATCAGCAATGTAAAACTTAATGAATTTTTAATTCTAAAAAAATCAAATAATGTCTAAAAAATACAAAACACGTCGTGGTATTATAATATGATATATATATATGCTGTGGTACAAATTTAAAAATATTTGGAGAAAATTGTCATATACGATGTTTAGAAATGAAAGATTTTTCGAGAACGAATGAGAATTTAAAGAATAGGTTGGATTTAAATGCAAATCGAATATTATTTTTAGAAGTTGATTTTTTCTACAATTAAAATACAGAATATATTATACCATGAAAAATTTTGGAAAGTTTCTAGATTAGTTAGCTATTTTTAGTTAATTAATTGTGTTTGAGGATTTAAATTTAAACATGTCAAATTTGAAATGCAAGTGCATGAAATAATGAACTAAATTGTATGAAAAATCATTTTTATGTTTTTGAGTCTATTTTTAGGTATTACCCACTAAATATGAAATGTTTCACAAAATTTGCGAGTAAAATAAAAAATGTTTGTGAAGTACTATATTTGATGCAGTAAGCAAACAATTTGGGTTTATCGAGTCCCAACAAGTCCCCATCCCACCCAGAGTGTCAACTTTAACACTTGACAAACAAGTGTTCGCTGATAGCGGGTTCACGGAATGTTATTGGCCAAGTATGCACTCAATGCATCCATATTTTCCCATAGTGTCTGTACTATGCCATATATATATATGGCCTTTGGGCTACTTTGCTACGTCTCTCTAGGCTATCTATGTCATCCGGCCACACCTCCAAGCTATCTACACCACTTGGTCTCTGAGCCACTTGGCTATGTCTTTATTTGGACTTCACCTGTTAGTTAGCCTCCGAGCCACTCGGCTACATATGGATGTGGACTATATCGTTGCTGAGCTACGTCAATAAACCACCCTGCTTGCATTGGCTATGCCTTCGATCATATGCATGCTATTCCACTTGGCCTTCAGGTCACTCGGCTATATATGTCTCTAGACTGCTCTCCCCGATATGTCACTTGGCCTTCAGGCCATGTGGTTAGGTCTCCAGACTACACCACCCGGCTATGTCACTCAATCTCTGGGCCACATCTCTAGACCAAGTCATTTGGCAATGTCTTCATACTAAGGAGGTCGTTTGATTCCATCGACTAAAGTTTAGTTTGTGTTACATCGGATGTTTTGACATTAATCACTACTACAAACCGTCACTGTAGTGGCATTGGGCAAAACCACTGTAGTGGCGGGCCATTAGATGCCCGCCACTACAGTTGCTGGTGCTGACGGCAGCACCAGCGCCCGCCACTATTGTTGGTAAAGTAGTGGCGGTCGGTGCTGACGTCATCCCGGACCGCCACTATTGTACCAATAGCAGTGGCGGTCACTGGTGCTGCCCGCCGCTGCTAATATGGCCGCCACTAAAGTATTGATGACATCACTTGCGACCGTCACTACTATTCTAGCTATAAATGCGCAGCTTCTTCCTCCCCGAGCTCTACTGGAGTTCGCATTTAATTTTGTCCGTACAATGGCGACAAAAATCTAGATAAAGAGGGGGGAGGCTTTGTTTTCGTTTCTTTTGAAGGATTTCATTCTAGGAGGTAAATCCATGCCGAATCTCACATTTATTTTGTATTTAATCATGTATACAATGAGTTATTAGCGTTTTTCTAATTTAGGGTTTGTGAATAGAAATTTTCAAATAATCTTCCATTTACAGTGTTACCTTATCCCAAATGAACAAATATGACCCTCCTCACAATTATTCATCACTTGTATATTGATTTACGTCATTTTAATCTCTTTTTTAATTTGATTTATGATTATAGATCAATGTGGTTGAAGCAAAACTGTCATTTGGCAGTGTGATTCCTTATCTACGCACCAATGGCGATGGAAAATTAGTTCAAGGCTAGATCATTTATGTTTAGTTGTAAAATCAATTATGTCATTTATTATTAAAACATTTTCAAGATCAAATGAGGATTTAATTAAACATCAATTATGCCAACAGTAAGGTTCAAACCTCGAACCGCATGGCCCCAAGGAGCCCCGCGCACCACTGCACTACTAAGTGTTTCACGTCATTGTAGGAAGAGTATTATATGCTATATATATAATCACTACTAAGAGAAAACATGAATAAAAAAGTATTGAAAATTAGAATAGAAATGTAAAAAACATGTTTGGATGCCTAGCAGCAAGGTTCGAACCTCAAACCGCCTGCGGGCAACAAGGTTCGAACCTCGAACCGCATGGCACCAAAGCAACCCCCGCACCACTGCGCTACTAAGTGTTTCTCGAAATGAGTGGCAACGCATGCTAGATAACCCCACCAGAGGCAGTAGTGGCGGGCAGGATGACGTCACCAGACCGCCACTACTATCCGATTTAGTAGTGGCGGTCGCATGATGTCACCAAACCGCCACTGCTATCCAACATAGTAGTGGCGGGCTGGATGACATCATCATGCCCGCCACTACTAAGACACCTATATATACTTTCTACTCCCGCCGTCCGAAAACCTAGTTTCATTTTCTAAACCCTAAACTCTCGTATGTGTCGCCCCCTCCTCCCGTCGCCGCCGTCGACGTCCCGGAGCACGTCGCCGCTGCCCTCCGCCCGTCGCCGCCTTCCTCGGAGCCCGTCGGCGCCGCCCGTCGCCGCCATCCAGTCGATCAGTAAATGATTATTAACCTATATCTTTGGTCTTATTTTATTCGAGCTTAGGGTTAAAATGATGGAGGATTGTTATATTAATTTATGCGTGGTAATATAATTTAGTATAATATTACTAGTAGAATGCACTATAACAATAATGTTTTTTAATCTACTGTAAAAAATTTCTGAGAAAAAAATTTCCACTATAACAATAATGTTTTTTAATGTACTATAAAAAATTTCTGAGAAAAAAAAATTCCACTATAACAATGTGACAAAAAAATGCAGATGGATCCTCCTAAGATTGAACCAACAAACAGTGGATCCTCAGACTCTACATCAAGTGGCGTGTGTGAGGTTTGCAAATGCGGTAAACATAAGATACATGATGGTATAGTTTGCAGTTGTTTGGCGAAGAAAGTGATTCTCATAATGGACTCCGACTCGGAGGACGACTCGCGATCGCCGCAACCAGATAGGGTAAGTGTTGGCAGACGGAAGAATGATGAGACAACCGGTGGTAGAGGGAAACATGCCGAGGCTAGTGGTGGAAAAGGGAAGCATGTAGAGCAATGCGGCAGCAAGAGGAGGAAGGAGGCAAGATCCTCTTTTTATGCAAATTTTATATTTTTATCATCCAATTCAATCATTGATAATAAGTTGTTCTCACTATCGCCGCCGCGTGTATTTTCTTGTTCAGGAACATGGAGAGCAGTTCAGACTGCCTGATGATGCCGATTTGGTTGAGGATTGGCAAGTTGAGGCTTTTAATCTGTTTAACCAGAAATAGGTTGGGTTTGTGCCGAGGAAGAAGAAGAAGCTCCAAACCATATCTTTCTTTTGAGTTTGACCAGTAGTGCGTTTCGATGTGTAAGCTGGTTTCCCCAGCCTGGACTTGTGTTTGTTTACTTGCTTTCAAATAAACATGATATGTCAAGCGAGCCCCCGCACCACCGCGCTACAAAGTCTCGATCATATAGTAACAACATGTAATAAAAACACACTTAATGAAAATAAAAATAGTAAACTAAGGGAGAAAAATATCAATTTTTGCAATTAGAATATTGGTGTTGTATTTTTATTGTACAAAAAGTTTCAATTTCAAAGGAAAAATAAACTATAGATAAGTTATGATGTATTTTTATTGTACATGTTTATTAATGAAATAAAAAAAGTAAAGTGAGGCAGAAAAATACCAAATTTTTAAATTTGATAAGTTATGATGTATTTTTATTGTTAAAAAATCAAGTTCAAACTAGAATTTAAACATGAATAAAAAAGTCATGAAAATGTAAAAAAAATGTTTGGATGCTAGCAGCAAGGTTCGAACCTCAAACCGCCTGCCGGCAGCAAGGTTCGAACCTCGAACCGCATGGCACCAAAGCAACCCCCGCACCACTGCGCTACTAAGTGTTTCTCGACATGAGTGGCAACGTATGCTAGATAACCCCACCAACGGCGGATTAGTAGTGGCGAGCATGATGACGTCACCAGCCTGCCACTTCTATCCTTTTAGTAGTGGCGGGCATGCTGACATCAGCATATGCCCGCCACTACTATACTTTTTTCCACCCGCCCAGACTAAACCCTAGTAGTGGCGGTCGGTGACGTCAGCGGCCCGCCACTACTATGTCTTTGCCCGCCACTACTACGATAAATATCAGTGGCGGGCAGGATGACATCAGCATGCCCGCCACTGCTAATCCACCTATATAAAAGTTTCGCTCCCGCGTCTGAAAACCCTAAGCCCTAATCTTCTCCTGCCAGTTACTGCCACTCCCAGTGCCCGCGCCGCCACCATTGGAGCCCGTCGTTGTCGTCCCCGAAGCCCGTCGCCGCCATCTCGGAGCCGTTGGTGTCCCCGGACCCCTCGCCGCCACCTCGGAGCCATCGCTGTCGTCCTCGAAGCCCATCACCGGAGCCCGCGTCGGTGTACCCGGACCCCTCATCGCTGCCGTCCCCGTCCTCGACGCACGCCGCCATCCCCGTCCCGGAGCCCGCGCCGCCACCCTCGGAACCCGTTGCCGTCGTCGCCCCGAACTCCACTGGAGCCCACGTCGCTGTCACCGGACCCCGCGCCGCCGTCCCCATCCCCGAGCGCACACTGCCGATGTCCTGTTGATTCCACTTCATACTTACCGGTGAGTACCTTCCGGGCATCCTCTTTTTCATCCCTCAAGCATATTAACTTGTTCCCAGAAAAAGTTTAGAAACATTCAGATTTTATATTATGCTCTAGAACAGTGTAGAAGTAGTTTGCTTCCGCACAACGTATGTTAACAAAAATGAACTTGGTAGAGGGAGTGATACAACAGATTATATTCAGACTTGATATATGAAGAAAATTTCTGTTGTTGTTGTAATGCTTGTTTCAGCCTGACCGGGAACGTTTTGGGGACAATGATTAGTTTTTCTTGTCATGTAAATGCAGTGACTGGAATAATTTATGCATCATTATGCATCATTTTATTGTGTGATTTCTTGTCATGGTTAGAAATTATAATCCCCAAAGGGATTTAATCCTATCCAAAAGAACACATAATTAAAAGGGAGGGATTTAATCCCAAGGGAATTTAATCTAGGAGAGGGATTGAGTGACATGAGAGGGATTCACTCACGCCCGCCACTGCTAATCCACCTATATAAAAGTTTTTGCTCCCGCCGTCCGAAAACCTAGTTTCATTTCTAACTCCTGTGCGCCGAACTCTGCCCATTGCCACCGCTCTCGGAGCCCACGCCGCCCTCGGAGCCCGTCGTCATCGTCCCCGAAGGCCGTCGCCGCCAAACTCCGCACGTCGCTCCCAAAGCCCACGCCACCCTCGGCTACCCTTGAAATCATTGCAAGGTGTTTAGATAATTAAGTTTGTTTAAATTCTGATTTCTTGATTAGACATAAAGATTAAATAGCAAGTTTGTGATGTACTCTTTAATTTGACTCATTGGAGCTAAATCTGTGATTAAGTTTGGAGGAGCGTTGGGTGTTTTGAAAGGGCCATCTAATTCGAAAGAATTTTGTCGAGGCGCCTATTCACCCCCCTCTAGTTCTTGAGTGAAGTCTTCTATATCTAAGTTATGCCATGAGAAATATTGCATACCACATTACCACTTTTTTAGAACAACTTTTAGAGGCCTATGATGCAAATAGTAATTGAGTTATCTCATGTATGTCATCAAGCCGTGCGACACATCCATTCCTGTCAACAACTTCTTCTTTCTCGTGTTGCTGACAGGGAATGGATGTGCTCACGGTTCCATGGCAGCCATGAACATATTTGAAAAACAACACAAAATATGCTGAGACCTCAACAACACAAGAGAGAGAGAACAACACAATCTTCTAACTTGAGGATTAATATAGTAGCTTCAGAAGTAATAGCTCACTACTGTAGCCAAGAAGAGTGTTCATACATTTTCCACCTTTGACACTGTGATCAGTTTACTACTGCTACAGTAGTAAACTGATCACAGTGTCAAAGGTGGGAAATGTATGAAAACTCTTCTTGGCTACAGTAGTCAGCTATTACTTCCGAAGCCACTATATTAATTCTCAAGTTAGGAGATTGTGTTGTTCTCTCTCTTTAGTTTTGTTGATACCTCAGCATATTTTGTGTTGTTTTTCCCTCTAATGTTCCATGGCAACAAAATATGCTGAGGCCTCAACAACATTGTGATCAGTTTACTACTGCTATTATTTCTAAGGCTACTATATACTAATCCTCAAGTTCATGCATCCGGTTGAAGACCAACATTAGATTCTGCAATTCCTTTTAGAGGCCTATGATGCAAATAGTAATTGAGTTATCTCATGTATGTCATCAAGCCGTGAGACACATCCATTCATGTCAACAACTTCTTCTTTCTCGTGTTGCTGACAGGGAATGGATGTGCTCACGGTTCCATGGCAGCCATGAACATTTTGAAAAGCTACACAAAATATGCTGAGGCCTAAACAACACTGTGATCAGTTTACTACTGCTATTATTTCTAAGGCTACTATATACTAATCCTCAAGTTCATCCGGCTGAAGGCCAACATTAGATTCTGCAATTCCTTTTAGAGGCCTATGATGCAAATTGTTATTGAGTTATCTCATGTATGTCATCAAGCCGTGTGAAACGTCCATTCCTGTCAACAACTTCTTTCTCGTGTTGCTGACAGGGAATGGACGTGCTCACGGTTCCATGGCAGCCATGAACATTTTGAAAAGCAACACAAAATATGCTGAGGCCTAAACAACACTGTGATCAGTTTACTACCGCTATTATTTCTAAGGCTACTATATACTAATCCTCAAGTTCATGCATCTGGCTGAAGGCCAACATTAGATTCTGCAATTCCTTTTAGAGGCCTATGATGCAAATTGTTATTTAGTTATCTCATGTATGTCATCAAGCCATGGGACACATCCATTCCTGTCAACAATTTCTTCTTTCTCGTGTTGCTGACAGGGAATGGATGTGCTCATGGTTCCATGGCAGCCATGAACATTTTGAAAAGCTACACAAAATATGCTGAGGCCTAAACAACAATGTGATCAGTTTACTACCGCTATTATTTCTAAGGCTACTATATACTAATCCTCAAGTTCATGCATCTGGCTGAAGGCCAACATTAGATTCTGCAATTCCTTTTAGAGGCCTATGATGCAAATTGTTATTTAGTTATCTCATGTATGTCATCAAGCCATGAGACACATCCATTCCTGTCAACAATTTCTTCTTTCTCATGTTGCTGACAGGGAATGGATGTGCTCATGGTTCCATGGCAGCCATGAACATTTTGAAAAGCTACACAAAATATGCTGAGGCCTAAACAACACTGTGATCAGTTTACTACTGCTATTATTTCTAAGGCTACTATATACTAATCGTCAAGTTCATCCGGCTGAAGGCCAACATTAGATTCCACAATTCCTTTTAGGGGCCTATGATGCAAATTGTTATTGAGTTATCTCATGTATGTCATCAAACCATGTGACACATCCATTCCTGTCAACAGCTTCTTCTTTCTCGTGTTGCTGACAGGGAATGGATGTGCACATGGTTCCATGGCAGACATGAACATTTTGAAAAACAACACAAAATATGCTGAGGTGTAACACCCCAAATTTTCAAAACAATAAAAATATTATTAAATTCAATTTCTTGGAATTATTATTTCTGAAAATACTTTTAATACTCCTTTATACCCTTTTTAACTACAACATAGAGTAGATGGCCAAACTAGGAGGTGAAAATTTTTGTATATGATCCTAAAGCCAAGAAATGTTTTTGAGAATTTTTATAAATTTTTATCCACTCTGGAAATACCCCAAAATATTTAATCCATTTTCTGCAATTATTTTAAATCTGAAAAACCTTAGTAACAGTAATGGGCTCCCCTCCCTCCCTTCTCTCTCTCCCGGCCGGCCCAGCCCGTTACCCCGCGCGCCTTAGACTGACATCCGGACCCCACCTGTCGGCGCTGATTTCCTCCCCTCGCGCGCGCACCCGACAACTCGGCCCCACCCGTCAGCTGCCTTCCTCGCTCGTCCGCGCTCGCCGGCCAGTGGCCCCCGCTCGTCAGAACCGTCTTCAACCTCGCGCCAGCCCCCCTAATCTCGCCGGCGAGAACTTCGCCTCGGATCCCCTCGCCGGCTCCCCCTTCCGTTAAACCGAGGCCGGCATTAACTCCCCCGAGGCCCACCGGTCAATTAAGCGCGTTAAGGCGCGCGTTTAAGCCCCTGGATCGCCTTCATGCGCCCGGCCGCGCCTTCGCCGGTGAGTAAAGCCCCCCTCAGCTTTCCTTGCATGCGAGCCCCCTCCGGTGTCCTATTTAACCCCCCGGCCTCCGCCGCGTCCGACCCCCACGCCCACTCGCTTCGAGAACGAACAGAGCGCCCTCCCTTCGCCTTTGAGCGTTTTCCCCCTGCTTCGCCTCCGGCCGCCCCTCGCCGTCGCCTCAGACCACCCCGGCCCGCGCCTCCGCCACCGTCATGACCGCAAGGACGTCCCCTACCTCGGCCACATCTCCGCTGGTCAAGGAGATCGCCGGAACACCGTCGCCGTCAAGTACCCGAGGAGCCTTCCGCGTCTACCCTCGTCGCCGGCCACGCCCCATCGTCCCCGGACCGCCGCCAAGGTACCATCGTGACCGCCGTGGAAAAGTTAGGTGGCCCACATGATCCACAGAGGCCGAAAGAAATGCTTATCAGAACCAACTATCCGGTAATATTATATTTTTAAATTTGTTAATTCAATTGATAAAGCCAAACTATATATCGTTCTAACTTTGTCTATTTTGAAGTGTCACAAACAATCTCTTGGTTCCGTGCATTGTGGCTACTATACTTGTGATTTCATGAGCAATAACTTAGGAAAGTTTGGGCGGACAGTATCTGAGGATACTAAAGAAGTAAGTTGATTTCTTGTGTGTTAATCTAATATAACTTGCAGCGTATGTACTTATATTTTACGTATGCAGTCGTCAGGTCCATCAACCGTTGCCCAGAAGAGCCAACTCTCTGAATCACAAATGTACGAAATCGTATCAAGGATGTGCCGCTTCACGATGCATGAGATTCTTCATGAGCTTGGAGTATTTTTCGATCCTGAGAGTGAAGTGGCCAAGCATCCAACTCTGTATGATTGGGCCGGAAGAATGAAAAGGAGAACCAATTAACATATGAGTTAGCCTTCCAAGAAAACATAAACCGCATGAGCATGTATTTGTGAAACAATGAATTGTGTTGATGGATGGTTATTGTGAAACATAAATCGGAAGAATGTAAACTTTGTAAATTTTTGAAAATTGATGAGATGGATGGTTGTTGTGTTGATGTGTTGTTGTTGTGGATGTGTATGTGGATATGTGGATGTTTTGCTGCTATGTATGTGGATATATGGATGTTTTGCTGCTGTGTATGTGGATGGCTGTGTGAAGCATATAATTTCTGTGTTTTGGTTTGTGGGATCACAGCATTCTGTGTTATGGCTTATACACAGAGTGGCGGGCAGATGAGGTAGCTTGCCTGTTACTGCTGTTGACACAGTGGTGGCGGGCGTGCTGACATCATCTTCCCGCCACTGCTATTGATAACGGCAGTGGCGGGCAGATGAGGTCAGCGCGCCCGCCACTGCTGTTGACACAGCGGTGGCGGGCGCTCTGACCGCCACTGCTAACCAGCGATGGCAGTGGCGTTAGAGCAGTGGCGGACTGGATGCCCGCCACTATAGGTCGATTTTGCCCGCCGCTACAGTGTCGCTTTGTAGTAGTGAATTTGAAGGATTAAATGTAAACTAATTATAAAAATAATTGCAGAATCGGAGGATTATTCATGATACGAAATTATTAAGTCTAATTATTCCATGATTAGCAAATGTTTACTGTAACATCACCTTGTCAAATCTTGGCATAATTATGCTTATTAGATTCATCTCTTGAATAATCCATCGATTATGAATGAGTTTTATAAATAGTCTACATTTAATACTCTAAAATAATATTCAAACATCTAATGTGATGGGATTAAACTTTTAGACTAAAAAACCAAACGGTACTAAGACATCCAAGACACCTTCATGTTGTATCATTGTACACTTGCTAGCTATATTATTCTTTTATCATGACATATCTTTCTCAACGTTATGTTATGACACGTCGTCGACTACCTCATGTTATTTGTGCCATGCGCCTATTGTGCCTACCATGGTTACTTTTTGTGAGCAGAATCTCTGGTATATATAACAACTATATTTTAAGTACTAGATCTATATATGGATAGTTTTCTAGATCAGAGTTAATATATGGTGTTAATTCTTTGGTTAGTTAATGTTATAATTTATTTATAGAATAAATTTAATCTAAGGGATTTTGTTCGTTCTGGTATTGTTTGTCGAGTGCTAAAGATGTGTTCGCTGACACTACCACAAAAACGGTCTTTAGTGGCGCGGCTTTAGTGACAGGAAAAAGACATGTGTCAGTAATACACTTTTAGTGACGGGTTGATTCACACGCGTCAGTAATGTTGTATCATTAGTGACGGGTCGTGGTATGACCCGTCACTATAGATGAGGCTGGTTGGGGCGCCCACGTTAGTGATGGGTCATACAGTTACCCGTCACTAAAGGTACCACATTAGTGACGGTTGGTAGTACTACTCGTCACTAATGAGTGTTGCCCGAAACTCTAAGGTCACCTTTAGTGACGTGTTATATTTATACCCATCACTGATGACTCCCACTTATAAACAGGCGGGGCAAGAAGTGGGTCGTCACGTTTTCATTTTGCGCAACCCTAACTTACTCACACTGTCGCCGTCGCCTTCATCTCTCCGTCGCCCGTGCCCTTCGTCGTCATTCTTGCAAGTTTGTCTATGCTTACTATTAAATCTCAGTTTATAGATCGATCTTCATGTAAGCAAAATTTGTTTATTGAATTTGTGAAATAGGGATATGGCAACGTATCCGAACGATCTACAAGTATCAACCTATGTTCCTAATAGTTGCTTAATAAAGATCAATCATCTCATTCACGGGGGGTGTCACCAGGTCAATTTAGTTATAGTTTTTTGTACATTGCATGTCTTGTTTTTTGTGTTAATTAACAAACTGAAGCACATCTATTACTATTGTAGTATTTATCAAAAAGATTTTTTGAAGTCAATAACATTCGTATGGGCGACACCCTCAAAATAATGATAAGAGATGGGTGCACCACTGTGGTTGAGGTTGTGAGCTGTGTGGGCAGTGGTACGATATGCCTCCACAAAGGGTGGAGTGAATTTAGCCAAAGAGGTGGCCTAACACAAGGAGACTATTTGGTATTAATAATGGGACAAGCCCCATTGACTGTTATGGCAAAATTTTACACTAACTTTGGTAATGAGAAGACCACAACGGCTATCAAAGTGGATGACAACGACAATAATGATATACATAGAGAAGCGGCGACATCACTTAACATGGTTTCTTATCATGCATGGTTTCTTATAATGTCAGGGGCGGGTCCTAGCAATGTTGCAGACAGGAAGGGGAAGGCGATAGCTAGGGAGGTCGACACCGACCAAATGGACCAATTGAAGCACATATGTTATTTTGGCAATCCATCAGATGTAACTCCATCAAGGAAGACTCTCCTACAAGACATCTCGGTAGGGTTATCATCCGAGAGTCAGTTTTGTTTAAATTTTATTTTATAGTACTTCTCAAGGCAGTACTGTGACAAGTATATCACACCTCATCTACACCAACAGACCACCGAGATCCAAGTGGCAGCAATAGTGTCTGATGCAGTCCCAATTGCGATTCATCAAGGGACGGATGGATGGTGTTATCTAACTAAAGGTTTTGGACAATTTCTTAGCGACAACTCGCTAGAAATTGGGACGGTGTGTGCCTTCCAGGTTAATGTTGGTACTAATTGCATTAAGGTTGTAATGTATGTACTGTAAGCCTAGGATGAATTATGACTTGTGATGAATTAACTTTTGTGATGAATTATCAATGATGATTGTGATGTGTTTAATTCATTGTTTGATGGCTTTAATCAGGCTGCAACCTAAAAATATGTTTGTGATGTGTTTTGGAAAATTGACTGCAAAATTCAGGCGCCTTCCATTTCAATATTGTTACCCTTATTTTTTTTCAAAATTATCGTAACATTAGTGACGGGTAACAATAATTACCTATCACTGAAGGTATACGTCAAAAAAGGACGCATGAGTCATCAATGACCGGTCATAATGTGCAACCATCACTGATGACCCCTCATACGCGGGTACCAAGGGTCGGCCTTTCATTTCCTGTAACCCTAACCCTAACCCTAACACTCCTGTCATCGCCGTTATGAGTGACGGGTCATAATGTGCAACCGTCACTGATGACCCCTCATACGCGGGTACCGAGGGTCGGCCTTTCATTTCCTGTAACCCTAACCCTAACACTCCCGTCATCGCCATTATGAGTGACGGGTCATAATGTGCACCCGTCACTGATGACTCGTCCTACGCATGTACCGAGGGTCGGCCTTTCATTTCCTACAACCCTAACCCTAACAATCCCGTCACCGCCGTCGGCTTCATCATGCTCCTGGCCTGGCCACATGTCCCATCGGCGTGCGTCGCCACCCTACTCGCTGCCACCATGGTTGCATCCTCCTCCTAAGGTTTGTCGTCGTCCTCTTCCTCGTTTTGTCTAACTTCTGCCACTTTTTGTCTAACTAGCTAACTTCCGCCACCATTGTTACAGGGTATCCTGACCTACTGCTTTTAGCCAATTTCTTCGAGATAATTGATGGTCTTAGACAATTTCTTCGAGATAACGCCCTCGAAGTTGGCATGACTCATCGTGGTGGTGCTCCTACCCATGGCCGGTAGGTGCTCCAGCTACCCATGGCTAGTGGGGCTCCTGTACTACCCACTGGGCTTCTGTTGGCCATGCTACAAGTTTGGAAGACACTATCCAAGCTTTGGATATAGCTATAGAGGCTTCAAGATACTATAAAAGCTCTTGATATAGCTATAGGGTAGATAGTATTCAAAAGCCATGTGATCATCTTGTGTCGCTCTTCGTTTTAGCTATAGGTTTATAGTTAGTAGCCATGAAAGTGTCTTGTGTCGCTCATTGTTTTAGCCATTTCTTTGAGTTAACGAGAAAGAATTTAATAAATGTGTGCTACAAATTTGGCAATGAATCTTCTGTGATGTATTATCTGTGATGTGCTTTTGATGTTACATGTGTTAAATGGCTGCCAAATCTTGGTTGGAGCCTAAATTGTTTTTTGAAATGACCATAATATTAGTGACGAGTGATAATAATCATCCGTCACTGATGAAAACATCAGTGACGTGCGACAATGGTCGCCCGTCACTGATGAATACATTATTTTTGAAATGACCATAATGGTAGTGACGGGTGATAGTTATCAACTGTCACTGATGAAAACATCAGTGATGGGTGATAACTGTCACCCGTCACCAAAGAGGCATTACAGGTGAGCCCATTGGATTAAGGTCGACTCTTTAGTGATAGATGTTTACTCGTCACTATTGATGCCATATTATTGACGCGATAAGGGTGATGGAAGACATGCCCGTCACTAATGTACATTATGACGTGTCACTAATGTGTGTTTCTGTGGTAGTGTGAGTGCCTTACATGATACTCAGCGAAGCAACGAACCCAGCAGTGCCCAAGACGCCTGCTCAGTTGGACATGTGGCGTGCCTAGGGGTGTCGATTTTGTGGCTTCGCTGAGTGCCATGTAAAGCACTCGGCGGACATGTGTCTGTTCGCCGAGTGGCCGATATGATGTGGTACTCGGCGAAGCCGTCGTCACATGCCCCCGACCGTTACACACTTTTTTGTGCCCATTGCCACGCCGTGCATTTGGTGAATCCGACGTGACACTCAGTGAAAGTTTCACCAAGTATCTGATAATAAATACTTGATAAACTTTTATTCGCTGATAGCGGGTTTATCTGATAAAAAATACCTGATGAACTTTTATTCGCCGATAGCGGGTTTATCGACTGTTCTTTACTGAGTAGTACTTCTTGGCAAATGATTATTTTCCTGTAGTGATGCCTACACCTTGTCAGCCACTCCATATACATAATATTGGCACAAGCACCCTGTAAAGTATTAATCTCTCCTGAACATTTATAATCGTCTTTGTGTAGCACTTTAACTATGGTAGACAAGCAAATAACCCATTTTTATTATTTATCATATATTTCATGCATGGACACATCCCCGGCCGTATATTCTTTTAGGATATCGATCTCACTCCTTCCGTGCTTGACTTTATTTGTGATTGGTGGTTAATTAATTAATTGCTTCCTTCAATTCGAATATTCGATCTTCGTCCAAGTACACACACAAGCCAGGAAATTGCGGCCGGCCGGACTACACGTACATCATGCAATTGCTCTCATCGTTAGTACCGGATTATTTTATTAATATTTGAACCTTATCAAGATATAATTTTGAGATTAAGGGGGTGTTCGGATTGGGCTAAAAAATTTTAGCTCCTGTCACATCCAATGTTTAAATACTATTTTAGAGTATTAAACATAGACTATTTACAAAACTCATTCATAATCGGAGGATTATTCACAAGACGAATCTCATGAGTCTAATTACACTATGATTTGACAATGTGATGCTACAGTAAATATTTGCTAATTATGGATTAAATAGGCTTAAAAAATTCGTCCCACGATGTAGTCTCCGATTCTGCAATTATTTTTATAATTAGTTCACGTTTAGTTTTTCAAATTAATGTCGAAACATCCGATATGACATGGTTGATCTAAACACCAAGTAAATTCGCCCGACCAATAATGTTATAGAACAGTATACTATGGGTCTGTTTGGATCCAAGGGGCTAAAGCAAAGTGACTAAAAAGGGGCTAAAATTTTAGTCACTCTGGTTTGGATCCAAGGGCTAAAAAAAGGCCTAAAACATTTATTGTTGTGTATAATGACTAAAATATTCCTCATTTATTGCTCTTGCTTTTCATGCATGCATGTATGGTGAGGGTATGGGTGGAAAAGGGGCATTTTAGTCCCTCTTTAGCTCCTCCTTGGGGGCTAATGGGCTAAAAAAATTTAGCCCATTTTTAGCCTTGTTGTTTGGATTTTTAGCCTCAAAAGTGACTAAATTTTAGCTTCTTATGCTTTAGCCCCTGGATCCAAACATGCCCTATATCGTGGAGAAGCCGTCCGTGACGACGTGGCAAGGATTTGGCCACGCAGCGTGGCAAAACACTGTACTGCTTATCTCTGACGTGTGTACGTATGTAGTAGTAGTTAATAAGTAATGGGAGGTAGCAAGCAGCCTAGTAGCATTGATATGTCGTCATGGGTTGGTGGTGAGTTATGGAACTAATTGAGTGTTTATCATTGGTGGTTGTAATAAGTGCAATTGTATGGGCAGCGGCGGCATGCATCTATCCTTGATTCTTTTCAGTGTATCTACCCTCATTTACACCTCGATCTTATTTGAGCTGGTCAAAGCTAAGCTAAGCTCAAATAAATCATTTATGAGTTGTCGTGCATTGATTTGAGAGTATTTAGATGAGCAATATAGTTTGTATTTTGGAGTAAAAATAAAAGTTTAAACTATTTTATTATACTATATAAACCTAAGATATAGCATTCATCTCGGAGCTAAATATTCTCCTCGGATCTCCTTATTAGCATTCTAAGTTCCAATATAATATCCTTTTTAATTGCAATATATATCCACGTTCTGAATTTCAAATTCCCTATCTAAGTTCAAATCGAATGTCTTAGCTTGATCGAGATCCTTCTCTGAAATTCATATTCAAAAATATCGAAAGTTCCTATTCACTTTGGGCCAAGCCTTCCAATTAAGTCCTGCCTTTCTCTCGTCACTCTCCCTGCCTCCCGCGTACAGCGCTCTGCCGCTTATGTGCCCCAACTCCCATCTGTCAGAGCCAACATTTGCTTGGATTACTTGCATAAATAGGCTAGGATTGAATATTTGCACCTGCATGCAAGATCAATAACTTAACAGACATGATGAGTGGGTACAATATTGTATTGATTGCTGATATATAATTAGACACAACACAACATCTCGTGTGTGGTTATAATGAGATCATCAACATCGATCTTCTCTATTAAATCATAGTTATCATCATCACTTACCGAAAGATCAAGCTAATCTCTACTATTATAAAGCGGCGACATGCTCGTCCGTCCGCACCGCGCGCAGCGCACCTCCCTCTCCCGTCCTCGGCCCAATAAGCCTGCACGCCGCCTCGGCCCATTACGCGTCCGCTCCCCTCCCGCAGCCCTAGCTACCCCTAGCCCTAGCTTCCGCAGCCGCCGCTTACGCCGACGCCGCCACACCCGCCAGCTAAGAGAAGGAGGGCACCGGATTCTTACCGCCGTCCTCGCCACCGCGCCGCCGCTCGCCGGAGGCCGGGAAGAAGCTGGCGACCCCTCGGGTCCCTCGGATTTTTTTTGGCCGCCACGAGCTAGCTCGACGGAGCCCCGCTCACCCTCGGGTGAGCGCGGTGCTCCGGCGAGCTAGCCGGTGGCGGCCGACCATCGGTCGCCGTCGCGGGCCGCCGCCACCGCGCGCACGCTCCGCTCGCCGCCGCGCGCCGCTCCGCCGCTCTCGCTCTCGGGCCGAGGGGGGAATGTTTTAGGGTTAGGTTTTCGCCGTGCGTGAGGTTTTTATACGGGCAAAAACGGCGGCTGGCATCGGATCAAATCCGACGGCCGGATCAGTTGACCTAAACCGGCCCAGGTGGGATGAGTGATGTGCGGCCTAGGCCCAGGTTGCAGGCGCGCGCGCGCAGCTTTCCTGGCCTGGGCCAGGTTTATGCGGCCTGCTGCCATGCGCAGTTCGGCCGGGTCGGTTCAATGGTTTGGGCTGAATTTCGTTTTTAATTTTTCAGAATTAAGAAATTAATTTCTGTTTCAATTATTCCTGGAAAATAAGAAAATTGCCAAAAAATCAGATAAAATTAAGTTTAATGCGGAGATAATTTTGTAAATTTCATCACATTTTTGTAAATTTCATCACATTCAGTGGTATTATTCTGAATTTTATGAGAATTTTTAGAGCATTTTCTATGTTGTTTTCCGATTTTTATAAGACCAACGTCCTATTTAAATTGGAGAATAATTTTTTAAGTTATTAAATTCAGAGTATTTTACTGATTTTTATGCTGATTAAACATGTATATTTCCTGTGGTATATTTCTTGTTAGGGTGAGTTTTGCAATGACAATTAATAAAGCACAGGGTCAAACAATACCACATGTTGGAATATACCTCCCGAACCCAGTGTTCTCTCATGGACAATTATATGTAGCTCTGTCACGAGCAACTTCTCGTAGCAATATCAAAATACTCGTCGCTTCGGAAACAAATAGGGTTATCAATTCAACAAGCACGCTAGCGAAGAATATCGTCTACAAGGAAGTGCTCACTGAGTAGATAAAAGAATATGTGCTCACTGTATAGTATATTGTACAATTTCATACCAGATCTGTAATTATAAATATGCAATGACACTTTATATAGAAATGATACCTCTATGTATTGTTTTGAACAATAATATATTACTTTGTTTCTTATCATCGCAATATTACTAAATAAATGTGTTCGGTAAATATATCATGTTCTATATATATATATATTGCCATTAAAATTATGCATCCATTGCAAAACACGGGCCTCTCACTAATAATAACTAATAAGTACACCACAACCACCGTACGTACGTGGTGGTCGCCGTAACGTACGCAGTTGGGCGAGCTTGGCCAATATAAAAATTTATGGGACATACGTACTCTCTGTGCTGTGCTGTGCATGTGATAATTGTTCATCGTCGTAGAGTATATATAACTACGACTGCAGCTATAACAGAATGCATGCGAGGGCATCTCTTTAATGTTTTTTAGTAATTTTCTGATAAAAGATGACATACATGCACTACGTACTTAGGAATGTCGTTAATTATATGTGATTATGTGAAAGTTATATTATATATTCCGATACATGCATTCACTACGGGAACTTGCATGTTTGCCGAGTGCCTAAGGCACTCGGCGAAGCCTCTTTTGCACTCGGCAAAGGCTTCGCCGAGTGCCACACTCGGCGAACCTCACTCGGCACTAGCCTTATCGGCGACGTGAAGGTTCGCCGAGTGTTTTTTATCGGGCACTCGGCGAAGTATTTGCCGAGTGCAATGTAGACTTCGCCGAGTGCCACGCGTAGTCACTCGGCAAACGTGTGGCACTAACAGGCGGGGGAGCGTTAACGGTGGTTTGCCGAGTGCCACTTGGGGCACTCGGCGAAGGGGGGGCCGGGGGGCACGTGGCACTCGGCGAAAGGGGTTTGCCAAGTGCCACGTGGGGCACTCGGCGAAGGGGGGCCGGGGGGCACGTGGCACAGGCACGGTTTGCCGAGTGCCCCCGTGGGGCTCGGCGAAGGGGGTTTGCCGAGTGTCACGTGGAGGCACTCGGCAAACCGTGCCTAGAATGCACAGAAACGTGCCACGTGGCACGTTTCTGTGCACTGTAGGTGGCTTTGCCGAGTGTAACACTCGGCAAATTTTTTTTAATTTATTTAATGCATATTTCATCCAAAAAACACATTCAATCACAAAATTCATCACAAATTCACATTTAGTCACAAAATTTGCCCCAAAATTCACATTGAATCATAGATATTCACATTCAATCACTATATGAATCACAATTTCACTCACGAATCACATACACATCACAAAATCACATTCACATCACAAAATTCACGATCACATCACAAATTCACGTTCACGTCACAAATACAAGTTCAAATTGACATCACAAGTTCAAGTTCGCGTTCATGGTGACAAGTTCAAGTTAATTAACAATTTCATAACGGGAACTCACACCACGCCTCACAAGTTAGCATTACCGCTATGACCAGTGTGTGGAGATGGCTGCGTGTTTGATACTGTTGCCGATGGATGAAACTGAAAAAAAAAGAAAAATAGTTAGAACAATTGTATATAACAAAAACGACAAAAACAATATTAGAAACTCACATTGCCACTCTGTGGAGTCCGTGGAGATTGTTGAGGTTGAGGAGGAAGTCCAGGCAGGCCCATATGACCTGAGAAAGATCCACCCATCTGCGCAAACCACTGTTGCATCTGGGTCTACATCTCGGCTTGCATCTGAGCTTGCATCTGAGCCTGCAGCCGAGCCTTCATCTAGGTCTGCCACTTGGTCCTTTGTGATCTTTCTTCATTTAGTTGGGCCTACAAAACATTAATTCACAGTCATTAACGTTCTCAAACAAACAAATTGAAGTGTTCGATGATTGATGAAAATGAACTAACCTGTAGATCAGCAATCAGACCCATAGATGTGTCTCGGCGAGGGCGTATACCCGGACCGGAGGTCGAGCTCTGAGCTCTCACCTCAGATAGAGAGGGGGTATACGGGTATCAATGGCGCCATCGCCCATCAAATATCGCCCATGTCTCTTGCCTCCTCCAGCCCTCATGACCACCTCGCCATCAATGTCATGTGCGATTGGGTCATAATCGGCGCCATGCACTTCCCTTGCCATCTCTGAATAGTCTTGGAGGCATTGATATGCGTTCCGATTAGTGTACGACTCAGCGGGGTCATTTGGATTGTAAGTATTGCCTTCAACCGCCCTCCCTTTGTGAGCCAGAGCATATGCCATGACTTGGGAGCATTCCTGACCCGCATTGGCCGTTGACTGAAACAAGAAGATAGTTAGAGTTATATTGTGCAATTAAGCGAAAAAAGAAACATGTAACTACATACCCATCTCGCCCTGAACTGGTCGAGGTTCAGCGAGCCTTGATGGTATGCTGCCCCCGGCATGAGTAGGCGTCTCTGTCGGCATGCATCGTGACTGCTCTGCCACTCGGCAGAACACCACCTATCAACAATTTGGACCCCAACACTCAAGATGAGCGGCACACCACTGTGAGGGACCTATTTGATGCAAGTGAAGTTGTTAATGACATAATATTAAGTATTAGAAGATACACGAGAATACACTTACCATCATGTATTCCTCTCGTGTCAGAAAGGTGATCCGGGCATCCTTTTTGTTCTTCCTCTCTCGGCGGTGCTGAGCGTATAAGTCAATAACAGCTTGAATGGCACCCTCATAATGCATGTTGGTGACAAGCTTCTTGGCGGCTCTATTAATAACAGCGGCAGCCTGATCCGCATACCCCTCATCACATCTATAAAAATCCTGCATATAGATGTAAAGAGAATGTTATGTAATCCACATGTTAATAGTATTGACACATATATTAAGAAAATAAACTTACCCAGAGCTCAGCCCTGACTCGATCGGCTAGGTGGGTAAATTGTCTCCCTTCTCGGTTAGGGGCGTCCGGCGCACTTTCATAGTGCCTCCATGAGTACGCCGGCTCCATCCTCCCATCCAAAGATACCAAACCAGGTAACTTTTCCTTGATAAGAAGCCTGAGGATACCGTTTACATAGCGTGAGCACTCACGACCTCCTCGTTCAACCATAATCCAGTTCCTATCCCGATATCATTAAAAAGTATTAGTATATATTAAAAATTAAACTAACAAAAGAATACATTATAGGCTTTCTACAGCAACTTACCTATTTCCATCGGGTCGAATGAGCGCACGATCAGCTACTGCCACTGGTCGCCTCGGGAGTGACGAAGGACCACGCAACCACACTGCAGCCGCTTCTGTAGCCTGCTCCTCTCCCTCTACCCCAACCTCCCCACCTTCTGCCCCCACCTCCTCCTCCTCCACCCTAGCATGCTCCTCCTCCTCCTCATCCGGCACGTAATCATCGTCGTGACGGGATGCCGGTATATGGCTGGTAGTTTCACTCGAGGGCGCGGGTGCCTTTCCTCTCACTACTGACTTCTTCAGTTCTCCTACCTCGAGGTCTAGATGAGGACCCGACCTCATCTTGAGAGGGAGTGGATCTACCGCCTTTTCCTACTACTGCACTTATTAATTTCTTTAAACCCCCCACCATATTTCAATCACCTACTACGAAAAAGAGTAAATCACTTTAGATAAACCGTGAAATGTGTTATAAACGCATTTATTCTAAAATTAAACATAATTCTCATACAACTGCTAGAAATAGTCATCGCCGTCCGGATTTGCTGGATCATATGTATCGTCATCACTATCACGTGATATGATGTAATCGTCCAGCTGTTCAGGAGGTGGAATGTTGTCATCACTTTGAGTGCTTGAGTGCAATCTCTATAGAAGTTCTAAGTCTCTTCCATTATGAATCTCGTCTCCTTCGTCGGCATCGGCACCACTTTCGTTATCTACTTCCATCGTCTCCGTCAAGTCAATAACAAACATGCCTGGTAGCCCATCTTCTTGAAAGAACTCTCCGTCGTATGTGTTCGGGTCTATGTTATAGTCTTCGTTGTTGGGAACAGACAGTTTACCGTGTGGCGACACCTTATACACAACATCCCAACCTTTAAGACGTGCGACGGTTTTGCACGGGTAAGAGAGATAGTAAACTTGTGTTGCCTGTTGAGCCACAATATAAACATCTTCACTCGGCAAGGTGGTATCTTGATGAATTTCTATTAAGCCAAGTTCGGTAGTCTGTCTCACTACTTTGGGATTGAACCAGTGGCATTTAAATATAACGGGGTTAAGAGGTTTGCTCCAATCAAAACTGCAATTCGTATATTTCTTCGAGTCGTCCATAGTAGTCAACCCCGTCTGTGCCAGGAGTAAAAACTCCGGAATTTGTGGTTCTTCGGTTAGGTCGGCTCTGTTCATAGCTTGTTGTGTGGAAACGATAGCCGTTTACGTCGTAAGCTTTGAATGTCTTGACCTTGTAGGCACAACCATTCACAACTTGCCTCAACTCAGAACTCATTGTCGTGTCAGTTCTTCCCTATAGGTTTAAACGCGATGAACATGTATATTAGTCGCATATAAGATATAATTGAAAGGTAGAACTAACTAAAAGTTAATTTGAGAAATACCTTAGTTTTGAACCAAGAAATGAAATCGGGATTGCCATTTCCCACACCATACTTAAGAAGGGCAGTGGATTCCTCAATGTTAGCCTCCCTCGAACCACGCCAAAATCGTCGATGAAATTCCTCAATGTACGGTTCCACTTCGAAAGGTTTGTCAGGACATACAACATAATCAAACGCCACTCTTCATGCTGCAAGGTCTTGTTAGCAGCACCACTTGCACTTCCTAGTTGGCCTCTGAAGATGCTGAGATTTGATTCTTCTTCTGGAATATTGTAACGGGAAGGTGGATTATGCACGCTTGGTAGATTGTCCGCATAATATCTAGTTGTGAAGTTTGACACCTCCTCAAAACATATGCCTCAGCTATGGATGCTTCAATTTTGCATTTGTTCTTACATTTATTCCAAAGAATCTTTTGGAATCTCTCAATTGAATAGCACCAACATCTTACATATGCCACAAATATGCAAAGACATGCATATTCCAAATCGTAACTCTTCCGAACGGGAGACGCCTAGGTTACGCGATAATAACAAGAAAAATTAAAATAGGACGACATAATGGTCGTCACCCACATACACATATCACGACGCGATGGCCGACATCCACATACACACAATATATATATATATATATATATATATATATATATATATATATATATCACGACACGATGACCGACATCCACATACAAAAGATATTAATCAACATAATCATTAAAACATAAAAACTATTACAACGATTATATTAAAATTTCTAAAACATGTATATTAGAACAACATGGTATATTCATGGCATTAAACATGTGATTACATATGTGATTAAACATTACATTAAATATGTCATTAATTTCAACTAACATGTATAAACTAACATGTATATATATAGACACACACACACACACATATATATATATGAAATTTCAACAAATGAATAAACTAACATTTGATGTAATATAGCATCACCACAAAATTTAAACTAATTTCAAACAAAAATTTAAAACCCTAAATTTTAGGTGTTAAAAATACCGGAGGAGCTAGGGGTCGGGGGCAGAGGAGGCGGCGGGACCGACGGCCGGAGCGAGGGGGCCGGCGGCCAGAGGAGGAGGGGCCGGCGGCGCTGGGGGCGCCAGAGGCCGGGGGGAGGTGGAGGCGCCGAGGGAGGAGGTGGGCGCCGGCCGGCGGGGTGCGGGGGGGGCCGGTGATGGGGGCTGAGGGGGGGCGGCCGGCGGCGGGGCGTGGGGGAGTGCGCGACGGGGGCTGGGCGGCCGACGGCAGGGGCGCAGGGGGCTGCCGGCGGCGGGGGGAACAGGGGGCGCGGGGGAGCAGGCGCGCGGCGGCGGGGGAGCGGGGGGACCAGGTGCGCGGCGGTGGGGGAGCGGGGGACCAGGCGGCGGCGACGGAGGGGAGCTGCGCGCGGGGGAGCGGGGAGCAGATCTGGGCGCAGCGCCCAGATCTGCGGGCCCTTTTTAATAATATTTTGAGGTTTGCCGAGTGCCAAATTGGGAGGCACTCGGCAAACGAGTATTTTTTTTAAAAAAAACTTTGCCGAGTGCCATTAGTGAGGCACTCGGCAAATATTTTTTTTAAAAAAACTTTTCTTTGCCGAGTGCCACGGATAATTGCACTCGGCAAATATTTTTTTATTTTTTTTAAAAAAACCTAAAATAGAAAAAAGACAGTAAAAAATCCCATAATTTGGCATTATATAATATACAGTTATTTTTACTCCTACAAAATTTCTTAGTTCAAATAAACAAATTTAATGCACTTGTAGTTCAAATTTGTGATCTTTTAATTAAATTCTATAAAGAAGTTCAATTAACTAAAATACCAAGCTAGTACTAAAAAATCCCAAATTTGGACATGATATAAGATACATTGGGATTTATTAGTACAAAAAGTTTTAATGGAAAACAAAGATTTGAATATCGATTTCCTTCTAAACCTAGCTTATTCAATCCATAAACACACTTACCTTCTCGTGGATTCTCCAATTTCCAAACTGTCGTACATAAAACTTTGTCGAAACATTATGAAATTTTTATCACAGTACATATGTATGATATAATGACACCATATCAAGTATCATATTTTTTAGACATCAATTTAATTTTATAGAATTAAAAAACCATTAAGCTCCATGTTGCCGCCCGAGCGTCGTAAATTATATTTTAAATATTTAGATATATTTAGTTGTAAAAGATTAAAAATAGAATCATGAACATAAATATGATTTTTCTACAATTTTTGAGTCATTATTTCATGTACATGCAGTTGTAATTTGACCCACTTCGAAGTAAATCCTAGAAATAGGATTAATTTATTAAAAATAGCAAGCCCACTCATAAAAGTATGAAAATTTTCCATGGATTAACAGATGTTGAATTATGACTTTCAAAAAAATTCAAGTTCAAAACATGTTTTAAATGTGATATAGAGTCAAAATATGTTTTCACATGAAATAATGGGATCATCATACTTTGCCGAGTGCATTTAGATATGGCACTCGGCAAAAGTGATTTTTTTGGTCTTTGCCGAGTGCCATTTCTATTTGCACTCGGCAAAGATTTTTTATACTATTTTTTTTAAAAAAAACTAAAATAGAATAAAGACAGTAAAAAATCCCAATTTTTGACATGGTATAAGATAAATTGAGTTTTAGTAGTACAAAAAGTTTTAAGTTCAAACAAATATTTGAATATCGATTTGCTTCTAAACCTAACTCATTTCATCACTAAACTCCTAAACCTTCTCGAAGATTGTCCTAATTTCTAAAGGTCATACTTGAAAACTTTGTCGAAACATTATGAATTTTTTACCATATTATATATGTATGATATAATGAAACCATGTCAAGTGTCATATTTTTTAGGCACCAATTACATTTTCTTTAATTAAAAAACCATTAACCTGCATATTGCCTGATCGAGTGTCAGTAAATTAGATTTTAAATATTTAGTTATATTTAGTAGTAAAAGATTACAAATGTAATCATGAACACAAATATGATTTTTCCATAATTTTTGAGTCATTATTTCATGTACATTTAGTTGACATTTGACCAACTTGGAAGTAAATCCTAGAAACATGATTAATTTATTAAAAATAGCAAACCCACTCAGAAAAATATGAAACTTTTCCATGGCTTAACATAGGTTGCATTATGAGTGTAAAAAAATTCAAGTTCAAAACATGTTTAAAATGTGATATAAACTCAAAATGTGTTTTCACATAAAATAATGGGATAAACTTTGTCGAGTGTTTTTATCTGTGGCACTCGGCAAAGTATAGGGTTTGCCGAGTGTCTGTTAGTGGCACTCGGCAAACCCACATTTTCACTCGTGCCGTCATAACGGCGTCAGCAAAAAATTTGGCGGGGGAGTTTTCAGCTTGTTTGCCGAGTGCCACATACGTGGCACTCGGCAAAATGTTGGAATTGCTGAGTGTAACTATGTTTGCCGAGTGCATGACTAGTTTGCCGAGTGCCCGATGTCATGCACTCGGCAAACATAGTAGCACTCGGCTGAACGTGTGTTTTTCGGTAGTGATTATATAGGCAGCTTTGTGCATTCTATTACTTATTTGCATGTATACAGAAGTTGCATTGTGTCGATCTGTCTTATTCTCTCTAAAATGTCTGGCCATTGTTACAGTATGAATAACGGCACTAAACAAATTAAAGAATAACAAAGTAATTGTGAGTTCTACATACACCGTATATACATATACATACCTACGTACCTACCTACATACATACACTACGGGAATCCACATATTCGCCGAGTGCCTGTAGCACTCGGCGAAGCCTGTTTTTCACTCAATGAAGGCTTTGCCGAGTGCCATACTCGATGAATGGTAACTCAATAGAGAGGTGTTTCGCCGAGTGTTTTTTATCGGATACTCGGTGAAGCCTTCGCCGAGTGTTCCGTCAGCTTCGTCAAGTGCACGATGGGGCACTCAGAAAAATAAGTCATCTAATGGTCAGGGGTGATGACGGCGCTTTGCCGAGTGCCCCTGCATCCGAGTCTTCATCTGGGCCTACCACTCGGCCCTTTATGAGTCTTGTTCATCCAGTCAGACCTACAAACCATCAATGCAAAGTCATTAGCGTTCCAAAAAAAAAATTCGAAAAGTTTGATGATTGATGAAATTGAACTAACCTGGAACTCGCTAATTAGACTCAATGATGTGTCTCAGCGAGGACGAATACCCGGACCAGAGCTCGAGCTCTGAGATAGAGTGGGGATACTAGTAGTATCAATGGTACAGTCGCCCATCAAATAGCAGCCATGTCTCTTGCCTCCTCCAGCCCTCATGACCACCTCTCCATCGATGCTATGTTGGACTTGGTTATAATCAGCACCACACACTTCTCTCGCCATCACCGAGTGATTTTGGAGGCATTGATACATGTTTTGGTTGGTATATGACTTAGTGGGGTCATCTAGATTATATGTGTTGCCTTCAACCACCCTCCCTTTGTGAGCCAGAGCAAATGCCATGACTTGGGAGCATTCTTGACCCACGTTGGTCGTTGACGGTAACAAAAAGCAGTTAGAGCTATATTGTGCAATTATGTGAAAAAAGAAATAAAACAAGTAACTTCATACCCATATTGCACGGTATTGATCGAGGTTCAGCGAACCTTGATGGTGCGGTGCCCCCGACATGAGTAGGCATCTCTCTCGATAGGCATTGTGATTGCTTTGCCAATCCAGAGAACACCACCTATCAACAATTTGCCCCCAGCATTCAATATGAGTGGCACACCACTGTGGAGAGACCTACATATACAAGTGAAATTGATAAAGAAAAATATTAAGTATTGCAAGACAAACGATAATGTACTTACCATCATGTATTGCTCGTGTGTTAGATATGTGGTCCAATCATCCTTTTTCTTGATGCTCTATCTAATGCACTGAGTGTGGTAGTCGATCACGGCTTGAATACGAGCCTTATAATGCATGTCAGTGACAAGCTTCCTAGCGGCTCTATTGGTAACAATGGTAGCCTAATCCACATACCCCTCATCACACCTATAAAATTCTTGCATATAGATGTAAACAGAATGTTATGTAATCCACATGTGAATAATATTGACAAATATATTAAGAACATAAACTTACCAGGAGCTCAGCCCTCACTCGATCGGCAAGGTGGGAAAATTGTCTCCCTTCCCGATCAGGGGCGTCCGATGCACTTTCGTAGTACCTCCATGAGTACACCGACTCCATCCTCCCATTAATAGAAACCAAACCAGGGAACTTATCCCTGATAAGAAGCCTGAGGATGCCGTTTACATGGCAGTGAGCACTCGCGGCCTCTTTGTTCAACCATTATCCAGTTCCTACCCCGGTGTCATAAAAATTATTAGTATATGTGTCAAAAAACTAAACTGATGAAAGGAATACATTATAGACTTCCTATAGCAACTTACCTATTTCCATCTGGTCGGATGAGCCCACGATTAGCTACTGGCACCGGTTGCCTCGGGAGTAAAGAAGGACCACACAACCACACTGCAGCCTCTCCCATAGTCTCCTCCTCTCCCTCTGCCCCAACCTCCTCCTCACCCTGTGCCCTAACCTTCTCCTCCTCCACTCTAACCTGCTTCTCCTCTGTCCACCTCATCCGACACATAATAAACATCGCCATGGGTAGTTTCGCTCGAGGCCATGGATGCCTTTCCTCTCGCCGCTGACTTCTTCGTTCTTCCACCTCGAGGCCTAGATGAGAACCCGACCTCATCTTGAGAGGTGAATTTACTTTTATCGCCTTTTCTAATTATGACCTCTATTACTTTCTTTAAACTCCCAACATTTTTCAATCACCTACTACAAAAAGAGTAAATCACTTTAGATAAACCATGCAATGGGTTATAAACACATTTAATATACAATTAAACATGATTCTCATACAGTTGCTAGAAATAGTCATCGTCATACGAATTTGCTGGATCATATGTATCGTCATCACTATCACGTGATATAATATAATCGTCCTGCTGATCAAGAGATGGAATGTTGTCGTCACTGTAATTGTCGGAATGTAATATCTCTAGCAGTTATAAGTCCTTGCCATTCTGAACCTCGTCTCATTCGTTAACATCGGCACCACTTTCGGTCTTTTACTTCCATTGTCTCCGTCAAGTCAATCACAAACATGCACGGTAGCCTATTGTTGATAGCAAAAAATGGAATTAATGGCTAGATCGTCAAAATATCAATTTTGGTGATTTGGGCCGAAAATACACATGTCCAGGGTCTGTCCGAAGCCCTACAGGGCCAAAGTCCATTGAGTTATTGGCTCTGAAAGCCTCTAGCAAGCCTATGGGCTTCAGACGGGAAGCCTTCGGAGGCCCACACCACCGAAGCTTCGGCCCGAGGAGCAGGCCTCGACGGGCCCAGGTCGAAGCCCACTTCGGTAGAGATGGAGTTGTATGCGATTCCAACTCAGCTTTTATCTCCATCCGGTCGGGATAATAGCAGATTAGATTGGAAATTAAGCCCATATAAATAGAGAGGCGAGGCCAGCGTAGAGGCCCCCCCAACACAAATCAAACCAAAGCCCTAGCTTTGATCGCATTTACTTTATCTTTATTTTCCTGTACCTCTTCGTGGGTTTGCCTGGAAGCCTTCCGCCGGCCACTTCGGAACAGTGGTAATCCTTGTTACTTCGCTTGTGAAGTATCTGTTAATCTACGTAATAGATTGCTATTGCCTTGTTACTTCGCCTATGAAGTATCCGCTAATCTGCATAATAGATTGCTACCTTCGCTACTAGTGCGACACTTAGCAGAATTCGGACCTCAGGCCAAATTAGTACTTCGCACCTTCTCTGTTGCAGGTTTCCACGTTCGAAGCTACTTCGTCGGAGGTGTCCGGAGCTGAGAGATCGGTTTCGGAGGTCGTCAGGACACCCTTCGGAGAGACTACAGGCTTCGCCAACACACTTCGTCATGACAGGCTTCGCCACGCTTGTACTCCGCTCTGGACGAAGTTGCTCCCGCGCGCGGTCTTCGTGTCATTATTCTATACCTCGCTGTATCAGAGACTTCACACCGAACCCCCACCGTTCGGAGGCGATTGTCACGTACGGATCCATTCGGAGTTCAGCTTCGAATGAACCAGTCCGAACGCCGGAGGCACCCTTCGGCGAGACACTTCGCACCAGACGTCGAAGGTATACTTCGGCGACCCCTTCGCACCAGACTTCGAAGCAGACAGGCTCCGACTGTTTGCTGATTCTATTCTGTTTAATATATTTCTTTCGGCTAATTGGATTATTTTGTGTGATCTGATTGCCTAGCGACTCCACCCCCTTATCACGACTAAGGGTAGTCGGAACGCGACGTCGGTGCTGCGTCACGCTTAGGCTTGTCCCTAAGTATCCGCACACTTTTGGATCGTCGAACTGACCCAAGTACGGGGGCACGTTTCCGTGTCAACACACTTTTTGGCGACTCCGCTGGGGACAGACTACGCCAACATGACAAGTACATCAGCCACCGGTACATCTACATCGACTACTACGCCTACACCGCCGATGGACACAATAGGAGGCGCAGATATCGACAACCGCAACATGTTGACGCCTACACTTGAAGATATCCCCGTAGAAGACCGAGCAGAGATCGAGGCAAAGTTGAAGGCACTCCAAGACATGATGCTTGGGGACTACGTTAAGACACGCGCAGGCTTCATCAAGCATGACATCATCACCCCCGACCTCGCTCAGGTCTAGGTAACACCTGTATCACCTCGTTTATCTTCTTTAGAGATTGAGCAAAAAATAGGTGCATCAGTAGATCAAGTCGTTAGCGCTTCGCTGGCTAACCGCTTAGATTTTTCAGTCAGCTCCCAAGTAGAGGCGACTCTTAGGAGGTTCGGCTTCATTGAGGCCGTGCCCACAGTTCCTATTGCTAGTTCACCTCCGGCAAACCACGTGTGCGGCAGAAATAACGACATCACTGGCACCGTCATGTCTCCAGCCTCAACACTTATGGCCGAGACTAATCATTACACCTACGGTCAAAACAACACTGCATACCATGCACCACCACCTGCGTCGGTACCCGCGTTACCCGCACCACATACGCAGGCACCCAGACATGAGCCCATCATACAGATAGCGCACAGGGAAGAGGCCCATGGCCGACACGGCGATGTCCCACCGCGTGTCGCGCCCCCGCATGAGAGGCGCGCACAAGCAACATGCCAAGATGACATAGAGGAGCGGGTCCGCGCACTATTTAGAGAGTGTGCCGGCTTCGTGCCCAAGGGACGGGTTAGGGTTTACCGTAAACCATTCCCCGACCATCTTGACACAGTACCCTACCCCCGCGGCTATAGAATCCCTGAATTCACCAAGATCGTTGGCGAGGGTAGTAAAACCACACTAGAGCATGTCAGTCAATTTTTGGCACAATGCGGAGAAGTTAGCGGGATAGATGCTCTAAAGATTAGACTGTTTTCTCTCTCGCTATCCGGCACCGCTTTCACTTGGTTTTCGGCGCTCCCGCCGAACTCCATCCAGACGTGGGATGATTTAGAGAGGAAATTCCATGATTATTTCTACACGGGTGAGACAGAACTTAGGCTTTCACATTTGACATCGGTTAATAAAAAATCTAACGAGAGTGCCTCTGAGTACATCAAGCGTTTTAGAGATACTAGGAACTGATGTTTTAGCCTTAATATTTTAGAAAGGGACTTGGCAGAACTAGCTTTTAATGGGTTGTGTTCCGAAATTAAAGAGAGATTAGATAACCAAAACTTTTTAGAAGTTAGCCAAGTTTTGCAGCAGGCTCTGGTCCAGGAAGGCCGAACCAAGGATAAAAAGTTTATTAAGACGTTTAGCAAGCCTAGAGTTGAAATCCACATCATGGAACGCTCTGATGAGGAGGAGTCAGAGGAGGAGGATTCGGCCGACATGTACGCGGCCGAATGGGTTTGGAATGCTAAAAATAAACATGTCACCTGCTCCGAGTTACGACCATCCCCCACAAAGAATCGACTTAGTGAGGTCAAGTACTCGTTTGATATAACCAAATGTGATAAAATATTTGATTTTCTCTTAAAAAGTCAGCTTCTCAGGTTACCTAAGGGTCAAGTCATTCCACCTACCGACGAGTTAAAGAAGCATCCATATTGTAAGTGGCATGATTCACATTCACATAATACTAATGACTGCAATGTTTTCCGACGGCAGATACAATCGGCCATAGAAGAAGGACGATTGAAGATAGACCATAATCCGAAGATGAAGCTGGATAAAGATCCTTTTCCCATCAACGCCGTCGACCTCGGCGAAAAGAAGGTGTTGATTCGGCCAGAACAGGCCGAGTCGTCTAAGGGAAAGGATGTAATTGTTGGAGAACCGTGCACTCGCACGCTCATACCAAAGTACCCCGAGGTAGGAGTGTGGAAACAGAACATTAATACCCCTTCGGCTAAAGCTCACAAGAGGCCAAATGTAACATACACCATGTAGTTGGACAAGCATCAAAGAAGGGCCAAGGAAGCAGGTCCACGCACTAAGAAGCTAAAGCAGCCGAAGGGTCCGGGGCTCTCGGAGGGTAGCTTCGGGCCGAAGCAGGCGAACCCTCCGCATGAAGGCTTCGGACCACGGTGGCCTAATACTCCGCACGGTGGTTCCGAGCCACAATGTCTGAATCCCCCGTGCAGCACCTTCGGGCCCCAGTGGTCGGGCCCTCTATACAGCGACTTCGGCCCCCAATGGTCAAGCCCCGCACCGTGTTGGACTTCTCCGATGGGAGGCTTCGGTCTGCACTGGCCGAACATACCCCCGGCCTGGCAGGACCCTTCGCTGGTATGGTCCGAGATGCCATCAACCCTGCCGAAACCCCTTCCGGGTAACAGGTTCGGCTCACAGTGGGCGATATCACTAGAGCCGCCGATGCCTCCGACGTATGACTGGGAGGGAACCCCGTGGGCTCCGTACGTGTCTGGGTCGGGGTACCCTCTGCAAACTAACACTATGCCCTATTTTCCTTCGGAGTATTATGGATGGCAGGAGCAAACAGACGCAGCGGAGGGGGCATCGTCCACAGGCTGTCCGTAGTGCCTCCGAATCGGATCATGCAGAGCGAAGTCGAAGGGTGCGAGCACACGGAGGCCAAAGTCAGAGAGTATGAAGCCATCACCATCAGTGTTGGCTCTCAGGAAGTTCCAGTCCTGGAGACTTGGTCGCCGAAGCCTGACGGAGGTAAGTCCCATGCTTCGGCCGAGCCCTGCGTCGAAGCCCGGCTCGATCGGCCAAACAATGTCGTTCCGTCCATCGGGGTCTGCAGCGAAGCCCCCTCCGGACACAGGGTGCACAAGGTCGAAGGGCGCAATACCACTTCGGCCAGAATTAATGGAAGCCGAACAGTAGCACCCGGCACCAAGTCGCATCCATCTTGGGCGCCTCCAGGCATGTCCAAATCACAGAAGAGATGCCTACAACGACTACGGGCACATGAGATGCGCGAGAAGAAAGCCGAAGACGACCGCGGCGCTATCTTCGAAGAAATCCACCCTCGGTCAGCTACAAAACAGGTATGGAAGGTGAAGACGGTTGAGATAATCAACCCGGCTCCTAGTCCAAGTGATGACGAAGACAACATGCTCGACGACGATTACTCGCCCGTCTCTGAAGGGCCCATGCCCCAGGTGATGGACATCAACATCGTCATGCTGCCCGCCGAGTTCGCCCTGCTGCGGGATGAGGCCGAGGTTGCTCAATTGAACCTCGGCCTGCGCAATGCCATCTTCGAGAAGCCCGAGGATTTGGCTCGCCATTTGAAGCCTCTCTATGTTAGAGGGCACATCGATGGAAAGCTGATTTCCCGGATGCTCGTCGATGGCGGCGCCACCGTTAACTTAATGCCCTACTTGTTGTTGAAGAAACTTGGAAGCGATGAAGATGATCTGAAGAAAACCAACTTGATGCTCAACGGCTTCAACGGCGAGAGCTCCGAGGCTAAAGGCGTACTCTCTCCATGGAGTTGACGGTGGGCAACAAGACATTGCCAACAACATTGTTCTTCATCGACGTACAAGGTAACTACCGCGTACTACTCGGGCACGACTGGATTCACGCAAATTGCTGAATTCCCTCTACCCTACATCGGTGCCTGATACAGTGGGACGGTGATGAAGTGGAGGTCATTCCCGCGGATAATTCGGCCCAAATAGCATTGGCCGATGTATCAGTTGACACCGTCCATAACAAAGTATAGTGTCTGTCAGGTAGAGACCTTTCGGATTATGATTTTGTTAGCGTATCCGGAGGACGTTTTGTACCGGTGTCTATAAAGCCGGCTGGAGTAGCATGGCTATTTTTGTATTAGTAGTCATGACTAGCAAAAGTAATCTAGATTGGCTAAAGTCTCGTGTGGAGCAATATCGGTCTAGTAAAGACGGTATTGCCGAGGCCATCGGGGACTTTAGCGAAGTAGAGAAATTAGGACAAGGTTTTGCGTCGGCCGATCCCTTGGAGGAAGTTGACATAGGTAATGGTGGCATCCCAAGGCCGACTTTTGTAAATCAGCATTTACAACCTGATGAAAAGGCTGAAGTAATAAAGTTACTTCGGTCGTATGTCGATTGTTTCGCATCGGAGTATAGCGAGATGCCAGGACTAAGCCGCGAGCTCGTTGAGCATTGGCTGCCTATCAAGTACGGATTTAGGCCTTATAAGCAGCCTCCACGTTGCTTTAACTCGGCCGTCTACGACTGAGTTAAGGAAGAAGTGGAGTGACTACTCAAGGCTGAGTTTATTAGGCTGTGCAGGTACACGGAATAGGTTGCTAACATTGTGCCTGTAGAGAAGAAAGGGAGCGACAAGATACGGGTATACATTGATTTCAGGGATCTGAACAGGGCCACTCCAAAGGATGAGTATCCAATGCCGATAGTCGACATGCTGATCAATGATGCTTCAGGACACAAGGTACTAAGTTTTCTTGATGTCAATGTTGGTTATAATCAAATCTTTATGGCTGAAGAGGACGTCTACAAGACCGCCTTTCGATGCCCTGGTTTCGTCGGATTATTCGAGTGGGTCATCATGACTTTTGGTTTGAAGAATGCTGGCGCCACGTATCAGCGCGCTATGAACTTAATCTTTCATGACTTGCTAGGGGTTATGTTAGAAGTTTACATTGATGATGTTGTAGTCAAATCGGATGCCATGGGAAACCACTTAGCCGATTTGAGGGTTGTTTTTGATAGAATGTGACACTATGGTTTGAAAATGAACCCACTCAAGTGTGCTTTTGGTGTGTCGGCGGGTAAGTTCTTAGGGTTCATAATTCACGAGAGAGGCATAGAAATTGATCCTAAGAGGCTTGAGAAGATTAGAAACATTGCAGCGCTGACGTGCAAAAGAGATGTGCAGAAGTTGCTAGGCAAGATGAACTATTTGCGTCGCTTTATATCCAATTTGTCCGGCAAAATTGATGCCTTTGTCCCCATACTCCGGCTCAAGAGTGAAGCTGAGTTCACCTGGGGGGCAAGCCAACAAAGTGCCTTTGAGAAAATCAAGGAGTGCTTGTCATCACCGCCTGTGGTGAGAGCACCCAAAGTCGGGATTCCGTTTCGGCTATACATCGCCGCTGAAGATAGCGTGATTGGGGCAGTGCTAACCCAGGAGGTAGAAGGAAAAGAGTACATCATCACGTTCTTGAGTCGCCGCCTGCTGGACGCCGAAACCAGGTACGCGTTTGTGGAACGTTTATGTTTATTGCTTTATTACGCGTGCACCAAATTACGCCATTATCTTCTCCCCTCTACATGTGTTGTCGTTTGCTAAGCCGATGTTATAAAGCACATGTTGCAGGAGCCGATTCTAAGTGGAAGAATCAAAAAATGATCTTACGCATTGATCGAATATGATTTGGCCTATGAACCCTTAAGAGCTATGAAAGACCAAATCGTAGCTAACTTTATAGTTGATCACCACATAGACGTCAGTTGGAGTAACGGTGTTGCTCTAGTTGAGGTAGTGCCATGGAAACTTTACTTTGATGGTTCGACTTGCAAGAGTGGCCAAGGTATTGGAGTGGTTCTCATATCACCTAATGGGATGCACTTTGAAACTTTGGCCCATCTGGAATTTCCTTCCACTAACAACTAAGCCGAGTACGAAGCTTTATTACTAGGGCATGAATTACTAGAATCTGTAGGCGCTAGGCATGTTCATGCATACGGTGATTCTTTGTTAGTAGTGCAACAAGTGGCTAAATACGCTCAATGCTTTAACGGCTTGCTGAATAGTTACTTGGATAAATGTCTAGACATAGTTGCTGCTTTTGATGACTTCAAAATCTCTCACGTGTCAAGAGAAGTCAATTCAGTCGCAAATGATTTGGCTCAGCAAGCATCTGGTTACCAAGTCAGGAGTGGAAAATTTTCTATATTGGAGAAGCCGATGCTTGGCCTCACTACCGGAGCCAGTAACAGTGGGCAGGCGCATCCTTCGGGTCAGACCCCTCCGGCTGCCGAAGGTCACCGCGCGCTGGCATCCCTGGCCGGAGTACTCCGCCGACCGAAGGACCTAGCACGCCGGATCCCGTAGGCCGAAGCCTCCCACACGGAGAAGGCTCCCCGGAGTCTGAACACCTCGGAGGGCTTCGGCCCAGCGCACTCCGAACGGCCAGCCTGACCAAGCTTCGGCAGGAGCAAAAATGGCTCGGGGGGCACCTCGAAGTCAGTAATTTAGAAATCTTTTCAGAAGGTGATCTAGTGAGGCACTTTGAAGTCCATAAGGATGATTGGAGAGTTCCAATCGTCCAGTATTTGAGAGACCCTAGCCAAAGGGTTGATCGGAAGGTTCGGCGACAAACGTTCAAATTTGTGTTAATAGACGACACATTGTACCGCCGAACTATTGATGGAGTATTATTAAAGTGTTTGGACCATGAATAGTCCTAGGTGGCTACGGGATAAGTCCATGAGGGACTTTGTGGCACTCACCAGTCGGCCCAGAAAATGAGTTGGATGCTCAAAATAGCAGGTTTTTATTGGCTGACTATGACTGAAGATTGTTTCAAGTACTATAGAGGGTGTGAAGCATGTCAGAAGTTTGGCAATATTCAGTTAGCTCCTGCCTCATTACTCAATCCTATTATCAAGCCATGGTCATTTCAAGGATGGGGTTTAGACTTCATCGGCCAGATTCACCCTCCTTCCTCAAAAGAGCATCGGTTCGTGTTGATGGCGACAGATTACTTCACTAAGTGGACCGAGGTCGTACCTCTCAAGAACATGACTCACAACGAGGTACATGATTTTATTTTAAAGCACATCATACATAGGTTTGGCATCACTCAAACTCTTACTACGAATCAAGGTAGTTCATTTGTTTCTGGAGAAGTGAGGGACTTCACCGAATACTATGGTATTAAGTTGATAAATTCTTCACCTTACTATGCTCAGGCCAATGGTCAGGCCGAGTCTAGTAATAAAACCATGATTAAGCTCATTAAGAAGAAAATTTAAGAGTTTCCTAAGAGATGGCATGAAGTGCTTTCCGAGGCACTATGGGCTTGTAGAATTGCAAAGCACGGTGCCACTAAAGTCAGTCCGTATGAGTTGGTATATGGACAAGAGGCCGTTCTGCCGGTAGAGGTAGATCTTGGCTCCTTAAGAGTGTTAAAGCAAGATGGCTTATCGGTCAACGAGTATGAAACTCTTCTGAAAGATAACTTAGAAGAGGTGACCGATAAGAGACTAAAGGCTTTAGGAGCCATAGAAGTAGATAAGAGGAGAGTAGCTAAAGCCTACAATAAGAAGGTTAAACCAAAATCGTTTCAAGTAGGAGACTTGGTTTGGAAGACGATTTTACCACTAGGCATGAAGAGTCCCAAATTTGGTAAGTAGTCACCCAGTTGGGAAGGTCCTTTCAAGATAGCCGAAATCGCTCCTAGCAATGCATACGTGTTGGAATCTCTGCAAGGAGAGCGGTTTCGAAGAGCTTTGAATGGTAGGTACTTGAAAATGTATTTCCCGAGTGTGTGGCAAACATCATAAAAGCGTCGAAAAGCCGATATGGATGGTATCGTCTTCAGCCCGTTGTGCTTTTAGTTCACTCAGTTCACTAAAAGGCAGGGGGGCATGTGTTGATAGAAAAATGGCATTAATGGCTAGATCGTCAAAATATTAATTTTGGTGATTTGGGCCGAAAATACACATGTCCAGGGTCTGTCCGAAGCCCTATAGGGCCGAAGTCCATTGAGTTATGGGCTCCGAAAGCCTCTAGCCAGCCTATGGGCTTCGGCCGGGAAGCCTTCGGAGGCCCATGCCACCGAAGCTTCAGCCCGAGGAGCAGGCCTCGACGGGCCCAGTCGAAGCCCACTTCGGTAGAGATGGAGTTGTATGCGATTCCAACTCAGCTTTTTTCTCCATCTGGCCAGGATAATAGCAGATTAGATTGGAAATTAAGCCCCTATAAATAGAGAGGCGAGGCCAGCGTAGAGGCCCCCCCCCAACACAAATCAAACCAAAGCCCTAGCTTTGATCGCATTTACTTTATCTTTATTTTCATGTACCTCTTCGTGGGTTTGCCTGGAAGCCCTCCGCCGGCCACTTCGGAACAGTGGTAATCCTTGTTACTTCGCTTGTGAAGTATCCGTTAATCTACGTAATAGATTGCTATCGCCTTGTTACTTCGCTTGTGAAGTATCCTCTAATCTGTGTAATAGATTGCTACCTTCGCTACTAGTGCAACACTTAGCAGAATTCGGACCTCAGGCCGAATTAGTACTTCGCACCTTCTCTGTTGCAGGTTTCCACGTTCGAAGCTACTTCATCGGAGGTGTCCGGAGCTGAGAGATCGGTTTCGGAGGTCGTCAGGACACCCTTCGGAGAGACTACAGGCTTCGACTACAGGCTTCGCCAACACACTTCGTCACGACAGGCTTCACCACGCTTGTACTCCGCTGTGGACGAAGTTGCTCCCGCGCGTGGTCTTTGTGTCATTATTCTATACCTCGCTGTATTAGAGACTTCGCACTGAACCCCCACCGTTCGGAGGCGATTGTCATGTCCAGATCCGTTCTGAGTTCAGCTTCGAACAAACCAGTCCGAACGCCAGAAGCACCCTTCGGCGAGACACTTCGCACCAGACACCAAAGGTATACTTCGGCGACCCCTTCGCACCAGACTTTGAAGCAGACAGGCTCCGACTGGTTTGCTGATTCTATTCTGTTTAATATATTTCTTTCGGCTAATTAGATTATTTTGAGTGATCTGATTGCCTGACGACTCCACCCCCTTATCACGACTAAGGGTGGTCGGAGCGCGACGTCGGTGCTACGTCACACTTAGGCTTGTCCCTAAGTATTCGCATACTTTGGATCGTCGAACTGACCCAAGTGCGGGGGCACGTTTCCGTGTCAACACCTATCTTCTTGAAAGAACTCTTCATCGTATGTGTTGAGGTCTATGTTATAGTCTTCATTGTTGGGAACAGGCAGTTTACCGTGTGGCGACACCTTATACACAACATCCCAACCTTTAAGACGTGTGATGGTTGTGCGTGGGTAGGGGAGATAGTAAACTTGCGTTGCTTGTTGAGCCACGATGTAAATATTGGTTTGCCGAGTGTCCGATGAATTGCACTCGGTAAACCCGCGGGCACTCGACAAACTATCTATTTCCGGTAGTGATACATACGTATACATACATACATATATATACACACACACACACAAACACACACATACACTACCCCCACATTGAGAGTTTTTAATTTATGGCTAATTACAACCTAGAAAATAGAAATGCACGTGTTTTATTTTTGCTCCATCTGTAGACGTCATTATTCCATCTACTCTCAGTTTGTAAATTAAGATTTTTTTCAATACCACTTAGCGACTGTTTATTACTTCATAATACTAATTTCTTATTAATAAAGAGCATATTAGTCTTTACTCTCTTATAATTAACTAATTCATTTGTAAATTAAGAAGTTTTATTTTTTCAATATACCGCCACTTACATACTAGCGCTACCTACAACTTTCTTTTACTTATAATACTAATTTATAATGTATTTGTGCACAAAGAGGATATATTTCAAAAGGGGAATTTTATAGGATTTTATGAGAGGTAACCCAATTTTTAATGTTAACTTTATACTTTTCGGTATCTCAAGTATTAAGAAAGTATTAAGAGATATCAAAATTAACACTAAAATTATAGTATATCTTATTGTCTCCTCAAAAGTGTAAAATCACTCGTTTCAAAACTCCGCTTCACGAGTACATATATATATATACACACACATATGTCTATACATACATATACATATATATAGAAAGAGATACACACACAATTAGTGAGAGATCGAGAATGGTACGCATCTTTGGAGAATCCTACTATATACAGTAGACCACAATTAAATGAGCTAGATAGATAATTATATATATATATATATATATATATATATATATATATATCCATTGTGCGTGACGAACAGTTCATTCCCACTGGGTCGTATACACGTCCATGCAATAAATACGACGCACTATTCTCCTACCTAGCCACTGCACGATCGATCTAGCCTACACGATTTCATCCCACATCGGCACGACTAGCATGCTGCATCGATCTATATATTGAGGCAGATCGCTCGCCAATAAGCTTAAGCTCAAGTATACAAGTAAATTTAAGCTTAAGCTACGTACGTAGAGACGACGTAGTGATCATGGCAGCGTCGCCGCTGCCAAGGTGGGCTCCGACGCCAAGCCCGACGAGGCCACTGAGGGCACCGAGCACCCCCGGCAGCCGAGGCGCCGGCGCCGCCACCATGTGGTCGTTGCGCAGCTGTATGCCTTTTGGCTTCGTCAGCAGCTCCGTCTTCGGAGCGCCGCGTGGTCTCGCCGTTGAGCCACCGGCGATACCCGACGATGGTAACGACCATGATGATCATAAGTGCGGCCGGGTCCTCGTGTCCCTCGACGGCCTCGAGGCCACCGACGGAACACGGGTGGAGGAGATCACTGCCGCATGCAGCCGTCGGGTGTTCCTCACGTGGGACGATCTCTCGGTGACAGCCACTGCCGCCGGCGGCAAGCAGGGCCGCGCCGTCATACTCAACGGGCTCGGTGGGTACGCGCGTCCCGGCGAGGTTCTCGCTCTCATGGGTCCGTCAGGTTGTGGCAAGACCACCCTTCTTGACGCCCTATCTGGTAATTGACTAACCTCCTCACAAAGTTTACCGTATACATCAATCTCATCATGAGAAATTTTGAACAATTATATATTGAGAGTTACCTTAATTTTCAGTATTAATTATCTATAAGTACTTGCAGTCTGATGAATTATTGGTGTTAAAAAATTATATTAGAAATATGGTGATATTAAAACCACTCATATATTCCTGGAAAAATCAATCAAACGTCGTTCATGGTAATCTTGATTTGCATGCGTATATATGTACGTGCATACGCGTATGGTTGTACACATGCATGCTTTTGTCCAACGTAACTGCAGATCGATACTGCATGTGTATTATTTATATAATAATGGGGTAATTTAAAGATCCATGTAGTTGTTAATTGGAATGGGCACGCGCACATGCAAAGGGGACTTAAGACAAACTAGGAGTAATTAAATGACAAATTTGATAAATAATAATACTGTAAGCGACAACGCAGGGAAGCCAGTGATGAGGTATTAGAAGTGCCGCCCTGCATGCAACGACGATCGACGGCGTATTTTGGAAGCTTCATGTTTTTCTTTTTTAGTGTTGTTCGATCATTGGTTTGACTTTATTTTAATTAGTAGAATGAATATGTAGGAGTGATTTTGATTACTTAAAAACACAATTAATGTGTTGACAAGCCTAATATATATATATATATATATATATATATATACAAATGTTATTCTACACCACAGGTGTAGAATAACTATTCTACTAAGAAAAAAATAATACTCAATTGTTATTCTACTAAGAAAATCTACTACTAAAAGTGATCGGTATAGAATAGTTATTTTCTACGTACATGTGGTGTAGAATAACACTCCCATATACATATATACATACATATATATATATACACACACATATATCGCACTACCAAAATGAGGTTATTTCCGTAGTGCCAAGTGCCAAAAACACACGGAATTCCGTTTTAAATTTCATTCTTTGGAAAAATATTGAAGTCACCATGCGTATTGATAGGTTAATTTTTGGTAATTCTATATATAACCTGCAAATTAAACTACTCTTTATTAAAGATGACATTAATGGTCTATCCCATCATATTTTTGACAATCTCAAACTCATATCCATTAAAAAAAATATTTCCATCGGATAACCCATATATAGATCCGAGTCTAATTTTCCTCAAAACTCGTACCCATATGAGTAAAATATATCCGGCGAATAACCCACACCCATCATCAACATTTAAGGTGAAGAATTACAACTATATATCTCTAGAAGTACTGACCATAAATCACTCCATTCTATAATTGTAATAACGTAATTCTAATTTAATCAACAAGTAAACACATGACCATTCTAGAATAGTACTGCATAAGCCTTACATAACCATTCAAGAATTGTACGTAACCAAGTAACCAACACTTAACTACTGTAGGACTCTCGCAGAAGGGTCCTGAAGAGAGATCGAAGCAGTTTAGCAGTGAAGCAAAAAAGTGCAATACTTATTAGGAATTTTTCACTGGATTGGCTATTGAAAATGGGTGATGTGTTTATCTACAATGCAAGACATACATGAAATGACTCATTGGATAGCGGCGGGTATTCATTGAGTAACAAGGATGGATAGTGTGAAATCATACGTATACCCTGATACGTACTCGTTGGTTAGTCGGGTTTCACGTTTCTGATACCCATTGTCACCTTTACTCTTGATTTATCTATATCTGCTGGGGTTAGTATGTTGAGCCATTAAATTTTACTACTAGCACAAACATTCGTAAAAACTAAGATAAAAAACAAATTATGAACTTCCACAAAATTGGTTATTCTTGATGCCTAGCCTGTACAACAGCGCTAGCAGTGGGAAATCGTATCTCACAATATTGTCCAAACTGCATGCCTAAATATATCTCACTTGTTTCCTCACGAGACATGAATTATCTGTTTTTTGTAATTATATATATGTGAGAGAGAGAGAGACGAGAGATATATATCCATTATGAAGTCACGATGGATATTGTCAAAAATATTAATTGTAGTTACACAAAAAAATTATATTATGTAAATTTGCGGGGCCTAAAGAAGTCCTGAAGAGAATAAAATTAACTCGGCAATAAACAGGCATATAGTACACAATTATGAGGCGATCGACTTAAAAAGCTAATAAGCATCATGCTTGCTTGCTTCTATATATACAAAATTCGATCGGCAAATTAAACCGGTTTGTGAGGTTATTTGCAACCAAAGTTATCTGTACGTACATATATAATGGTAATTTATTATGAGTGGTTAAATTTTAGTGGTTATCTGCCAAAAAAAGATTTATTGCCGGGTAATTAAAAAGTTAGTTTAGAAGCCATAACGTACGTAGGGCCTGCCTGCTATCTACCAAATTAAAGTCCCGGCTCCATCTAATAACAAAATTATGACGGTGTTGGATGGGCCTACATATATTTCATTGACTAGTTATTTGTCTTTGTGGCGGCATGCATGCATGGCCATATATATATATGCACCTTTAATTATTTTTTAAGAAAACTATATCTACTAAAATGCAACACATGCATGCATGCTGAAAACGTACGTACGGCTTAGACATGGCCTTGGTAGCTTCACGACTGAATAGCTATATATGATCGCTCATCATCTTGCTTGCTAGCTTCTGGCTTCGTGGATTAATTGTTTACTTGTAATTTGTAAAGTTTGGGTACATATCATGTACCACAGCAATGATATGATCCGGGAAATTTCATTTATGTCTCATGATTTTTTTTCATGTACATATAAGTGGTCCAGGCTAGTAATTAATTAATAGGGTATGCATACATGTTTATGGCTCCAGCTCATGGATTCTTGTCTGGGTATATATATATAGCTAGAGTCAAAATAAAAGCTACTAGATTTTACATTTTCCTAGATTAGATGAATGTACTCTAGAAAAATATATGAGAATAGTCATTTATCGTGTCAGTAATAATACCATTATTAACTGGTAAAAACAACCATAAGTACGTAAGGGGCACATAACTCGTCACTATATAGCTAATCACGTCAGTAAAAACTAGTGTGTAAACCGCTAATGGTTATAAAATGGCAGGCCAGTATCTAAACCCAGTGCGTGATTGACCATAGTGCAGACAAGAAGTACCTTTCACAACTATCATTTTCAGATTTAAAACTTTCTGATCATGTATAAGTACTATTCTGAATGTACTTATGTACAACGTTGAGGAGGCAGCAGTATTCAATTGGATTACTATATGATGCATGTTGGAACGCAATCAGCCAACCGCTTCAATGTTAAGCTTTTATATAGCCAGTTATGAGTACTGTCCGTGCAAGAAATGACAGTTTACCAATTTTAGCTAAGTACTGTAGCTCATAGCTGGATATAAATAATGAAGATACCTATAATTAATTAATTCCTTTCATATTTATTGTACTTTGCTGGTTTATTATATCACACAAAACTAAATCATACCACAAAATTAAAGGATGGTATGAACATAATATATTGAGAACCATTATTATATTATTGATTATTATACATCATCATGCGAAGGAATAATCTTGTAATTAAGCACACACATAAAATAAATTTGGACCACCTTTAATTGTTTTTCTTTTTTTGAAATGGGACACACGTTATATGAAACTTCAGAAACCACAATATGGTCATGCCAGCATGTTTTAGATTAGATTACTCTAATCGAACTTATATATGTACTGTGTCTATTATAATAAGCTAGTCTTTTTGTAATAATAATCTGAATAAAAATAAGTTGTGAGTTATTTAACAACCTAAATTATTAGGTTTGGATGGAAAAATATTACAGTATACTCAAAATAAAGTGTTTGGATGTGGAGGGACTTAGATATAAGTACGAATAAGTGTTTGTCGAGTGCCTAATGGAATGCACTCGGCAAATGCGTTGTTTCCTGTAGTGCATGAGGATAATTTGCTACACCAAAGTATAATGGGTATTTTAGTCGTTGTACAGTAATAAGCTCAACAAAATGGGTCTAATTAACCAGCTTACATATATATTACAATCTAGGTTGCATATTATAAGCCTAATAAGCTGACTGCTATTTGTATTAAGCCATAAACTATATTATTATAATAGCAAGGTGAAACAAATAAACAAGATCATAATACTGCAGATCAATTTCTTTGTTGATAATTAATTTGATGCGGCTAATTGCATTGATTCTTATGTTGGACATGTTCAATATAGGCCCATGCATGGAGTACAATATATACGTACGACTAACTAATTAAAGTGTGTACATGTTCAATATACGTGTGATTTGATGTACTAATATAATGAATACCTTAAATTAAACAGGAAGGCTCGGGCCCAACATGAAAATGAGGGGAGACATCCTGATTAATGGGCGGCCAGAGAAGCTATCATTTGGAACATCCGTACGTTATAGTTCGTTGTACATAAAATGCAGTAGAATTTTGTTGTAAAGTGTTGACATCTCCACATAACTATTAACTAATAACCGCTCGCCACATGTACGAACATGAATTGAAGGCGTACGTGACCCAGGAGAACGTGCTGATGGCGACGCTGACGGTGACGGAGGCCGTCAGGTACTCGGCACAGCTGCAGCTGCCGGAGTCCATGCCGATCGCCGAGAAGCGGGCGCGCGCCGACCGCGTCATCCAACAGATGGGGCTCACCGCGGTGGCCGACCTTCGGATCGGCGGCCGCGTGTGCAAGGGCATCAGCGGCGGCCAGAGGAAGCGTGTCAGCATCTGCGTCGAGCTGCTGGCGTCGCCGGCGCTGCTCTTCCTCGACGAGCCGACGAGCGGGCTGGACAGCGCCGCGTCCTACCACGTCATGAGCCGCATCGCCGGGCTCTCCAGGAGGGACGGGATGACCGTCGTCGCCGCCATGCACCAGCCGAGCACGGAAGTTTTCGAGCTCTTCCATGGCCTCTGTCTGCTGGCCGGTGGAAGGACGGTATATTTTGGACCGGCTTCAGATGCAATTGAGGTTAGTTTACCTCTTCCATCAAAACGGGCGCAATCCCTGACCCCTATACCTAATCTTTATCGGTTCTACTTCTACGTTACCCAGCTAATTAACTAGAGAACCAACCTACATTTATTTGATCATTTTCTAACGATTAAAATTACTGGGTTAATTACAGGGTTTTGCATTGCCAAACCAACCTGCACGTATTTATTAATTGATCATTTTCTAGGCACGCAGGAAATAATCGATCCTTTCGTGTTGGCTAGCTTATTCAATTCCTTCATCCAGAGCTATCTATCGGTCTCATATATACTCTCATCTTGTATTCTCTTTAATTTGTGGTCCATTATATTCCTCGATCTTGTTCTTAAATCTATGGTGGTATATATAGAGCTCCTGCAGCCTTACCGAAAAAAAGTATATATGCAATCAAGCAGATATATTATTTTGCTGACAAGGCAAACAGTTTCAAGAAACCGTTATTCTTCAGCCATGTCTAGCTCTTTGTGTATATTTTCAACATGAATAAAGTTTGAAATAGAAAATTGACCAATGGTTAAGTTCTTATCAAATCGATTAAATTTGATCACTTTTGTGGGTATCCAGCCGTACATAGATGAATGCACGAATACAACAGATACCCTATATATCTTACAGTTCAGTAAGCTAGGTAGGTACGTACACATAATACATGTATATATATATGCAATAAAATTTATTTTACGTAAGTCCTTTTGAAATGAAAAGGTGCAGTGAAAAGTACGTATCTATATATCATTGTCTATTTAGACCCCTTATAACAGACATCTTATGATCCGCTTAGAACCGTAAAAAGGACATCAGAAGACATAATTTATTGTTTAAATAAATCATAATCCTAACCATGTTTATGTTAGTGAAAAAATTCACCAATTAAGGCTTTCTGACCTTACTTTTATCCCATTATCACCTATTGACAAAAACATTCATGACACATCTTCATATTTAATTTATAGAAATTTTCGTCACTCATGTAAATTAATGGGTTCGTCTTTCATCTAAGTATATATATATATATATAGACTATATCATACTATATATTTAGATATAGTATATATACTTAGATTTAAAAAGCATCGCTTACTAGTCTTTATATAGAGAGAAATTTTAGGAAGAAGGTACCAAAATTAACCTACTAAAAACTATAAAATCAATGTATAATCCGGTATATGTTGGATTAAACAAACTAGGAATATACCCACCTCGACCGCGATAGAAATTAAAGGTCAGATATATATTCGATCGAACGTCTTTTCATCGCACGTCACCTTCAACATATGGATATGCATGTTTGGTATGGGATGAGATATTGATAGAATGGACCGACAGTAATATGCATTAATTGGCCACTACTCGTCGAACTGTAGCTGAACAATCATAATGTAGGTTGCCGTACTGTTCATAGATTGTAGATATTCCTCCGTATAAAAATAGTTTCCTACCTTTTTTAAATATGTTCCAAAGATATTTTAGTGTACAAGGAGTCAAAAGGACACGCGCGCATATTTTGTAGTGATGTCGAATTAATGACAAGCTTATCCATCCAATTCATCAGTGGCCGGTGGCTTAGAACATCCTAACACTCAATCTCAATTGGTATCTCAAGTATTTAATAAGCAGTCAAGTAAGAAATTTGAGGCGACAACTAAATTAATAAAGATAGAGAATAAAAATAGAGACACTGTGCCTTAATTAATACACCAAGTCATCGCGTATCAAATATCCAAGATGATAGAGATGGAAAAAGATTGAATGATGGGGGAGAGAGGAAAAAAATAGTATAAAAAATTATTGTGGAGCTACATTAAAAGGGTTATTTTATAGTCCTTGAGGAGGTACCACATTTTTCAGTCTTAATTTTGGTACCTTCTGTTACCTCATGTATCAGAAGGTACCAAAATTAACACTGAAAAATGTGGTACCTCCTCTCAACAACCGTAAAATTTCTCATACTAAAAATATTGAGTTTGAGAGTATGCTTTTTAGAGATAATATCTCTTCCATCTCGTACAAATTAAATTAAGTTATTGTTCTGGTATGGTACGGTTGATTGCTTATAAAAGCTTTAAGGTCAACTTTGAATCTCATTAAATACAAAAATATTTGCACATCATATCAATGGTAGAGCAATTTTTATGGGGAAATCAAATCAAATGTGCAGGCATGTTATGATATGATTTTCTGTGTGTGTTTTAGTTCTTCGACGCTAATGGCTTCCCCTGCCCCTTGAGGATGAATCCTTCCGATCACTTCCTAAGGCTGATTAACAAAGACTTTGAGGTACTACCAGCAAATATATATATATATACATATATATATATATAGTTTTGTGTTGCACTTATTTTAGATGATTGAAATTTTTGGGCAGCATTGACCCAGCTGACCTATTTGGATTGGTGATGTATATATGATCGAACAGGAATCTGAAGAAGGATCCGATAATATTATATCTCCACGAACTGCTGAACTAGTGGTCCAAACGCTAATGGCTTCTTTGAAATCTCGTGGTATTTTAAGCGCGGAAAAGGAAGCATACGCCGAAAGGATTGACCAGGTTCAATTTAATTGGCCTCTCAACATTAAATTAACAAACAGTCATGAGAAAATACGATAAAATGTTTAATTTAATGTTAAAATAAGCAGTTTTAATTTTTTTTCCTGGTTTTTATATATTGTGCATCACTTTATTTACAGGGTGCCTCTCTAATTCAGCAAAGGCAGGCGACATTCCTGACAAAAACATTTGTTCTAACAAAAAGATCAATTGTTAACATGCACAGAGATGCGGGCTATTATTGGCTGCGATTTGTTATCTACATTGCCATTTGCTTAAGCATTGGCACCATTTTTCTTAATGTTGGCTCTAATTTTGCATCAATCCAAGTAAGTGATCTCATATATATATATAAACATATAAAAAGTTAAATCTGTAGAAAATTTGAGTATGTGCCTTACAACCTTTTCATTTCAGACAAGAGCTTCCATGCTAATGTTTACATCGACCTTTTTGACAATGATGGCAATTGGAGGATTTCCCTCATTTGTTGAAGATATGAAGGTATAATTTTCAAAATTGAAATATGAGAGTACATGTGGAAGTATCAAGAGGTACCATAATTTTAGTGTTAATTTTGGGAGAAATTTTATAGTCTTTGAGTAGGTACTAGACAGTAACATAATTTTCAGTGTTAATTTTAGTATCTCATAAAATTATGGTACCTCCTGAACCTTCTCGAGGATTGTAAAATCATTCTAATTTTGATACATTTAATTTAGTACCTAATACCGATATGTACTAAAATTAACACTAAAAATTGTGATACCTTGTGATACCTACTCAAGAATTATAAAAATTCTCTTAAAAATTATTGACGATTCATCTTCATGATCCAAATTGTAAATTATTGATGACTCATCTTCGTGACCAAATTGTAAATTATTGATGACTCATCTTCATTCATGATCCAGGTGTTCAGAAAAGAACGGCTGAGTGGACACTATGGTGTAACTGGATTTGTAATATCTAACACACTCTCCTCAATTCCATACCTAGGGATCATCTCCATAATCCCAGGAGCAATAGCCTACTACTTGACCGGACTTCAGAGAGGAGTAGATCACTTCGTCTACTTCTCTGCAGTTTTGTGGGCTTGCACGATGCTGGTAGAAGGGCTGATGATGATCGTTGCAGCAATTGTGCCGGATTTCCTCCTGGGGATCATAACAGGTTCCGGTGTGCAAGGGATACTGATGCTCAATGCCGGCTTCTTCCGGCTGCCAAGTGACCTGCCAAAACCAGTTTGGAAGTACCCGACCTACTTCATCTCCTACCACAAGTATGCAACTCAAGGACTCTACAAGAACGAGTTCCTGGGTTTGGTGTTTGAAGATCTTGGCGGCAGCGGGCTCACCATTGATGGTGAATACATCCTAAAGAACTACTTACAAGTGGAGCTAAGCTACTCAAAGTGGGTGGATCTTGGTATATTAGTTGCCATGATCATAATCTACAGGGTGCTTTTCCTGGTTATTATAAAGATTTCCGAGATTGTGAAACCAATGATATTTCACTTTCTCTGTTCCACAACGGTTTAACGGTATATATGTATGTATATATGCTAATTGTTATTGAGTTCCGTAATATCTATGGAACATGCATGCAGGCCCTACTTAATTATATTACTTGTTAGTGATTTATTTGCTGATTATAAAACTTCATGTATATGTATATATTTATTATCAGATCAATAAAAGTTTATGTCCCAGTACTTCAGATCGAACTGATTCAAATGGACTTTAAAATGTATGGATGCTTCTTGATGTAATTACTGTACGTCGTCGTCGTCGTCGTCGTAAAGCCATGAAAAAATATGGTAGGAAAAAACATTACTATTGATGTAATTATCTAAGATGCGGTAAACACTACTACAAAGCGACACTGTAGCGGCGGGCAAAATCGACCTATAATGGCGGGCATCCAGTCCGTCACTGCTCTAACGCCACTGCTATCGCTGGTTAGCAGTGGCGGTCAGAGCGCCCGCCACCGCTGTGTCAACAGCAGTGGCGGGCGCGCTGACCTCATCGACCCGCCACTGCTATTATCAATATCAGTGGCGGGCAGATGATGTCAGCGTGCCCGCCACCACTATGTCAACAGCAGTGGCGGGCGCGCTGACCTCATCTGCCCGCCACTGCCGTTATCAATAGCAGTGGCGGGCAGATGATGTCAGCACGCCCGCCACCACTGTGTCAACAGCAGTAACGGGCAAGCTACCTCATCTGCCCGCCACTGCTGTGTATAAGCCATAACACAGAATGTTGTGATCCCACAAACCAAAACACAGAAATTATATGCTTCACACAGCCATCCACATACAAAGCAGCAAAACATCCACATATCCACATACATAGCAGCAAAACATCCACATATCCACATACACATCCACAACAACAACACATCAACACAACAACCATCCATCTCATCAATTTTCAAAAATTTACAAAGTTTACATTCTTCCGGTTTATGTTTCACAATAACCATCCATCAACACAATTCATTGTTTCACAAATACATGCTCATGCGGTTTATGTTTTCTTGGAAGGCTAACTCATATGTTAATTGGTTCGCCTTTTCATTCTTCCGGCCCAATCATATAGAGTTGGATGCTTGGCCACTTCACTCTCAGGATCGAAAAATACTCCAAGCTCATGAAGAATCTCATGCATCGTGAAGCGGCACATCCTTGATACGATTTCGTACATTTGTGATTCAGAGAGTTGGCTCTTCTGGGCAACGGTTGATGGACCTGACGACTGCATACGTAAAATATAAGTACATACGCTGCAAGTTATATTAGATTAACACACAAGAAATCAACTTACTTCTTTAGTATCCTCAGATACTGTCCGCCCAAACTTTCCTAAGTTATTGCTCATGAAATCACAAGTATAGTAGCCACAATGCACGGAACCAAGAGATTGTTTGTGACACTTCAAAATAGACAAAGTTAGAACGATATATAGTTTGGCTTTATCAATTGAATTAACAAATTTAAAAATATAATATTACCAGATAGTTGGTTCTGATAAGCATTTCTTTCGGCCTCTGTGGATCATGTGGGCCACCTAACTTTTCCACGTAGTATCTATATGCACTCTGAATAACATTTAATATATCTTGATATTCTTTTTTGGGTTTGTCGAGCGAGTCGAGCACATAAACCCTTGAGCTCTTTGGGTATATCAGAAGTGCAATCCAATGATCACTATCGAAAGAAGTAATATATGATTATGTTAGTTTCATAATCGATAACACGTGATTAAGTGGATATAGTGGGTATACTTACTTAAAGTTATATGCCCCACTTATCATTTCTCTGTCCTTCCATTGATACATGCACCGCGCAATATACAATGCGGCACAACTCCTTTTGTTCTTCTTAAGTTTGTCTTCGTCTTTATTGAACATCTTTCTCTGAAATTTTTTCTTACCCGCAGTCCAGTACTTGCTATCGTTCTGGTTTAGTGTCGGGTTCAGAGCACTTTGGCTTATTAATGACGAGTTTAAGTACCCATACAATTTAGACTCATCACCGCGTGAATTACAACTGCATATGTTATAAAACAATAGTCAATATAAGATATTATTTATTTTTGCTTTGTATTGACAAAGTATAAAGTACTTACATGCACCAGAGCATCATGCTTGTGATGTCGGTTCGCTTCAGACGAAACATCCGATGGAAGTCGTCGAAAAATAGTGCAAGCTTAAACTCTGGGCAGTTGAATATTTCTTGTGGAACCTTCAGTTCTATTTGTGTTACTCCTAACGAAGACGCTTCGAGGTACCAGTCATGAAATGTTTTCATCGTCCAAGGCATACAATTAAGTACTCCTTGGGGTAATAATGGTTTGCCTGGTTCGTATTCGATATAATCCTCGTCTCTGTAGGTCCTCTTATCAACAGAAACTGAGCCCGCATGCTTTTGTACTGGAGCCTTTATGGGAGCCGCTTCGGGCATAGAACGTGTTTGCCCCATAGTAGTAAAAAATTTATGCATCTCAGATTTCAGCGCAGAACACTGTCCAGCTTGAACAGTTATCTTGTGGATTGCTGGCTTTGGGCATGCATCTTGTTTTTCAGGCTCGGCAGCAACTAGCATTGGCACTTTTGTTATGGGCTCGGCCACCGGCACTTGAGGATCAGCCGGAACTGGCACTTGAGGCTCAGTCGGAACTAGCACTGGCATTTGATTTGGCTCTGGCACATTTGTGTTGGGCTCATCAGTGGGCTCAAGCACTGGCACTGGCTTTGTCACTTGAGGATCAGGCTCAGTCACTTTCGATTCTATCACTTCTGCCACTTTATTGGGCACTGGCTCTTCCTCTGCCCTTTCCTCTATTTCACGCTCATCAACAGGTGATAATGATCCTATATTTTGCACATCCTGAGATGAAAGATATGTGGGGGATTGTGATGAGACAATAGGTGATTTACTCTGAGAACTTGTCTGCAGTAATTTGATATCTCGGCTCGCCCATAGGACAAAGTTATTTAGAGCATCTCCGATTGTCTCAATCCCCTCATCAGGCATTGGAAGATCCAAGGGGTCATTAATAAATCTGTCGTTGGTGATCTCATTGACCTGAACCTTGGTATAGTCAGCAAGAATAGGCCGATTGTGAAATAAATCCCCAGGCATAGCAATGCCTCGTGCAGCCTCTTGGGAATGCCCTTTGCGCCCTATCGGTACATGCAGGCTGCATGGTGTGTCCTCTTTAATATAATTTACAGGAAATTTGTCTTGTACTGAGCCAACACTGCTTGGTACGTCGAGTCGTACCTCTAGCACAATTATTTGTCCAGTTGCAGCCTGCATTATGTTTGGATTCTCGTTAATAAATTCAAAAAAGTGTCGCTCCCACTCTGCACGGCGCTCTGCGGTGTCGTATGTGCGTGCTTGACGCTTCTTGTATGTGGCACCCTCCTGTTTCTTGAAAGTATTTTTCTAGGGTGCTATAGAAGAGACACCTCGGGTGCGCCCTCGATGTTCCTCATTTCCGAGAGCAGATGTAAGCTGGTCATTACATCCCTCGGGCTTGAACTTTCCGGTCTTCTCGAACTCAGCGATTTCCTGTGCTTTCTGGAATACTTCACTAGTCCGTGAGTCGGAGAGCATATATTGGCCCTCGGGTGTTTTTTAGCTCGACCTAGGAGCCATCTCTTAGTGCGCTGATCAGCACCTGAAAACTGTTCAGGTAACCCAGCCGCACGGTCCTCCTCCTCCTTTCTACTCCACTCATCCTCCTTGGCCTTATATCCACCTGGCCCAAGTTTATGGGGGAACTTATTCTTCTTATTAAGTTCTTTGAACATGATGCTCTCTTGTTTGGCTTCTTCCGAGCAATGCTGCATTTTGAATTCGTTCCATTCATTTGGCGTTATAAAGCCGTAGTCGTTGAGTGGCGACTCATCTTTCTGAAGGTATTATGTGTTCAGTTTAGTCCTAAATGTACGGAGAGCCTTCCCGATAGTCTTCAATGTGGCAGCTTTAGCGTCTTCTAAGCGGTCTTCCGGGAATTTATAATGCGCTTTTATATGCTGCCACAATTCGTTCTTGGTAGCTTCAGGGACAGTCTTCCAATTTTTCCAAACTATCTTACATCGCTCCATGGCGAGACATCCACAGTCGTTACGCCACTTCGCTGTGATTTCTTTTGGCTTCTTTGGAGCCCCATCAACATGCATTTCTTCAACCTCATAGATAGTTGTATGCAGCTTGTTCTTCTCTCATTTCCCTCTCCTCTTCGTATTTGCAGACAATGTTGTAGCAGCGGGCTCAACATCTGTTCGTTCAGCTGACTCAATAGCTGGGACAATAGTTGTTCTTTTCTCGACTTGGAATAATCGACGCTTGCTTCCTCGCTTTGGACGATCCTACGATGATAGACAATGTGAGCTTCAGGAATGTAATTCTCGGTTAGAAGCTGCTCTGACTTGTTACTAACGTAATAATTACCTCCGCTTGAGTTTCAGGAATGTAATCCTCATCGGCGTCTTCTCTCGTTCTCTTCTTCCTAGGCTCCATTGGATGTTCATTCTCCGGAGAGTGGTACGAAGATTCGTTATTGGAGGATCCTTTAGATAAACCCTCTTTATTTGTTTTTGCGGGAGACTCGTAGATGAGCTCCTCGATGGAACGTTCTTCTTCCGCCATAGATAAACTATTCATATTAAGAGGCTAATGTATCAGAATTTTGGTTATGCAAAAAAGGTCTGATGTCATATTAATCCTAAAGTTAGGATGTTGTGTTGTTCTCTCTCTCTAGTGTTGTTGAGGCCTCAGCATATTTTGTGTTGTTTTTCAAAATGTTCATGTCTGCCATGGAACCATGTGCACATCCATTCCCTGTCAGCAACACGAGAAAGAAGAAGCTGTTGACAGGAATGGATGTGTCACATGGTTTGATGACATACATGATATAACTCAATAACAATTTGCATCATAGGCCCCTAAAAGGAATTGTGGAATCTAATGTTGGCCTTCAGCCGGATGAACTTGACGATTAGTATATAGTAGCCTTAGAAATAATAGCAGTAGTAAACTGATCACAGTGTTGTTTAGGCCTCAGCATATTTTGTGTAGCTTTTCAAAATGTTCATGGCTGCCATGGAACCATGAGCACATCCATTCCCTGTCAGCAACACGAGAAAGAAGAAATTGTTGACAGGAATGGATGTGTCTCATGGCTTGATGACATACATGAGATAACTAAATAACAATTTGCATCATAGGCCTCTAAAAGGAATTGCAGAATCTAATGTTGGCCTTCAGCCAGATGCATGAACTTGAGGATTAGTATATAGTAGCCTTAGAAATAATAGCGGTAGTAAACTGATCACAGTGTTGTTTAGGCCTAGCATATTTTGTGTAGCTTTTCAAAATGTTCATGGCTGCCATGGAACCATGAGCACATCCATTCCCTGTCAGCAACACAAGAAAGAAGAAATTGTTGACAGGAATGGATGTGTCCCATGGCTTGATGACATACATGAGATAACTAAATAACAATTTGCATCATAGGCCTCTAAAAGGAATTGCAGAATCTAATGTTGGCCTTCAGCCAAATGCATGAACTTGAGGATTAGTATATAGTAGCCTTAGAAATAATAGCGGTAGTAAACTGATCACAGTGTTGTTTAGGCCTCAGCATATTTTGTGTTGCTTTTCAAAATGTTCATGGCTGCCATGGAACCGTGAGCACGTCCATTCCCTGTCAGCAACACGAGAAAGAAGTTGTTGACAGGAATGGACGTTTCACACGGCTTGATGACATACATGAGATAACTCAATAACAATTTGCATCATAGGCCTCTAAAAGGAATTGCAGAATCTAATGTTGGCCTTCAGCCGGATGAACTTGAGGATTAGTATATAGTAGCCTTAGAAATAATAGCAGTAGTAAACTGATCACAGTGTTGTTTAGGCCTCAGCATATTTTGTGTAGCTTTTCAAAATGTTCATGGCTTCCATGGAACCGTGAGCGCATCCATTCCCTGTCAGCAACACGAGAAAGAAGAAGTTGTTGACAGGAATGGATGTGTCGCACGGCTTGATGACATACATGAGATAACTCAATTACTATTTGCATCATAGGCCTCTAAAAGGAATTGCAGAATCTAATGTTGGTCTTCAACCGGATGCATGAACTTGAGGATTAGTATATAGTAGCCTTAGAAATAATAGCAGTAGTAAACTGATCACAATGTTGTTGAGGCCTCAGCATATTTTGTTGTCATGGAACATTAGAGGGAAAAAACAACACAAAATATGTTGAGGTATCAACAAAACTAAAGAGAGAGAACAACACAATCTCCTAACTTGAGAATTAATATAGTGGCTTCGGAAGTAATAGCTGACTACTGTAGCCAAGAAGAGTTTTCATACATTTCCCACCTTTGACACTGTGATCAGTTTACTACTGTAGCCTCAGAAGTAATAGCAGTAGTAAACTGATCACAGTGTCAAAGGTGGAAAATGTATGAACACTCTTCTTGGCTACAGTAGTGAGCTATTACTTCTGAAGCTACTATATTAATCCTCAAGTTAGGAGATTGTGTTGTTCTCTCTCTTGTGTTGTTGAGGCCTCAGCATATTTTGTGTTGTTTTTCAAATATGTTCATGGCTGCCATGGAACCGTGAGCACATCCATTCCCTGTCAGCAACACGAGAAAGAAGAAGTTGTTGACAGGAATGGATGTGTCGCACGGCTTGATGACATACATGAGATAACTCAATTACTATTTGCATCATAGGCCTCTAAAAGTTGTTCTAAAAAAGTGGTAATGTGGTATGCAATATTTCTCATGGCATAACTTAGATATAGAAGACTTCACTCAAGAACTAGAGGGGGGTGAATAGGCGCCTCGACAAAATCATGTAACATCCGATACAAACAACCAAATGCCCTACTTGTACCATCTTATTCAGGACCATCCCATTCAAGTGAACCATCCCATACATATTCAACTTCATAATTGGCGGGAGAAGATTAGGGCTTAGGATTTTCACACGGCAGGAGCGAAATATTTATATAGGCGGATTAGCAGTGGCGGGCATGATGACGTTCCTTCTCCCCTCTTCAAATATACCACAAGTATAACTAGTTTAGTTAGTTTAGTTATCTTTGAAGCCTTTGTCCATACAACACTGCATAATTAAATGCAAACACTGCATCTATAGTTGATTTTGAGGATAAGCTCTAAGCGTGCTCATAATTCATAATAATGTAATTAACACTTTATTAGGAAAATAATGTTATTAACACTATCTTCAAAAATTAACATGTGCTTCATGTTTGATCAACTTTGATTTGATATATTCTTGATTTTCACAACATATAGGAAGATCGATGAGACACTCGATCGATGAAGTCAGCTATCAATAGGGTATATGTGTATGCAGCGAAATAGGACAGGGCGCAACAAGGGCACATGCACAAGTATATATATCCATCCATCCAAAAAAATTGATTATTTGCCACTCTAAAGATGTCTTCTTCAATTACAATGTCATTATTAAGACTAACATGTGAATTGATGTTAAAAAGGGCACTAGCTGACCTTTTTTTCAGCACGGTGGCGACGAGTGGAGGACGGCGACACGGGCTCTGGATGGTGGTGATGTGTGGAGGGCGGAAGTGCGGGATCCGGGATGGCGGCGTGGGCTCGGGGATGAAGGAGACGGGCTCCAGGGACGGTGGCGGCGCGTGCTCCGGGACGACAGCGACGGGCTTCGGGGATGGCGGCGACAGCTCCAGGAGCGACGAGCGGAGTTCGGTGGCGACGGGCCCCGAGGGTGGCGTGGGCTGTGGGAGCGATGTGCGGAGTTTGGTGGCGACGGCCTTCGGGGACGATGACGACGGGCTCCGAGGGCGGCGTGGGCTTCGGGAGCGGCGGCAATGGGCAGAGTTCGGCGCACGGGAGTTAGAAATGAAACTAGGTTTTCGGATGGCGGGAGCAAAAACTTTTATATAGGTGGATTAGTAGTGGCGGGCACACGCTGATGTCAGCATGCCCGCCACTGATATTTATCGTAGTAGTGGCGGGCAAAGACATAGTAGTGGCGGGCCGCTGACGTCACCGACCGCCACTACTAGGGTTTAGTCTGGGCGGGTGGAAAAAAGTATAGTAGTGGCGGGCATACGCTGACGTCATCATGCCCGCCACTACTAAAAGGGTAGCAGTGGCGGGCTGGTGACGTCATCCTGCCCGCCACTACTAATCCGACGCTGGTGGGGTTATCTAGCATACGTTGCCACTCATGTTGAGAAACACTTAGTAGCGCAGTGGTGCGGGGGTTGCTTTGGTGCCATGCGGTTCGAGGTTCGAACCTTGCTGCCGGCAGACGGTTTGAGGTTTGAGCCTTGCTGCTAGCATCCAAACATTTATTTACATTTTCATGACTTTTTTATTCATGTTTAAATTCTATTTTGAACTTGATTTTTTAACAATAAAAATACATCATAACTTATCAAATTTAAAAATTTGGTATTTTTCTGCCTCACTTTACTTTTTTTATTTCATTAATAAACATGTACAATAAAAATACATCATAACTTATCTATAGTTTATTCTTCCTTTGAAATTGAAACTTTTTGTACAATAAAAATACAACACCAATATTCTAATTGTAAAAATTGATATTTTTCTCCCTTAGTTTACTGTTTTTATTTTCATTAAGTGTGTTTTTATTACATGTTGTTACTATATGATCGAGACTTTGTAGCGCGGTGGTGCGGGGGCTCGCTTGACATATCATGTTTATTTGAAAGCAAGTAAACAAACACAAGTCCAAGCTGGGGAAACCAGCTTACACATCGAAACGCACTACTGGTCAAACCCAAAAGAAAGATATGGTTTGGAGCTTCTTCTTCTTCCTCGGCACAAACCCAACCTATTTCTGGTTAAACAGATTAAAAGCCTCAACTTGCCAATCCTCAACCAAATCGGCATCATCAGGCAGTCTGAACTGCTCTCCATGTTCCTGAACAAGAAAATACACGCGGCGGCGATAGTGAGGACAACTTATTATCAATGATTGAATTGGATGATAAAAATATAAAATTTGCATAAAAAAAGGATCTTGCCTCCTTCCTCCTCTTGCTGCCGCATTGCTCTACATGCTTCCCTTTTCCACCGCTAGCCTCGGCATGTTTCCCTCTACCACCGGTTGTCTCATCGTTCTTCCGTCTGCCAACACTTACCCTATCTGGTTGCGGCGATCGCGAGTCGTCCTCCGAGTCGGAGTCCATTATGAGAATCACTTTCTTCGCCAAACAACTGCAAACTATACCATCATGTACCTTATGTTTACCGCATTTGCAAACCTCACACACGCCACTTGATGTAGAGTCTGAGGATCCACTGTTTGTTGGTTCAATCTTAGGAGGAGCCATCTGCATTTTTTTTGTCACATTGATATAACATTAAAAAACCCTAAGCTAGTAATATTATAGTACATTAAAAAACATTATTGTTATAGTGGAAATTTTTTTCTCAGAAATTTTTTATAGTACATTAAAAAACATTATTGTTATAGTGGAAATTTTTTTCTCAGAAATTTTTTACAGTAGATTAAAAAACATTATTGTTATAGTGCATTCTACTAGTAATATTATACTAAATTATATTACCACGCATAAATTAATATAACAATCCTCCATCATTTTAACCCTAAGCTCGAATAAAATAAGACCAAAGATAGGTTAATAATCATTTACTGATCGACTGGATGGCGGCGACGGGCGGCGCCGACGGGCTTCGAGGAAGGCGGCGATGGGCGGAGGGCAGTGGCGACGTGCTCCGGGACGTCGACGGCGGCGACGGGAGGAGAGGGGCGACACGGGAGTTTAGGATTTAGAAAATGAAATTAGGTTTTCGGACGGCGGGAGTGGAAAGTATATATAGGTGTCTTAGTAGTGGCGGGCATGATGACGGCATCCAGCCCGCCACTACTAAGTGGTTATTTCACTCGACTTAGTGGTGGCGGGCCGATGACATCATGCGACCGCCACTACTAAACGGATAGCAGTGGATGTCTGGTGACGTCATCCTGCCTGCCACTACTGCCTCTGGTGGGGTTATCTAGCATACGTTGCCACTCATGTCGAGAAACACTTAGTAGCGCAGTAGTGCGGGGGTTGCTTTGGTGCCATGCGGTTCGAGGTTCGAACCTTGCTGCCCGCAGGCGGTTTGAGGTTCGAACCTTGCTGCTAGCATCCAAACATGTTTTTTACATTTCTATTCTAATTTTCAATACTGTTGGTCCCAAAAATTAAATATTTTTAAAAATTTTCTATTGATGTTTAATTAAATCCTCATTTGATCATGAAAATGTTTTAATAATAAATGACATAATTGATTTTACAACTAAACATAAATGATCTAGCCTTGCACTAATTTTCCATCGCCATTGGTGCGTAGATAAGGAATCACACTGCCAAATGACAGATTTGCTTCAACCACATTGATCCTTGATATGTCAACGAAAAACGGCACCTCATCAAACTGATTGTATTCTTCTTCGTCTTCGACTCCATCAACTCCAACAATTCTCTGTTTTCCTGGAGCAACGATGTATTTTTTCTCATCTTTAGGATCAAGTATGTAAAATACTTGTGCCACGGAATGAGCGAGTATCCAAGGGTCATCTTTATAAGCCACCTTATTAAGGTCAACTATCGTAAACCCGTAATCATCCACCTCCACACCTTCTGGATGTCTGACCCACTGACACTTAAATACTGGGATTTCTATAGAGTTCCCGTAGTTAAGTTCCCATATTTCTTCGATGTATCCATAGTAAGCATTCTTTTGTCCAGTGCTATCTTCTGCTTCTCCTCTGACACCACTATTTTGGCGCTGACTCTTTTGATCCTTTGCTTTGGTATAGAATGTGAAACCATTGATGTCATACGCTTGCCATGTTTTAACCATGCTCAATGGACCGTAAGACAATTTATTTATCATCATCTCTTCGTCGGTTTCTCCGATCGAAAGGTTTAGATCCCTCAGCCATGATGTGAAATAAATTTTGTGTTCTTTCATAATCCATTGTTCATCGCGATCTTCATTCTTTTCACGAAGCTCTTGCAGGTGTTGTTCAACATCATAATCGCCAACTAATGCATTACACTGTAATGTGATTCTCTTATTCTTTGGTAACTATTGTCTCGTATGATTTTCCTGCCTTTAGTTCCTTTACCGGTGAGTCTTCCATGGTGCCGGGACACGGGAACTCCTATTGGTCTTCCATCTCTTATGTAATCTGCGTAGCACTCAATGACTTCCTCAGTCGTGTAGCCCTCTATCATGGAACCCTCTGGATAAGCACGATTTCGTACGTAACCCTTGAAGATAACCATTAGACGCTCGTACGCATACATATTGTGCAGGTACGTTGGACCGAGAACAAAGATTTGGTCTGCTATATGTATCATATAGTGCTCCATAATATCAAAATATGAAGGAGGAAAGCACATCTCAAGCTGACACATAGTCTCCCTCATTTGTTTACGTAATTCATTTAACTCTTCAGTGTCGATCACCTTCTTTGATATGACATTGAAGAAGTGACACATGCGTGTTATCACCATCTTCAGAAATGAATGTTTGACTTCTCTTACTGCGATGGCGAGGAATAGCCCAAGCATAACATGACAATCATGAGTGTTGTAGTCGCTCATCCTCAAATCTTCTACGGAGACAATATTCTTTATATTCGTTGAGAATCCTGTTGGAACTCTAATTCCATGTAGACACCTGCAGATTGATCTTTTCTCGTCAATTGTGAGGTTATAGCTAGCAGCCGGAAGGAAAAATTTTCCATTGGCCCTTTCCTGTGGGTGAAGCTCGGGTCTAATTCCGAGAGTTTGAAGGTCCCTTCGTACTTTGAGTCCATCTTTTGATTTGCCCAGTATGTCTAACAAAATACCGATAGTGCTTTCGAAGACATTCTTCTCAACGTGCATTATATCGATAGCATGACCAATCTCCAACTCCTTCCAATAGGGCAAATATCTAAAGAAGATCGACTGCTTTTTAAATGGAGCGTCCTTTGAATTTTTTCAGATTTCTTCCTCTTCTTTCCGAAAACAACTTTGATATTCTTTACCATTTCGAATAGAAATTTGCCATCTCGATTTCGTGGAGGCTGTCCAAGCTCGATTGTACCGTCGAAATGGTTCCTGTTTCTTCGATATTTGTGGTTTTTTGGTAAAAATCTGCGGTGTCGCATATATATCGTCTTAACGAATGATGGAAGATGCATAGATTCTGTCTGGTCCACACACACTACACATGTTGTCTTTCCTTTAACCTGTCCTGTTAGGGACATGCGTCCTGGGTTGTCAGCTATGGTGCAAAAGATTATGGCTCTTAGATTGAAGTGCTCTTTCTTGTGCTCATCCCACAGACAGACACCATGTTCCCATAGACGTTTCATATCCTCCATCAAAGGTTCTAGAAAGATATCAATGTCATTGCCAGGTTGTTTTGGACCAGAAATTAGAGTAGTGAGCATAAGGTATTTTCTTTTATGGCACAACCATGATGGAATGTTGAACAAGCATAGAAAGACTGGCCACGTACTATGTGGGTTCCTCATCTCACCGAAGGGATTCATTCCATCCGTGCTAAGCCCCATCCTGATATTTCTAGGATCATCCGAGAAATCTGGATGGGCCAGGTCAAATGATTTCCACTGCCTAGCATCTGCAGGGTGCCGAAGTTTTCCGTCCTTCTTTCGCCCAGCGAAATGCCAGATTAATAGTTCAGCATCTCTAGGATTAGAGAACATACGTTTCAAGCGATCAATCACTGGTAGGTACCACATTACTAAGGCTGGAACTTTCCTCTCCATCTTTTTTCCAGGATGGTCTTCAAGAACATTTTTATTCCTCTTCTGCAACCTCTTATTATTCTTCTTCTGGTGGTCATTGTAGTCCTCCACACAGTCATTTGGACGTTTGTATCGACTCGCGTTGCACTGTGGACATCTCTCTAACAATCCATACTCTTTTCGATATAGGATACAGTGGTTCGGGCATGCATGAATCTTCTGAACACCCAAAGTCAACGGACAAATCATCTTCTTTGCTTGGTACGTATCAGATGGTAAACCATTGGGTTTTGGCAAAACCTTTTTTAGGAGTTGTAAAAGATCTGAAAAACTAGTGTCAGACCATCCATTGCTGGCCTTCAGTTTCATAAGCTCAAGAATTGTGTACAACACAGTATACTGCTTATCGCATCCGTGGCGTTCCTCGTAAAGAAGGTTTTTTGATGCTTTGTCAAGTGCTTCAAAGTTATCGTATCCTTTGGTTGTAGTTCTCTGCAACAACACCTCAGGCGCAACATTTCGCATCAGTTCCTCCACATCAAAGGTGTCATCATCATCATGTTGATCAACATCATCATGTGTTATGTCGGATGTATGATCACAACCTCTTCTATGTTGATGAGCATCTTGCGGCACATCAGAATCTTCAAGAGGATTTTGGCCCATCTCACCGTGTTTCGTCCATATATAATAGTTCTTCACGAAACCATTTTTCAACAAGTGAAATCGTATGGTTTCACGATCAGAACACGGATACATCGCTTCGTTTTTACAAACTTTACAAGGACAATATATTGCCTCTTCACTCTGACGGGAAGCATATTGTGCGGCAGCTTCAGTAAATTCAGTTACTCTGTTAAAATATGCCACCACATCTCTGTCGTTGGACGAGTACATCCAGGACCTGTGGTCCATCTAAAACATATATTATTTGAAAAAATATTAATAAAATCATTATTGTTAATTTTAGTAATTTACAATTTGAAAATATATTGATTTATTATCGCTCATAACAACATTAATTAAAAATCCTCAATGCTTTAATTAAAACTACTTATTAAGCAGAAAAAATTATTAAATAAATTAACTATATTGGTTTCTCTCTCTCTCCAAACAACATAACTCTAGATCTATAATCATAAATCAAATTAAAAAGAGATTAAAATGACGTAAATCAATATACAAGTGATGAATAATTGTGAGGAGGGTCATATTTGTTCATTTGGGAGAAGGTAACACTGTAAATGGAAGATTATTTGAAAATTTCTATTCACAAACCCTAAATTAGAAAAACGCTAATAACTCATTGTATACATGATTAAATACAAAATAAATGTGAGATTCGGCATGGATTTACCTCCTAGAATGAAATCCTTCAAAAGAAACGAAAACAAAGCCTCCCCCCTCTTTATCTAGATTTTTGTCGCCATTGTACGGACAAAATTAAATGCGAACTCCAGTAGAGCTCGGGGAGGAAGAAGCTGCGCATTTATAGCTAGAATAGTAGTGGCGGTCGCAAGTGATGTCATCAATACTTTAGTGGCGGCCATATTAGCAGCGGCGGGCAGCACCAGCGACCGCCACTGCTATTGGTACAATAGTGGCGGTCCGGGATGACGTCAGCACCGACCGCCACTACTTTACCAACAATAGTGGCGGGCGCTGGTGCTGCCGTCAGCACCAGCAACTGTAGTGGCGGGCATCTAATGGCCCGCCACTACAGTGGTTTTACCCAACGCCACTACAGTGACGGTTTGTAGTAGTGAAACACACTGATCTCCATAAAAATATATATTAATACTGTTAATAGTCATCACTATCATAAGATATATAATAGTAAAATTATGTATGTCCTAGTAAAGAATGGAACCAGTGGCCTAGTAGGTGGTAGATGTGTTTCGTCTCTTCAGTCAGCCACTCTGTTTATCAATACCATAAAAATATATATAGGGTATATATTGTAAAAAATAAAATACAGAAAGCCGATCTATCGATCGGAGGGGGAGGGTTGCAGCCATTTTTTTTCCATATACATTGGCATTTTTAAGAAGCTTATAGGCCCGAGTATTTTGAAAGCTGCGAGAGACGTGATACTAAATTGCTCACATCCCTCGCTAA
>JAAALK010000282.1:23610398-23846629 GCA_019279435.1 Zizania palustris
ATGCACTCTTTGGAAAATGAAGACACTAGCTAGTAGCTAGTTAGGTAAGTTAGGCCGTCTTTAGTTTAGGGGTGGATATGAACATGATATGGTTATATATATATGGATCCTAGTGTGTAGTTTAGATGTAATTATGAATAGGATGTGATTATGGATGGATTTGAATAAGATAATTTTTTGTTTGGTTGGCCGTCTTATTTTGATCCATGTTTAATGAAAATAAATAATTCAACTTTTATATGTGTATTACTTAATCACTTTATTATATATTTATGACTATTTAGGTTCTGGCCAGCACATTACTCTACGTATTTTTTTGTTTGGTAGATATACTTTCACGGTTCTATTTGACCCATGTTTAATAGAAAATAAATAATTCAACTTTTATACATGTTTTACTCAATCAATTTATCAATATATTATGACTATCCAGGTTCCGCACGATTGCATAGCTACTAGTGACCAGCACACTACTCTATGTATGCCCTTAGAATTAGTACTACTTTTTTATTATATTTTTGGATAGCGTGGGGTGTGAAGTTTGGAGATATTTCTCGGTATGAGATATTTCTCGATATTAGTGTCAAACCCTTATACACGTATCAAAATTGGACGGGGGTAATATAGATAAGATAAGCTAAAATTTAGTCAAGCTTGCTTATCATATACATTTTTAACTAAAATATAATCATATGGGATCTTAGGATCTTGTTATGTAGATTAAATTATAATAAATATAACTGTGTAATTAATCATAAATTGGATACATTGTTTAAGAGGAAAAATCATTTAAATATTTGTAAAAGAAAAATTAAACACATCCCAACCAATCTAGCAAAAAATAAACTAAAAAAATTGGATGGACTTATACAACAATTTTTTTCTGATATTCATGTCCAATATATCTAATGATTATTTCTCTATTGAAAATCACATCCACTTTTACCCTCCAACTAAACAGCCCTCTAGATTAGATCATCCCACCTATCAGGATATACAGAAGTTGTACGTCGCGAATTCAGCTTCTGAGAGAAAGAACCTGAGTCTGTAATGTCTGGTTATCTTCTAACAAGCGGCCATATTCAAGCAGGAGCTCCTCAGATTGCTTCTGTAGGGCATTGACATGTGCTTCGGCATCCAATCTTCGCCTTTCATGCTCTTCCATCTCTGACTTTAGTTTCTTCATCTGTTCACTAAGGTTGGCTAATTCCCCACGAAGCTTCTTGATTTCCTTGGAAGATTTATCGTCCTTGCGCTGGAGCTCAAGTTGTAGTTTCTCAACTTCTTCCCTGGAGGTGTTTGTGGTTTTCTTCAATATAATCAGTTTCCGGTGGTAGTGATGCAGCCGATCAATGACAAATGCAAGGAATAGTATGTATCCTGGAACAAACCAATAAACCATCAAAACGACAGAAATTCGTGCAGAGTCCTTAGAGCATCTCCAAAAGAAGTTTTAAAGAGCTCTCTTCTCTAAATTTTAGAGATTATAACTACAAAATTAGCTCCAACAAATACTCTAAAAGACTTCCAAAAATGAGACACTCCCTAAATCTTCCTTCATCCTCTCTACTTATAGGGAGTGACTTCCATTCCCTATCGATTTTGGTCTCACTGGTCGATGATATAAGAGATACAATTAAAAGAAAAAAGAATAGATTTGATAAGAATTGTCCATCTATCAGTGATACAAGAATAAAATATAAAGAATATAATATTAAGAGTCTGTTGAAGAATAATAAGATTTAAAGATTAAATTTTTTTAGAAAACTACCTGTATAAGATTTCCGAGAATAAAAAATAACTCTCTTGAAGATGCTCTTATATCAAATGGCATGCAAATGTATAGCAGAGTTAAAGATTCAGGGTAACCAGACATTTTCTGGTTTCCCAGTAGGTGACATTCAAATCTGTACATTATATTCCAAGCCTCCTAGTTTGTCTTATGCTTCAAATCTATAGAAAATAAATTTTGAAAGAGCCCCAAATGACAGAAATTTAGCCTGTAGATAAACAACAAGTCAGCTAGACATAGTAAGTATTCACGGAAAGTATGTTAATAAAATAATTGAATTTGATTGTACTACTTCACAAAACTAAAAAAATATATAGTTAAAATTGAAATAGCATATTTACAATTGTATCAACGGTACATAGTTATTAAGGCGGTAAGGCGAGACGAGGCGGTGGACTACCGCCTTACCACCTAAGCAGTAAGGCGTAAGGGAAGGCGATGCCTTACGCCCATATAAAATATAGTATTTATGATAAAGTATTAATAGATAAGTCGTAAATTTTAAATAGTAATAGCAATAATAGCATCATAAAAATAATGATATAATAACAAATTGCAATGTTATCACTTTAGATAACTTACAAAACTAAAAACTAAATATATATAGAGTTAAAACTACAATAACAAATATAATATTATGTATAATAATATATTTAAAGCTCAATTCAGCTTATAATTCTAGTCCAACTCATTTAAGGCCCAATTACAAATCAGGCCTAGTTATAACGCCTAAATTCTCTCTCCCACTCTACTCCTCTCAGCACAGTTCCCTCTCCCTCCCATCAGTCTAGCCGCCAGACTTCCCCTCTTCTCTCTCCCCTCTTCCTCTCTTCTACCTCTACGTCGAACCTTGCCGCGCTCGCGCATGGTCGTGCGCCGCTCATGCCCTGCTCGCGCCGGGTCACGCCCCGCTCACAGCCAAGTCGTGCCCCGCCTGCGCAGGGCTATGATGTGCCACGCTCGACCTCTCCGTGCTCGATCTACCTCGCGCCCGGCTTCTCCATGCCCAATCTGCGTCGCGCCCAACTTCTACGCGCCAGATCTACACCACACTAGGCCTCTCCGCGCGGGGGGCAACGTTGGAGGGTAAGGTGTCGGGACGCCTTACCCTCGCCGAGCGCTCTACCGCTAAAGCGACGCTTTAGTGACACCTTGATAAGTATGCAACTGTATATTTTAAATTCAGTTTAATAGTCAATTCAAAAGTTTGATCAAATAGCCTATTTAAGGCCCACCAGGTTTTTTCATTCCTAAATCCTAACCTAGCACCTCTCTCCCACTTCACTCCTCATAGTCACTAGCATACCGCCTCCTCTTCCCTTCTAGCCTCTTCCCTCTTATCTCTCCCTCTTCTTCTGCGTCATATCCTTCCTCACCGTGTCGCGCCTAGCCTCGTCGCTCACCGCTTGCGCCCAACCTCGTTGTGCGTCACTTGTCCCCCGCCTCACCACATGCCGCTTGTGCCTCACAGCACCACACTAGGGCTTGCAGCACATTTCTCGCACCCGACCTCACTGCACCTCAATGTGGGAGGCTAAGGCGTTCTGACACCTCACCACCCATGATCACCTTATCGCTTAAGCGACACTAAGGCAACACTTTAGCGGTGCCTTAATAACTATGGACATGCCAACCCTAAATTTTTGTCTGGATCCACCACTGATAATAGATAATATTCAATTCATCCATATAAACAAGTAGATCATCCATCAGCTTTTCATCTAAAACTTTTATATGTTTGGACCTATGTTTTTGGAGCAACAAGTAACCTTTTTTTAACCTATCCTAAAATTCGCTCCCGTGGGGAGTCAAACCCAGGTCCTAGAGGTGTTACTTGCATTGGGCATCTTAACCACTAGGCTACATGCCCTTTCGCATGTTTAGACCTATGTTTCCATTCCATATTCGAAGATATCTTTTTGGGTCAAGGTTTGCAACATCATGTTCATCTAAAAATAGGGGTTTACAATGTCAGGGCCTTAGGCAATAAATACTAGAGTCATGCACAAGGCAGTAATTGAAACCTGCAGTGAGATAGCCCAATTTACACGGCTTCTGTTTTATGATTTGAAGAAAATGAGAAATAAGCAGTGGCATTTGTTGGTGCATGGCTTGGATATGTTTTTCAAAATGTAGTTCTTTTTAGCTCTTCGCAGATGTTGATGTAAAAAAAGGTCAGATTCAACATTCATTCACAAATGGTACATCCATAGGTATACTAAGAATCTCATCTCTGAAGATGCCAACAGGTTCTACCACTTCATTCAGATCTATTTTGCGGGGAAATCATTAAGGAGAAAGCCATGACAGGTTGTAGGCTTACTGTTATGGAATTGTCCACCGTCACTGTCAATATGACCACGGTGCATTGCTGGCCTGAAATCCATTAAGGACACCAAGTATTCAAACTCGACATCATTATCTTTTCATTAGCACCTGATCTCTCAGCTAAGCACCAAACAGCAGGATCAAGACATGACCAAATCCCATTTAGACAGAGGAAGAGTATTATTATTTGTTCACCTTGTGACCACGAGACGCATAACAAGTATAGTCAACACAAATTACTACTAGAACTAGTAAGCAATCAGTCATATTATAACCTAAAAACCACAGTTATATATTCTTGACAAGTTGACCAGTAGATCGAGATGCATGACAGAAACATATCTAAACGAATTGAAACTAGTAGCAAGCAAAGATAGCCAACGACATTGTTAGTTGCCAATAACTTAACTAATCCACGGGTAAAACCCTAAGTCAAAACCCCCATAGCCATTACCTACAAGGTACGGGCAGGTGAAGTGAACCCATGGCGGCGAGGAGAGCGAGGCGTACCGATGAGGGATGCCTCGAGGAGGTGCGTCCGCCATAGCACCTGGTCCATGGGGCTGACGGTGCCGAGCTTGAGGCCGCGGTTCTGGATCTTGAGGATGCTGGCGACGCTGGAGATGAAGATGACGAGCAGCGTGCACGCCAGCGTCTTCACCGTCGCGGGGCCCTTGCCATCCTTCGCCTGGTCGACGCCGCGCATCGCCAGCTCCCGCAGCGGCCCGATCCTCACCATCAGCAGCAGCGCCGCCGCGCCCTCCGCGAACAGCACCAGGAACAGCAGCTGAATCATCCCTTCTCCCCGACCAGATCACGCCCACCAATGCCGAATTAAATCTTGGCTTCAAACGTGCAGGAAAAGGGGATTCCTTCCGAGGATCTTGCATCAAATATTCTGTTCACCACCGCGATTCTTGCCGCAAGAAGATATCCCGAGAGCAATCTTGCCTAGGGAAGAACAATTGAAACAGTAATTAGGAGATAAAGATTCAGCAAAAAGAGTGAAATCTTTTTGACTAAAAAATTGGGACAAATGAGGAAGAAACGCGCGCCGAGCGCATCCAACCAACAACCTTCGCGCTTAGGAGCTCATCAGTCAGAGTGAGAGCACAAAGTTCTTCCTTTTTCTATTTTTTTAAAAAAAATTCGAATATCAAAATTTGTTGTTTTCGCGGATAGTACTTTGTGAGAGCCGGAACCGTAGCAAGTGAAATCCAATCCACGAAATAATTTGATCCATGGACCGCACCGTTGTGGTAAAGGTCATAATTCCAGAGAATCATTACTGCAAGGGAGACAAAGCTAGAACAAAATTAGTGAGAGTATATTTTTCTTATATATATATATAAACATGTGTCATCAGAGTGCATATATAGTGAACATTTGATCAAATCTTCTATTTTTCAATTTTTTAGGGGTGCATGTGCACCCCCTAAGTTCAGCTTAGCTTCGCCCCCGTGAGCATCTCCATTATATTTGTTATCACGTTTGTTATCTCCTAAAATAATAAATATGATCCAAAAAATATATTTATTATACTTGTTATTTGACTTATTATTTTAAGAGACTTCGTATTCTTATCTACACACTTGCTACATTTAGCAATCCAATCAAATTTATTATTCTATTTAGTGTTGAGCGTGTTTAATTGTTTTTATTTTATATATATATATATATATATATATAAATTGATAAAATATAACTACATTCAAATAGAAAGTCATATTTAACAAGTATATTAAAGTGAATATCAAAATAACAAGTCAATTTAAAAAAACTTGTTGTTGCTATAAATAGCAAGTAAAAAATAACAAATAACTGGTCTAGTCCGGCTCCATTTTTTTCAACTGCTGGTTAACCAGGTTAGCATTAGCACGTAAGTGTGGGCCTAATAGTTAAATTATAAGTACTTATAGATTTAAAAAATAAAATATTTAATTAGAAATAGATAGCCCAATAAACTAAATACAAGAAAAGTTGCTCCTATATTATATAATCCACACTCTATTCCCTAAATTCCTTCTCCCGGTCTCACCGAGCTTATTGAAAGGTTCTACTATTATAGGCACAGTCTACTTACTGAATTACTCAATTTGTTTAAAAATATAATAATTTCTAGGGTTGGATATATGGGTTAAAAGATATAAAAATAATTATAATATTGTTCTCGAAGTGTGTGAATAAAATATTTATAATAATTATTATATTGAATTCTCATTCCGCAAGTTGAGCTATGAAAACAAATATTTGTTTATTTATTTGACACCGTTAAACAGGGTGCGGATATAATAATTTCCTGGGGAATCACTAGCAGTTCGGACATGTTTAGTTGCTATTTGTTAATAAAAATTACTACACTTATCTGAAGTGAAGTTATCAAATATATATATATATATATAATTTTATAAGAACATATAAATATAGAAATAATCTATACTAACATTGTAAAATGACATAAATCCACAAATAAACGCTAAATTTGCAAAAACAATATAAAAAATTTAAAGTTAGGTCTATTCCGCATACTGCGGGTCTTAATGAACCGTTTTCGTGTAGTCCTAGGCCTATGACTACCCCTGTCTACGCCACGGTACATGACAATTGTGTTTTAGGCGAATGTTGGACCACTGTCCTTTAGTAACAAACCATCAAGAACACAAATTGTTGAAATTGGAAAAGAAAAGTTCTGGTAATGTTGTGAGCATTTTTATGTAGTTCTCAGATATATCCTTTTGGGACATTATTTGTCCTATTGTTTACAGCTCAAGTAGGCAAACTTAAAACATGAATCCAAGTCCAAGCATCCACATTCCTCTCATAATCAAATTAGTGCGTAATGCAGAAAACTCAGTTTCAGTAAAGTATTTCTGGCATGCCTTACTTTGACCCAACAAATCATCTTTGTACTGAAAACATTTCTGTTGTTGATAACAACAAACAGTGAACGGGAACAAACGGTCCAAGAGGCTCGAATGCCTTTCACGGTAGGGATGAAAACAAATCGGATAGTTTTTGGCCGGAACACTTGAAAATAGATATGAGTAGTTTTAGATCGGATGTTTTTTTAAATATTTTTAGATATGGATACGGTTACAAACTCAAAGATCCAATGAGAGGCCTATTTACCAACGATAATTGGACTAGTTGCAAATTAGCATTGACAAACGCTAGACAAAAAACCTATGGTATTGTGCTTTCTAATAAGCTTATTTTATCTTTCTATAATTGTGTTGAGGGTTGTTGAGGGTGATAAAAAAGTCATGCTATACTAAAGGTTGCTGCTCTCATTAATGATACAAAAGATAAGATGAGGCTAGCTTCTCTACTAATTAAAAACAAGAAAAACTTGCTCAATAGCATTTTACAAAATAGTGAGTTATTAGGTTGTTTCAAGGGTTAATTTCTTCTGTGCCATTATAATTTTTACGGTTTGTCAATATGTCATGAGTGTGACCATGACAAATGAGGGCCACCACAGTCACTGACAGTGGCATGTAGACAATTCTTGAAAGTGAGTAATTTCCGTTGTTTCAATGCCGTGCTTATATAAATGATGCATGTTAAAGGACATTGGACAATGTTGATAGGTCCATCATCACATGTTCAATAAGTAGAAAGTAGAAAAGTAGACAATTTTAGAAAATGTAGGAATCTAAAAAAAATAAAGCAAAAACTTCTTTTTGGCTGGATTAAACGATAGAATATCACAAATTTAGTAATATCATTTTTACGAGAAAAACAAAGCAACTGACAGTGGCAGAGTATTAAGCCGTCTAATTTTCCCCTTTTTCATTTTTACTAATTTTCTTGTGCTCCAATACTATCTCAGATTTAATTATTTAAAAAAACACACCATAGATCATCATAAATCGCATACTATTTATCAGAATTTTCTTCAGATTTTTTGAAAACAAAATCAATTTCAAATCGAAATATAAATTTGGCATGCCAGACAAACACAAACAGCCGACCAAAAACTATTTTCTAGTTATACCACCCGGTTTGGGAAACATGGTCACAACAAGGTACATACCTTACTTAGGCAATGTTTGATTGTCGCATTATTTCATTCGTGTACCATTCTGCATTCGTGTACTATTCTGTTGAGATGATTTCGTTCGAAGAGTTTGTTCAAACCATGCAATATATAGGATTGTTGAAGAATATTCCATAAATCTGTACTAGTTCATACAAGATGAAATGATTCAATTCAAACAACCAAACATATGAGGAGTGTTAGATTCAAGACGGAATGGTACAACACAAGTAAGAAAACACTACCTTAAACAGTTATCTAGGTTATGTCTACTCACTTTTTTATAAAAACAATGAATAGACTCAACTGCAATTAGTTGGCTACTATTTTCTAGTTATACCACACGGTTTGGGAAACATGGTCACAACAAGATACATACCACATTACTTAGGCAATGTTTGATCGTCGCATTATTTCATTCATGTACTATTCTATTTAGATGATTTTGTTCGAAGATTTTGCTCAAACCATACGATATAGGATTGTTGAGGAATATTTCATAAATATGTATCAGTTCATACAAGATGAAATAATTCAATTCAAGTAACCAAACATATAAAGAGTGTTAGATCCAAACGAAATGGTACAGCACAAGTAAGAAAACACTGCCTTAAACAGTTATGTTATCTAGGTTATGTCCACTCACATTTTTATAAAAACAATGAATAGACTCAACTGCAATTAGCTGGCTACTATATTCAGTAAATCCAGCAGTGTTCCAACCTCTATCTGCAGTTGATTTTTTTTAGATATTAGAAACAGTATACATCTTCGGCTTCGGCCTCTGCAAATGGGTACATAGCCAAACCTCTTCAGTTGATTACGCTCCTTTTGAAAACTTCATACGAGTTTGAATTCAACCATTCCAGTAGTTGTATTCTGTCGTTGCCTTCAAATAAGAATATATCCCATGAATCAAATAGTGCCTAAGAGCTGCTAAAAATTTAAGTAGGTCCATGGACAGCTTCTAGGAGCTTCTCGTACACTTGCCGTGCAGACAAATCTTCAACCTAAATAAGACCAAAGTGTTTTGTAGAAGATAATCAGCATTAAAGAATAATCAAAGAACTAAAAATATTTTGCATCATGTGACTACTGCTGGTAAGTTTACTACATTAAAATTCAATCTTAGAAGAGATATATCGAACCCAGTAAAAAAATCACTCACGATCAGAAGCTTTGATTTATTGTTCCATCCTCTTTGAAGGGCCATCTGACTCAATCTTAAGCCAAGCACCTAATTCATAGCATGGACTTGTTTGCTTTAGAAGGTTGAAATGCATAGTGTGAAATACTATATCCAAAATATCATATTTTTACAAGGCTCAATATAGATGAACATCGTAGCAAGCATAGTAGCATTTAATCCAGTCCCATGTAGCCAAGGATTAAGGTACAAAGGAGAAAATGAAAATCACCTTGCCCATGAACTCTAGCAGTTCGTTGTTCGCTTCCCCACGAGCAGCAGGGGCAGCTACTGTGACTCGAACATCATCCGCATTCACCCCTTAAAGTAAATACATTTTGGTTACCACAATGAGTTGCCAAGTGAACAGAAGAAGCAATTTGTCATGAAATTGTCAAATGTGCCAAAATCCTTCAAGGCTTAGGCAGCATTATCTGTCATAAACTTGGCATGATCTGTTTTAAATATGGATTTCTTCCAACTATATCAACATAATATACTTGTTACTGCCGAGCGTTGTGCCCGATCTTCAACTTCAATGGCTACTTGGGCAAGGCCGCCTTCCAATTGTGTGATGCAAGGTGGTACAGGTGCATCCTGTCATTATTACAGTGATGTCACCTTAGGAAAATGGAATAATAAACTAAAAGGACTAATGAAAGTTCACACATGGCACATGGTAGTACATGTGGATTTGTCTCAGCAGCCACTGAACTCAGTGCTCCATCAACAACATATATAAAAGGAGCTAGCTCCAACTCCTCTTCTGATCGATAACAAACGAAAAGGCCACATCCCAAACAACTCATGAGGAACTGCTTTTCAAGCTTTCCTTCTCCACTGCATCCAAGAGAAATTATATTGTACAATCATCAAATTTTGTAGTGCAACCTAGTAATCACATTAACCTAAATGATCCAGATGTGGCTTAGTTCAAAGGAATATGCACATGAGAATTGTAAATGGTGATAACAAAACATAATGCATGCAAAAGTTGTAAATTAATTTATGAGAGAATGTGTAAAAGAACAGCTATATACTATTGATGAAGCTATGCAAGCACAACTGTTGATGAAGCTATCACTGTACTACTGTACTCCCAACATTGGGTGGTATATTTGTAAACTCAACATCTTGGTTTAGAGAACATATTTAATTTAAAAAAACAATCAACATAGACTAAGGCCAAGCAAAAAAAAACATCAGAAGTTCAGGTCCATCTCAGGCATGTCCCAGGTTACAAAACAAACAAGTCTTTAACATCTATAAATAATGCAAGAGTGTCTAAGAAAAATGACTGGTGATTTCCTCTAGAAAAACAAGACCAGAGGATAACTAATATACCGTTTCAACAGGACATTTCCTGCCTCCTTCACATTCAGCCTTGAGAGATGCTTTTTCTTGTCTAGTACATGTGCTTTGTCAGTCTTCCTCTTTGGCATTTTCTGCAATTGGGTATCTTTAGAACAAACACATCAGAATTGAAGAAACTTTCTGACAGTTAAAGCCTCAACAATAGAAAATAAAATATTGTCTTCCTTGAAACCTAAAAAAAAAAAGGTGAGCGCGCTAGCACACAGTATGTAATTCAGATTAAACTGTTAAATGCATTAATGTCTGTGGACCTATATCGCAAGTTCGCAAGAGAAACAGGTCCAGAATTCACATCGAACAAAAATCAGCATGCATAAGCATAAATCAAAATTTCATTTCACCCAAAATGGTAACTTCTTAGGTTTCACTTCAAGTATATTTGTAGACAACATACACTATGTGCAGAGAAACAAAATCAAATTTGGGGTGTAGTACACAACATGAAAATCTGCAAGCTAGCCGCGACACCAAAAGATGTATAGAACAACCCTATAAACACTGTTATGATTATGCTTGTGAGTAGTATTTGCAATGAGTAACAGCTAACAAGGCAAGTCCTTCACGAATTCGTCCTAAAATAGTCAATACAAATCAGCAATCAGTCACCGTTTGCTGAGTTGTGTACGAACCTGCAAGGCTAGAACTCCAGATCTGGCAAAATTTACCACGGAGCTGTTCGGCAAACAAGAATGGGGAATTCTCGGAAGGGGGAAGCGGATAGGAAGGGAGGCGAGAGAAGCTGACCGGTGATGAGGACGTGAGAGGCGCAGTGCTTGCAGTAGTAGACGAAGAGGTCGGACTCGGGCCCCTCCGGCAGGGCGTCTTCGCTGGAGTACGTGTGCGTCGTCCGCTTCGGCATCCCCTCCCCGCTCAGCCGCTGCAGTCAGCAGCGGGCGCGGGAATATGCTTCGCGAGAGATACCCCAGGCAGCACCGCTGCTCAGGAGGAATCCGCGTCGCCGGAGAAAGGTCGAGGGGTCGGAGACGGCGGCCCAGCGGGAGGCGGATGGGGGCGTAGCGGCGGCGAGCTGGACTCGAGCACAAGCGTGCGCTCACGACTGTTTGGTGCCTGCTTCATTTTGAATTTGAACTGATTTCGAAAAAGAAACACGGATCTCGAGCTCAATCGATGATGGGTCCGGTACACACCCGCGAAACTCATGGCGGCCCGGCGGGCGACTGGGCTCTGGTGCCGTTTGCGGCGGCTGGATCTCATCGGAAGGAGTCGGTTCAGTCGATCGGGGAGAACGAGGGTCAGGCGGGCCGAGGTCAGGATGGTGGTGATCCTTCCTCTTCCACTTTTGGGCCATTTTCGGGAGCCCAGGATCGTTTTGCGCTGGAGGAGGGGGGGTTGTTCGAGTTCTCTAATATTGCAGAGAGTTCATGGTCGCCTCCTTTCTCTCGCTGGTTGTGGATACCGAAAGGGGCGCCGCTTTCCTCCCATACGTTCGACCTAGGGTTTCTGGCGTCGGCTGTGGAGATCAAGCGTTTTGGTGCGTTCGCGATCAAGCTGCGACAGTCGACTCCCAGGTTTGTTGGCTCCCACTCATTTGCTTCGGTTGTTCGGGGCTCGGATATGGACCGCAAATGGCAGGATGGAAAGGGGGGAGGCAAGCGGAGGATATTTGAGAGAGATTCGCATAGAGGAATGCCTGATGGGGGTTCCAGTGGGATTGGCGGTGATCGGGGGCAGGGATGGAAGAGCTGGGATGGCAGGAATCCGGAGGTTGCCCGGAAGGAGGAGCGTTCCTTCGTCTGGAAAAGGGATGACGGTCAGGGGGGCCCGTTGAACCGAAATGATTTCAAGGGTTCTAGGGATTTCAAGCAGGAGGATATTACCTGTTTCAACTGTGGCATGACGGAGCATCACCAAGCGAATTGCGTGAATCCAATTCTCCGCTTTGCTTGCAAACAATCTGGTTATATCGCCTCAAAGTGTCCGTTGATGGATGGTCATAAGGGAGGGGGTTTTGTGCCACAGCTGGTGCTCTGTGGGTTTGGAGTGCCCAATCAAATGTTCAATCATCTGGAGATTCCAGTCCATGATAAGCAAGGGGTGAGATCGGCTGTGACTGGGGTGTTGACGGTTGAAGATGGATTCTGTTCAGAGTCGAAAATTTTGATTGAACTGAAACATTTGTATGCGGTGAATTGGGATTGGAGTGTGCTCCAGATTGATAGGGATCAATATCTCATTGAATTTCCGTCCAAAGAGGCAAGATGGGAGCTAGCAAGGCTGAAATGCTTTGAGTTTCAAAAATTTAACATCTGTGCCAATATTCGGGTTTCGGAGAGGGCAATTAATGCGTTTGCAGAACTCCAGACTGTTTGGGTTAAGGCGTTTGGCATCCCACAGGTTGCTCGGGCTGAAGAGTGGGTTAGATGCATTGCTACTCTGGTGGGGAAACCAATTGAGGTTGATGCGGCTAGTTTAAATGGAGTCGGTCCAATCAGAGTCCAGGTGTTGTGTAAAGATCCTTGGGCCATCGAGGGTTCTTCTGAAGTGTTTGTCAACTCAACTGGGTACAAGATCAAGTGGATTCCTGTAGCGCCCCGATTTATCAAATCGAGACATTATTGAATTTCATGAGAAAAACAATAATACAAGAGGTTCATCATGCGACAACGTACATACGACAACATCCATGGTGCGCAGACCATATTTATTACATCAAAGTTTTAGTAAAAACAGTAATAATAATAATTAGAAAGCGGCATGACGAACATCTTCTTCAGGATTTTTCTTCTCGACTGGGTCGCTACTCCAGACCGTCTTCATAGTAAGCATCCTCTGTGGGGTCCAACGGGTATGAGTACAAAAAGTACTCAACAAGCCACCGCAAATGCAAGTAATAATGTAGGATAATAAACAAGGAAGGGTAATGGCTAACATTGCGGAAAAGTACAGTTTCAGTTATTTCATTTAGTGTAATCATGTTTTAATCATGCGGAAAAATAAACATGAATATCAACAACATCAACTAACTCGAGGAGTACGTTTTACCTCCTCGCACAACAGTCCTTACATGTCAATCCATCATGCACATACATATTCAAAGTAAACTAACTGGGGGATGTCACGCTACCCGCCCTTGACCGTGGGCTCGGCTTTTCGAAAAGATTTATGAATCTGATCAGAGATGTACTACTGTACCCACAAGGCACGCACTCATCCCAAACGAGATGACCCATTCCACGAGAACTCGTGCCAAAACCTCAGCATGAAATGTTCCAAGCGATAACCACCCGCTCTAGGTTTCGCCGACGCGCCGGGCCGCATCCCGGCTAACGTCGCACCCCCTTTTGCGCCACATTGGTACAAGTCACCCGCAGGTGCAACTCGACCCATCTCCAAATGGTGGCCTCGGTTTGGAACAACCCATACCTTAGTTAGGACTTACCCACTAGACTTGTGGTTAGTACGTAAGTGTATTGCAACGGATCCCTCAGACCGGTCCTTATAGTGCCCCGGGTGCTACCGACCAATTCCCTAGCTTGCACCCGGAACCCACCATGCATTCACTCACAACCACAACTCCAACAACGACAGAATTCCATAGATAAGAAACAATGGGGATCATATAGTAGAACCATGAACTACGACTCATTTTTATCCTATAGCGATCGTGTCGATACATTGGACACTAGCTAATAACATTTATCATATGGTGACAAGGAGTTTAGGCTAGAGAGCATGGCTTGGGTTGCACATCAAGGTCGGGGGATCCTAAATAAATATATTGTACGGGTTCATTTGACTAATGCATATATAACCTATGTGTTTTAGCGATAGTTTAATCAAACTTGGGTTCAATATGCTCAAAAGATTGGTTTGGTGACTTGCCTTGTTCAGCAAAGGGAGAGGGATGGACTTCGGGGAAGTACTCCGGCTCCTCGACGGCGTCATAGTCTTTTTAATATAATAAAGTAAAATAAAATGAATACAACATTCAACCAAACAATATAACATCACATAATAATCACATAGGGTTAAGTTGGTTTGATTAAAAATAAATCAAGTTGTTAGGGTCCTGAAATTCAGTTTATAGATAATTTTAAAAGAAATTAAAATAAAGTGTTGTCCTTTGAAAAAGGGTTTTAAAAGTGGTTATTCTTATTTTTAAGTTCTCTAATAAATTTAAAATGAAAGTTCCATAGAAAATTTAGTGGTTTGTTCATATCAACAGGAAATAAATAAACACAAACTTTACTGGATTTTAAATAATTTAAATTTACATTTTTAACCTAAGGGTATTTGAATGTCCATTTAAATAAACATGAAATGTCCAAAGTAAACCTACTGTTTTTATTGCATAAACATGTAGAGAATAACATTATGAATTTTCTGAAATTGGAATGGCAATTTTTAGAGTTCAAATGCGCCAGATATGAATTTTACAAGTTTAAAAGTATTTCTGAAATTCATTTTCAATTTTTAAACCCCTCGGGTCCACGGTGAGTCAGGCCCACGGTGAACCCGCGCACTGTGCGCGTGCACCGGGTCGATCTGGACCGTTGGATCCAGATCCAACGTGCGCAGGCGAGGCGGGGCGCGTAAGTTGACGTGGACGGCTGAGATTAAAACATTTGAACCGGTACGCGATGGACGGCTTAGATGCGATGCGGGGTTTTAAAACTAATGGACGCACGAGATTAAAATGTACCCCTTCGCCGAGATCTAACGGTGCGGATTAGATCGCGCACGTGGGCTCACATGCGTCGTCCGATCGCGATCGCACGGTCGGGATCAGATCCGACACGGCACGGGTACTCGACCCGTGCCGGTCGTCTTCTCCGACGACGGCGAGCGGGCCAGCGGCCATGGCGAGCGACGGCGGCCCTAGCTAAGCCTAGAAATGGAAAGAGGGCACTACGGCGGTCACGACGGTACCTTAGGCGAGGCGAGGGGTCGACGGGAAGCGGTCGGCGGCGAGGGTAGACGACGAAGCTGTTCGGACTCCTCGTCGGCGATGGTGTTCTGGCGGGGTTCGACGTCGGCGGAGGGGTGGCCGAGGTCGGGGTCGTCCTTGTGGTCGCAGCGGTGCGGTCGGCGAGGACAGAGATGGACTCCGGCGACGGCGAGCGACGGCTGAAGAGGGGACGGCGGTGGTGCGCTAAAACTTGGAGTGAGGGCGTTCTGTGCGTTCTCGCAATGTGTAGGCGTGGGGTGAAATGCGGGTGGTCGGGGGGTTTAAATAGGGTCACCGGCGGGGGCAGAGGGGGCGCAATTGACGGTGGCCGAGGGTTAACGCGTTTAAACGCCGGCGAGGTTCGGGTGGCATGCAGATTCATCGAACCTGGACGCAATCGGGCTGGGTTTAATGGGGTAAACGGTCACCGGAGCGCGGGGGTTTGAATGTCGGGCTCAATTTGAGGGGAGGGGGTCGGGGGCAATGGATCCGAGGCGCGTCATTGCGTCGGCCGGCGAGGGGGGGGGATTTGGGGGCGGATCTCGTGGAGACGAAGGATCTGACAGGCGGGGGCCACTGGCCAGTGAGCGCGAGCGAGCGGGGGTGGCGACTGACAGGTGGGGCTGGGCTCGAGCGCGAGAGGGAAACGGTTGGCGCCGACAGGTGGGGTCGGGATGTCGGGTGCGCGCGAGAGAGGAGAGGGGGTCACTGACGGTGGGCTCCACTAGTCAGAAGGCGCGCGCGGGAGGGAGTGGGCTGGGCCGGCCGGGAGAGAGAGAAAGGAGGGAGGGGAGCCCATTACTGTTTTAAAACATTTCTGATTAAAAATAATTCCAGAAATCGATTTAAAATAATAGGGCTACTTCCATGCTTGGTAAAAATTTATAAAAATTCTCAAAAATATATCTTGGTCTTAGGATCATATACAAAAAGTTTCACCTCCTAATTTGGCCATCTACTCTATGTTGTAGTTCAATTTGGTATAAAAGGGTATTTAAAGTATTTTCAGAAATATATATTCCAGGAAATTGAATTTAATAATATTTTATTGTATTGAAAATTTGGGGTGTTACAAACCTATCCCCCTTACAAAGAATCTCATCCTCGAGATTGGAACGCTACTCGAATAACTCGGGATATTGGGCTTTCAGTTCGTCTTCCTTTTCCCAAGTGGCTTCTTCGGCGGGGTGGTTGTTCCATTGAACCTTGCAGAAGCGAACAACGCGGCTTCTGGTTACCCTCTCCTTGGTTTCCAAGATCTTGATAGGTTTCTCTATGTAGGTCAAGTCTTCTTGGACATTGAGCTGCTGAAGGTCGGCTTGCTCGGTGGGTACACGGAGGCACTTCTTCAGCTGAGAGACATGGAACACATCATGAACTCCTGCCAAGGATGGAGGCAGTTCAAGTTGATATGCCACCTCTCCTTGTCGTCGGAGGATCTGGAAAGGTCCGACGTAGCGGGGTGCTAGTTTGCCTTTCATGTTGAACCTTTGAGTGCCACGGAGGGGAGTGACTCGGAGATAGACATAATCGCCCTCCTCAAAGGCTAGGTCTCTTCGACGGTTGTCGGCATAGCTCTTCTGACGGGATTGGGCTGCCTTCAATCGGTCTCTTATGATCTTAACCTTCTCTTCAGCTTCTCTTAATAGATCAGTCCCAAACAGTTGCGACTCTCCGGTTTGATCCCAGAGCAACGGCGTTCTACACTTACGTCCATAGAGTGCTTCGAACGGGGACATTTGCAGGCTGGCTTGATAGCTGTTGTTGTAGGAGAACTCTGCATATGGTAAGTTCTTGTCCCACATTCCGCCAAAGTCTAGAGCACAAGCTCTAAGCATATCCTCCAATATCTGGTTGACCCTTTCGGTTTGACCGTCAGTCTGTGGATGATAGACGGTGCTAAAGTTCAACCGGGTGCCGAGTTCCTCTTGAAGGTTCTTCCAAAACTTGGAGGTAAACTGACTCCCGCGGTCAGATACAATCTTCTTAGGAACTCCGTGAAGGCACACGATCCGGGTCATATACAACTCAGCCAACTTGGTGACGGTGTAAGTTGTCTTGACCGGAACGAAGTGAGCTACCTTGGTGAGTCGGTCGACGATCACCCAGATAGAATCGTGACCAGCTTGGGTCCTGGGCAGTCCCGTGATGAAGTCCATTCCTATCTCTTCCCACTTCCATTCAGGGACCTTGAGAGGTTGAAGAAGTCCGGCAGGCCTCTGATGCTCTGCCTTGACTTGTCGGCATGTGTCGCACTTGGCCACATACTCAGCTATTTCTCTCTTCATGCTGACCCACCAATATTTTTCCTTCAGGTCTTGATACATCTTTGTACTCTCGGGATGGATGGAGTATAGAGTATCGTGGGCTTCTTGAAGGATGAGGGTCTTCAACTCAGGTTTGTCGGGTACGCAGATCCGATTTCCGAACCAGATGGTACCATGCTCGTCCTCGGAAAATCCGGGGGCTTTACCCTTCCTCATGTTTTGCTGGATCTCCAGGATGTCCGGGTCTTCCTTCTGCTTTTCTCGGATCTGGTCTATTAAGACATGCCGAGACTCCAAGGCAGCGAGGTACGCTCGAGTGGTGATCCCTAGGTTTAGCCTTTCCATCTCCTTGTAAAGTACAGGAGCTTGGTCCTGAACCATGATGGCATTGCAGTACCCTTTTTGACTAAGGGCGTTTGCCACCACATTCGCTTTGCCCGGATGATAATGGATGCCCAAGTCGTAATCCTTAATTAGTTCCAACCATCTCCTTTGCCTGAGGTTTAGATCTGGTTGGGTGAATATGTACTTGAGGCTCTTGTGGTCGGTGAAGACCTCACACCGATTCCCCACAAGGTAATGTCTCCATATCTTCAAGGCATGAACCACGGCTGCTAATTCCAGGTCGTGGGTCGGGTAGTTCAGCTCATGCGGCCTTAGCTGTCGGGAGGCGTAGGATATCACTTTCCCTTCTTGCATTAAGACGCATCCCAATCCTTGACGAGAGGCATCACAGTAGACGTGGAAGTCTTTCTGGATGTCTGGCAGAGTCAGAATAGGGGCTGACACTAGCTTCTTCTTGAGGGTCTGGAAGCTTTCTTCGCAGTCGGGGGTCCATTCAAACTTCACTTCCTTCTGCAAAAGTCTGGTCATAGGCTTGGCGATCTTGGAAAAATTCTCGATGAACCGGCGGTAGTATCCGGCCAATCCGAGAAAACTCCGAATCTCGGTCACGGTCGTGGGCTGCAGCCAGTTGGTTACCGCTTCAACGGTGGTTGGGTCCACTGCTATTCCTCCGGCAGATATAACATGGCCGAGGAACTTCACCTCAAACGACCAAAATTCGCATTTGCTGTATTTGGCGTACAGTTGTTGCTCCTTAGCTTTCCGAGGGTCAGACGGAGGTGAGTTTCGTGTTCTTCCTTAGTCTTGGTGTAAACGAGGATATCGTCGATGAATACCACGATGAACTTATCCAAGAACTCCATGAATACATTGTTCATCATGTTCATGAAAAAGGCCGGGGCATTCGTGAGTCCGAACGACATCACGGTATACTCATAGAGTCCATAGAGGGAGGTGAAGGCAGTCTTGGGTATGTATTCTTCTCTAATCCTCAATTGGTGATAACCTGACCTGAGGTCAATCTTGGAAAACACCGAGGATCCTTTCAGCTGATCGAACAGGTCGTCGATCCGAGGCAATGGTACTTGTTCTTGATGGTTACGTCGTTCAAGGCTCTATAGTCCACACACATCCTCTTGGTCTTGTCCTTCTTCATGGCAAATATAACTGGTGCACCCCAGGGTGAGGTACTCGGTCGAATATACCCTTTTTGCTCTAGGTCTTCGATGTTGCTCTTGACTTCAGCTAGTTCATTAGCGGCCATCCGGTACGGGCGCTTGGAGATTGGAGTGGTCCCGGGGACAAGTTCGATTCTGAATTCGATGTCCCGCTTGGGAGGCATTCCGGGTAGGTCTTCAGGGAAGACGTCCGCGAACTCCTTGACTATGGGTACCTCTTCAAGAGCTATCGAGCGAAGGGATGCTCCGAGTGGTTTGCGACTGGTCATTCGAAAGGTGACGGCTGCGCCTTCAGGGTTGGTCACCGTGACGGACTTGTTGGCACAGTCGATCACTCCCTTGTGCTTCATCAACCAATCCATCCCTAGTATGAGGTCGAGTCCGGTGCATTGGATGAGGACTGGCTCGGCCCGAAACAGTACTCCTTGGATGTCAATTTGAACCTTAGGGCTGTATAAGCGGGCTAAGGTCCTATTGCCGGGAGTGGCAATCACCATGGGGATGGGTAGAGGGAGCACGTCTAGTCCGTTTGTTTTTGCAAAATCTTCCGAGACGAAGGAGTGGGTTGCTCCAAAGTCAAATAATATTACGGCTGGTACGTGATTCACAGTAAACGTACCGAGCACGACTTCAGGAGCCTCCTGAGCTTCCTCCGCGCTGACGTGGTTGACGCGGGCACGAACCTCTTGGTTGGGTGCCGCGCCTTGGGTCTGCTTGGGGTGAGGACACTGGTGCGAATAGTGCCCTTCCTTGCGGCAGTTGAAGCAGACGACCGGCCTCCCTTGGCGATCCTTCAAGATCGGGGCCTTGGCGGTTGGCGTCGGCTGAGCGGCCGGAGCTGGTGGAGCGGGGCGAGGATGCCCGGCGTTGGATCCACCGGCGGCGTGAGGTGGCCTGTAGGCGGGCCGAGGATGGTAGGCGGGTGCTGGCGGCGGAGGGACGAAGCGGGGCCTCTGAGAGTTTGCCTGCTGGTGCTTGAAGGCGATCATCTTCCTCTTCTTGAGGTCCAACCTGTTTTGCTCAGTCTCTTGGATGAACGCTTTGTTGACTAGCCGTTGGAAGTCGGCGTAGTCGGTGGCGACGAGCTGGATGGACAGCTCATCCTTGAGTCCCCGGAGGAACTTGGCTTGGCGAAGGGCGTCGGTGCGCACTTCCTCCGGTGCGTAGCGGGCGAGGCGATTGAACTCATGGAGGTACTCCATGACGGTCCTGTTGCCTTGTTGCAGGTCGCGGAACTCCTGCTGTTTCACCGCGATAACACCGGCGGGGACGTGGGCAGCACGAAAGGCGATGGTGAACTCTGCCCAAGTCACCACGTGGTCCTCTGGCTGGGACTCACGATAGTTGTCCCACCATTCCGCGGCGGGACCCTAGAGCTGATGAGTGGCGAAGGCCACTCGCTCCCGGTCGGTGCAGGAGAGGAGGTCAAGCTTCTTTCCGATGGTGTGAAGCCAATCTCCGGCCTCCATCGGGTTGGTGGTGCTTGAGAAGATGGGCGGGCGCACGCGCAGGAACTCTGAGAGTTGCGGAGCGGGCGCGGGTGCTGGTGCGCGAGGGGCTGGTTTCCCGTTCTGCAGACGGTCCAACTGAGCCTGTTGGTTCTGCATTTGAGTGAGGAGGGCAGTGATTAGTTGGTTCTGATTCGCCATCATCTCCGCCAAGGTGGGGTGGTTGGCAGAGGGCGACCCAGACTGACGCGGGCCCATTGCACCCCAGTTGGGTACAACACCCTCGGGCACATCACGGCTTCCTCCTGCTCCGTTGTTGGAGCCGGTGTTCTGGTGGTCGGCCATCTTCTGAATTCATAGCGTTATAAGGCAAAAAGTTGACAACACAATTATCAAGAATAGTTCATGCAGATTAAGTGGTAAAATGTTCATTACAATCAAGTTCTTATTCTACCCACAACACACTCGTCGTGGGTAGCACCACATACAAAATCATGCTTCTTTATTTAAATAGCGACTCCTAATGCCTACTCGTCACCGGAGGCGGTCTCCGTGCTCTCGGAACCACGAGTGCGCGGCTCCAGAGGGATGGTGGGTTCGAGAAAATTCTCGATGATGGAGTCGGAGACGAGGCCGGGGCGTGGTGCAGGGGCGCTGGTGGAGGGTCTGGCGGGGAGGTTCGTGGCGGGATCCTCTTGGGGCGAGGTAGGGGCTCACAGATGGGCTTCTTCTTCCTTGGAAGAAGAGGAACCATCTCCGCAATATCCTTCTGCAGCTGCATGATCTTGCGCTGCAACTCGCCATTCTGTTGGATCAAGTTCTTCGTTTCTTCACGAAGGAACTCGACTGCCTCATGGTGCTCGTCGGCGTCGAGCACCGCCTCGGTATGGAGATCATCCATAGCCTGTAGAAGACGCGACTGTCGGGCCATGACCGGATCACGCACGGAGTGAACTCCGATGTAGATGCTACGGTGGGCTCTGGGAGTATGCTTCGGCACAAGCCGGAAGGACGAGTTCTGAAGACGATCATCGTAGATCATTCTCAACTCCATGAGGGCCCGGACGAAGCCCTCGTAGTGGCGACAGTAGCTGTGGACTTGGTAGACTAGCATCTACAAAACAACAAGTTGAATAAAGTGAGGAGAGGAACAAAGTTTATAAAGTAGATTTTTCTGAGAAATAATTTCCTGTGGCTAATGGCTAGGCGGGTCCGTTTGGCTTCCTACAGTCGAGTCGGTTCTGATACCATCTTGTAGCGCCCCGATTTATCAAATCGAGACATTATTGAATTTCATGAGAAAAACAATAATACAAGAGGTTCATCATGCGACAACGTACATACGACAACATCCATGGTGCGCAAACCATATTTATTACATCAAAGTTTTAGTAAAAACAGTAATAATAATAATTAGAAAGCGGCATGACGAACATCTTCTTCAGGATTTTTCTTCTCGACTGGGTCGCTACTCCAGACCGTCTTCATAGTAAGCATCCTCTGTGGGGTCCAACGGGTATGAGTACAAAAAGTACTCAACAAGCCACCGCAAATGCAAGTAATAATGTAGGATAATAAACAAGGAAGGGTAATGGCTAACATTGCGGAAAAGTACAGTTTCAGTTATTGCATTTAGTGTAATCATGTTTTAATCATGCGGAAAAGTAAACATGAATATCAACAACATCAACTAACTTGAGGAGTACGTTTTACCTCCTCGCACAACAGTCCTTACATGTCAATCCATCATGCACATACATATTCAAAGTAAACTAACTGGGGGATGTCACGCTACCCGCCCTTGACCGTGGGCTCGGCTTTTCGAAAAGATTTATGAATCTGATCAGACATGTACTACTGTACCCACAAGGCACGCACTCATCCCAAACGAGATGACCCATTCCACGGGAACTCGTGCCAAAACCTCAGCATGAAATGTTCCAAGCGATAACCACCCGCTCTAGGTTTCGCCGGCGCGCCGGGCCGCATCCCGGCTAACGTCTCACCCCCTTTTGCGCCACATTGGTACAAGTCACCCGCAGGTGCAACTCGACCCATCTCCAAATGGTGGCCTCGGTTTGGAACAACCCATACCTTAGTTAGGACTTACCCACTAGACTTGTGGTTAGTACGTAAGTGTATTGCAACGGATCCCTCAGACCGGTCCTTATAGTGCCCTGGGTGCTACCGACCAATTCCCTAGCTTGCACCCGGAACCCACCATGCATTCACTCACAACCACAACTCCAACAACGACAGAATTCCATAGATAAGAAACAATGGGGATCATATAGTAGAACCATGAACTACGACTCATTTTTATCCTATAGCGATCGTGTCGATACATTGGACACTAGCTAATAACATTTATCATATGGTGACAAGGAGTTTAGGCTAGAGAGCATGGCTTGGGTTGCACATCAAGGTCGGGGGATCCTAAATAAATATATTGTACGGGTTCATTTGACTAATGCATATATAACCTATGTGTTTTAGCGATAGTTTAATCAAACTTGGGTTCAATATGCTCAAAAGATTGGTTTGGTGACTTGCCTTGTTCAGCAAAGGGAGAGGGAGGGACTTCGGGGAAGTACTCCGGCTCCTCGACGGCGTCGTAGTCTTTTTAATATAATAAAGTAAAATAAAATGAATACAACATTCAACCAAACAATATAACATCACATAATAATCACATAGGGTTAAGTTGGTTTGATTAAAAATAAATCAAGTTGTTAGGGTCCTGAAATTCAGTTTATAGATAATTTTAAAAGAAATTAAAATAAAGTGTTGTCCTTTGAAAAAGGGTTTTAAAAGTGGTTATTCTTATTTTTAAGTTCTCTAATAATTTAAAATGAAAGTTCCATAGAAAACTTAGTGGTTTGTTCATATCAATAGGAAATAAATAAACACAAACTTTACTGGATTTTAAATAATTTAAATTTACATTTTTAACCTAAGGGTATTTGAATGTCCATTTAAATAAACATGAAATGTCCAAAGTAAACCTACTGTTTTTATTGCATAAACATGTAGAGAATAACATTATGAATTTTCTGAAATTGGAATGGCAATTTTTAGAGTTCAAATGCGCCAGATATGAATTTTACAAGTTTAAAGTATTTCTGAAATTCATTTTCAATTTTTAAACCCCTCGGGTCCACGGTGAGCCAGGCCCACGGTGAACCCGCGCACTGTGTGCGTGCACCGGGTCGATCTGGACCGTTGGATCCAGATCCAACGTGCGCAGGCGAGGCGGGGCGCGTAAGTTGACGTGGACGGCTGAGATTAAAACATTTGAACCGGTACGCGATGGACGGCTTAGATGCGATGCGGGGTTTTAAAACTAATGGACGCACGAGATTAAAACGTACCCCTTCGCCGAGATCTAACGGTGCGGATTAGATCGCGCACGTGGGCTCACATGCGTCGTCCGATCGCGATCGCACGGTCGGGATCAGATCCGACACGGCACGGGTACTCGACCCGTGCCGGTCGTCTTCTCTGACGACGGCGAGCGGGCCAGCGGCCACGGCGAGCGACGGCGGCCCTAGCTAAGCCTAGAAATGGAAAGAGGGCACTACGGCGGTCACGACGGTACCTTAGGCGAGGCGAGGGGTCGACGGGAAGCGGTCGGCGGCGAGGGTAGACGACGAAGCTGTTCGGACTCCTCGTTGGCGATGGTGTTCTGGCAGGGTTCGACGTCGGCGGAGGGGTGGCCGAGGTCGGGGTCATCCTTGTGGTCGCAGCGGTGCGGTCGGCGAGGACAGAGAAGGACGTCGGCGACGGTGAGCGACGGCTGAAGAGGGGACGACGATGGTGCGCTAAAACTTTGAGTGAGGGCGTTCTGTGCATTCTCGCAATGTGTAGGCGTGGGGGTGAAATGCGGGTGGCCGGGGGGTTTAAATAAGGTCACCGGCGGGGGCAGAGGGGGCGCAATTGACGGTGGCCGAGGGTTAACGCGTTTAAACGCCGGCGAGGTTCGGGTGGCATGCAGATTCATCGAACTTGGACGCAATCGGGCTGGGTTTAATGGGGGAAACGGTCACCGGAGCGCGGGGGTTTGAATGCCGGGCTCAATTTGAGGGGAGGGGGTCGGGGGCAACGGATCAGAGGCGCGTCATTGCGTCGGCCGGCGAGGGGGGGATTTGGGGGCGGATCTCGCGGAGATGAAGGATCTGACAAGCGGGGGCCACTGGCTAGTGAGCGCGAGCGAGCGGGGGTGGCGACTGACAGGTGGGGCCGGGCTCGAGCACGAGAGGGAAACGATTGGCGCCGACAGGTGGGGTCGGGATGTCGGGTGCGCGCGAGAGAGGAGAGGGGGTCACTGACGGGTGGGCTCCACTGTTTAGAAGGCGCGCGCGGGAGGGAGTGGGCTGGGCCGGCCGGGAGAGAGAGAAAGGAGGGAGGGGAGCCCATTACTGTTTTAAAACATTTCTGATTAAAAATAATTCCAGAAAACGATTTAAAATAATAGGGCTACTTCCATGCTTGGTAAAAATTTATAAAAATTCTCAAAAATATATCTTGGTCTTAGGATCATATACAAAAAGTTTCACCTCCTAATTTGGCCATCTACTCTATGCTGTAGTTCAATTTGGTATAAAAGGGTATTTAAAGTATTTTCAGAAATATATATTCCAGGAAATTGAATTTAATAATATTTTTATTGTATTGAAAATTTGGGGTGTTACAATTCCAGAGCTGGAAGGAGTCAGTAGTAACAAAAATAAACCAGACGGCAAAAAAGTTCAACTGGATAGGGAGGGCTTAGACAGAGAGGACAATGCTGGAGAGGCTGATAAACTGAAAAATCAAGATTCCAGTGAGGCGCCTGCGATAAAGAAAGATGGGGGGATCATAATAAATCTCAAGTAATGGAAGATTTGGAACCAGACGATGGTTCTGATGGGGGGTCTGATTTTGATATGTTGTCTAACATTCCTCCTCAGTATGTGAATTCTGCATGTGATGCTGAGTCAGATGAAGGTGTTGTGGCTATGGCTACTGAAAGTGGGGTATCAGGGGTGCTTATGCCTTCTGGGAGTTGTGCGCCTATAATGGGTGCCAGTGAAGATGGTTCATGTTTGGCAAGCAGGCCCACAGTTGGGAATCTCACTGCTGAGTCTGGAGCTTTGGTATGTGTTTCGGAGCTGGATAAATGGCAGGAAGTGATTATGCCGTTTGTGGATGAATCAGAGGAAGGTCTGATGTGCTGGTAGGTGAACAAGTTGGTAAAGGAAGAGGTAAACGCGGGAAGGGCAAAAAAAGTGGCCTGCCTCCTGTTGTAGTTAGACACAATACACGTATCAAGCGGGATGGTGTCCCTATTCAGATGAAAGCCCAACTCCGTGCTGATTCCAAAAATGATGTGGCAGGTATAAACCGTTTCACAATCTTGCAACATGTTTCCAATGAACATATCATGTCTATGGCGAGCGACGTTGGGATTAATTTGGGGGGGTCGGAGAGTGAAATTGCTCAGCACATAGATCTTTTGAAAGCTAAAGAAATAGCAAATGATGTGTTATGTGCAAAAATCCAGGAAAAAAATCGTGTGGTGGAGGAGCATGTTAGTTCAGTAAGTATGGTGGGTTCCACCGATGGAGAGCTGGTGGACCCACATCAAGGGTTGTTAGAGGGGGGTGTTAATAATATCTCTGGTGTATCATGAAGTGTCTTTTTTGGAACATAAGGGGGTTGGGGAATAGAGCTAGAAAACAACAACTGATAGATCTGGTTCGTGATTATAAATTTGACTTTATTTGTCTTCAAGAAACTCTTAGGGGGAGCTTTACGGATAGAGAGCTTGATCAATTCTGTGTCGGGAGAAATTATTATTGGCTCACTAAGCCTGCCAATGGGCACTCCGGGGGTTTGTTGACGGGAGTCAACCTTGATTTAGTGAATGTTAGAAATGTTGATCAGGGGAGATTCTTCATTAGTCTTGCTCTCACTTTTATTAATTCTGATCTTTGCTAGGAATTAGTGAATGTGTATGGTCCGGTAGCGGACGTTGAGAAAGATGACTTTCTGACTGAATTGTCCAGTAAAATGGAATCTCTGAATGGGGCGTATTTGTTGGGGGGGACTTTAATATGATTAGGTTCCCCTGTGAGAAGTCTAAGGGGATTATTCACTGGAACTGGTTACGGAAGTTCAATGACGTTATTAATGAATTCGAGCTTGTAGAACTTCCTAGAGCGGGGTCTAAATTTACTTGGTCCAATAAACAGAGCGATCCTACTAGAGAGGTGCTTGATAGAGTCCTTTCGTCTAATTCTTTGGTTATGGCTTTCCCTTTGGCTAGTGTTATGACGCTCCCTATGGTTGGCTCTGACCATAGCCCTTTAGTGGTGGATTTAGACAAAACTTCCTTTGGTCAACGTTCTCCCTTTAGATGCGAAAATTCTTGGCTTCAAGAGGAGGGGTTTTCCGAATGGGTTCTCTCTATTCTGCCGGAAAGGGGTTCCAGAAGGATTCTTGATTTTTGGAAATCACAAAGCTACATATTAAGAAAAAAAATCAGGGGGTGGATTAGGAATGTCAAAGCAGCGAAGAATAACCTAAAGAATGATTTGTTAGACAAGATTAAAGTTCTTGAACAAAAAGCAGAAACTCACAATCTCTCGGGGCCGGAATGGGAAGAGCGATATGCGATGGACAAGAGACTGTGTGAGTTGTTCCAAGAAGAAGCTGACTTTTGGCAAAGGAGAAGTGGGATACAATGGACTTTACTGGGGGATGCGAATACGGGGTTTTTCCACGAATTGCTAGTGGCAAGAAAACTAAGCAACACATTGGGGGTTTGGAGGTTGATGGGGTTATGGTACATGAGTACAATGAGTTGAGGGGGCATATAACGGACTTCTATAAAAAACTATTTGGTTCGGAGGGCTGTAGTACCTTACACCTGTCGGGTGATTTTTGGAGTGGCCGCAGAAGGGTTACTGAGGAGGATAATGTTGAGTTGATCAAACCTTTTTCCTTGGCGGAGTTGGATACTGCTTTCAAAGGGATGAAACAAAATACGGCCCTTGGTCCGGATGGGTTCACCGTGTCTTTTTATAAGAACTTCTGGCCACATTTTAGAGTGTTGTTCAAGGAGATGCTGGATGCCTTGTATCTGGGGGAGTTGAATATAGACAGATTGAACTATGGGGTTATCGTGCTCCTCCCCAAAATTAAAGATGCTTGCACTATTAAGCAGTATAGACCAATTTGTCTGTTAAACGTCTGCTACAAATTAATAACTAGGGTTTTGGTGTTAAGGCTGACTAAAGTAGCTGACAGAATTATTGATAGATGTCAGTCGACCTTTATTCCAGGGAGAAACATTCTTGAAGGGGTTGTCACGCTTCATGAGGTGTTGCACGAGGTTAAGATCCGGAATCAGAGAGGGGTTGTCCTGAAACTTGACTTTGAAAAGGCTTATGACAAGGTGCAATGGGGGTTCTTGCTGGAAGTACTTGATAGAAAAGGGTTCGACCAAAGGTGGATAAGGTGGATGGATAAGGTAATTTCAGGGGGCAGAGTGGCGGTTAATATCAATGGGGAGATCGGAGAGTTCTTCAGGACGTACAGAGGTGTTAGACAGGGGATCCTCTTTCCCCTTTGTTGTTCAATCTTGTTGGGGATGCGTTGGCCGAAATGCTGCTAAGGGCTAAGGAAAAAAGGCACCTGCAAGGTCTGGTTCCGCATCTGTTTTTAGGGGGGATCACGCATCTACAGTATGCGGATGATACGATACTGATGATGGGCTTTTCTGAACATAATTTGATGACAGCCAAGTTTTTGCTGTACTATTTTGAGGAACTGTCCGTTCTAAAAATCAATTTCCAGAAGAGTGAGGTTTTCGCGTTGGGGGTGAGTAACGAAGAGGCCCAACATGCGGCGGATGTCTTCAATTGCAACTTGGGATCTCATCTGATGTCATATTTAGTGCTTCCGGTGTCATGCAACAAATCAAAACAAGCGGATTTCAGGAGCATTGTTGCCAAAGTTGAAAAGAGGTTATCCACCTGGAAAAGTGGGCATCTTTCGTTTGGGGGCAGAATGATCCTTATCAACTCTTGCCTCAGTAGTATTCCGCTTTATGCGATGGGGATCTTCAGCCTTCCCGAGAGCGTTCATAAACAATTTGATTCTATTAGAAGCAGGTTTTTCTGGGTTGGGCTTAATCAGAGGAAAAAATATCATATGGTCAGCTGGGAGCGGCTTTGTATTCCAAAGGAGTTCGGGGGTATGGGTTTTCTTGATACACGTCTCATGAACAAAGCTCTTCTCAACAAGTGGCTTTTCTTTTTAGCTAATGGGAAAGAGGGAGTTTGTTATGAATTACTTCGAAGAAAGTATGGGGTTTATGGGAGTATTTTTAATCTGAGGATGGGTAGGTCTTCTTTCTTTTGGTCCAGCATTATGAAGAATAAGGAGTGGGTGCAAAAGCACTGTAGGTTCAGGTTGGGCAATGGGAAAAAAATTTGTTTTTGGGAGGACTGTTGGTTACTTGATATCCCTCTTAGAGTCAATTTTCATAACCTATATGAGGTCGCTTGTTACCCCTGCTTGACTGTGGAGGAGGTCTGGCAGAACAATTGGAACATTCAGTTTAGAAGGACGTTGTCCCCCGCTGAGAATGATATCTGGTTGGGTCTCAGAAATATGATCTGTAACCTGGAGATTACAGTAGATGATTATCAGGTTAGTTGGGCTTTGAATAAGTCGGGGTTCAATACCAAATCCGCTTATGGTTGGCTTGCCTTTCGAGGGGTTCAAGATGAGTGCTTTCGTTTTGTTTGGCGCGGGGTGGCTCCCTTGAAAGCGAAAATTTTCCTGTGGTTGACTTTAAGGGGGCGTATCCAGGTAGGGGATCAACTTAGGAGGAGAAATTGGCCGGGGGACCCTAACTATGGACTTTGTAATCGGCTGGAAACGGTGGTTCACCTCATTTTCGAGTGTGCTCCGTCAATGTTTGTCTGGTGCTTTATTAGAGACAATCTTGGGTGGAATGGGAGTCCAACTCGGGTGGGACATATTTTTGAGATGTTGGGGCGTAGTGCTAGCAATAAATGGAAGAGTGTTAGTATGGGGATTATTGCTGCAGGGGTTTGGGCTATTTGGTTGAATCGCAATGATCGTGTGTTCAACAATAATATTTCGGCTAATGTGCTGACCCTGCTTTATAAAATGGTTGGCTATACTTCGCAGTGGATGAAACTTGCGCCCGCGCGGCTGTTGGACGATGTGTTAAAGGTAAACGAACTGCTGTTGGGAAGAATGAAGGAGCTGGCGGGCTCAGGGCAGCAAATAAGCGCGCCAACTTGGTAAAAAAGTGTTGTTAGCGACATGCTGGATGCCACGAGGAGGATTGGGATTGCTGTCTTGTGATCCGTTCTTATGTCGACTTGTTCTCGTAGCTGGCTACTGTTATGTGTTTGAGCCGGTGTGGTGGTCCTTGCTGGTCTACTTTTGCTTGTTTTTGCCTGTGTACGGGCGGATGGTGCCTGGTGTTTTGTTCTAGCTTGGTGGCTATGTTATTGGGCGTGCTGCCTGCCTCGGTCTGTTATGGTTCTGGGTGTTTAGGGTGTCTCTTGGTTTGTATGGTCGCTGGTAACCCCAGCTTCAAACTCTGTGCTACCTTCCTGGGCTTTCGAATAAAGCCGGACATAACTGCGGTTATGTCTTTTTCAAAAAAAAAATTGAACTGATTTATGTTCGAATCCTCCAAATTTTACGCGGAACGATTTTAGAGGAGGAATGATGTGGATCTACGTATCTATTTGGATATTATGTGTTGTATAAGGATTAAAATATAACTTGTGACATATATGGGAACTCGATAGTACGTAAGAACATCTCTAAGAAATGTTCTAAAGAATTTCATTCTCTAAAATTTTGGGATTACAATAAAAATTGAACTCTAAATGACTGCCAAAAATAAAGAATCTAATATTCGTCTGGTACTAGTTCCGAATATGAGAAGGGGCTCATGGATTTTAGCAGGTTAGGCTTAAGCTTAATCTATTCGATTAGAACTTGTTCGGTTTAGAGGGAAATGAAGGGATTAAATCTCGTAATGATTTGTAAGGGATTTAATCCCTCTCAGATCCTCTTAGGTGTCATTTGGTTTCAGAGATAAGGTGGGATGAGACGATTATGTCCTAGGTTTTTTTGCATGGTATCGTCTTATCTCGTGTTTGGTTGCGAGGGATTGAATGTTTTAGTTTTGTGTTTGGTTGGTGAGTTGAGAGAAATGAGAGTCCGTTCCGAAACCTCCGTCTCACACCGAAACACCTTTAGTCCATTTCAAAACTTCTGGCCCATCCCTAAAGCCTTCGTCTCGGAACCTTTGGCCCGCCACAGAACCTCTAGCTCTGTCCCAGAGCCTCCGCGCACGAGGTGGGACGAGCTCGTCCCTCCTTTTTGGGACAAGTTCGTCCTGAATATTAGAGAAATATTCCTTGGTGGGACGTCGTCATGACTTCGAACCAAACACTATAAAAACGAGACCATCCCGTCCCATCCCACATCGGCCCTAAACGCAACCTTAGTGAGGAGATTAACTGAATATGACCTTAGAAATCTCTTGCAGTAGATTTGGACTCAGACACCCAAAGATCAAGTGGAGCAGAGGCACGCAGTGTCGGTCGAAGCTAAGGGGGTGTTTGGATCCAGGGGCTAAATTTTAGCCCATGTCACATCGGATGTTTCGACATTAATTTGAAGGACTAAACATGAACTAGTTATAAAAATAATTACAGAATCGAAGACTAAATCGCGAGACGAATTTTTTAAGCCTAATTAATCCATAATTAGAAAATGTTTATTGTAGCATCACATTGTCAAATCATGGTGTAATTAGACTCATTAGATTCGTCTCGTGAATAATCCTCCGATTATGAATGAGTTTTGTAAATAATCTATATTTAATACTCCAAAATAGTATTTAAACATTGGATGTGACAGGGGCTAAAATTTTAGCCCCTGATCCAAACACCCCCTAAGTCAGGAAGCGGCGGTGATCAAAAGCTCAAGTCAAGTTTTTTTTGAATTGTGAAGAAAGTGGCACCTCGGAGAGTCGGAGCTCGAGCGAAAGGGGATCAAGAAAGTCAAGTTTTTTTAATTGTGAGAACATCGAAAATGAAGATCAAAATATGAATTAGTTTAGGGATTAGATAGCCAGTGAATTGTTCAATAGGTTATAACTCATTTGTTTTATAATATTGACATTTGTGTTTTTCTTATTTTAGTTCATTTCAATGGAAAAAAGACAATGTCGTCCAATACCATGGCAATCCTACGTGCTACAACGCACACAAATATGTCATGACAGGCGTACTATTTTCTCGTTTTTGTGAAATATATGTGATGACAGCACCGTGGCAGCACGCTGATCAACAGCACGTGAGGAACTGCCTGGGAAGAAATGGGAGGAGGGAAACATACAAAAAAAATAAAAGGGTAGCAATAATTAGGGGTAAAATAGTTATTTTAAAGAAATTAAATGTTGTTTAGTCCCTACATCAAATAGGGAGTCTAAACTTTAGTCTAGACTAAAATAAGCAGATTTTAGTGCCTAAAAATAATCAATACAATCCAAACAGGACTTAACTATCAAATTTTCATTCCGTGTTAATAAAATGATACTCCTTTTCACAAATAAGTTTTTTTTAAAACAACTCTTCGGTGCATTGATATCTTTGGCTTCCCAAGGTAAATCCCGTGGGATTCGACACTTAGAACCGTGCTGCATCGTTCCGATCTCCGGTGAAAAGGTGACACTACAACAATCCAGGCAACTTCCGTCGGCCATAGTTAAAAGCCGACGGAAGTTATTTTAACTTCGTCGGCTACTTCAGGCCAACAGAAGTTAAATAACTTCTGTCGGCTTTTCGAAAAGCCGACGGAAGTTAAATTGGTCGACGAAAATGTACTGTTTTGTTGTAGTGTGAGTCCCGCAACCCCCGATGATCGTATCGACTAGGTCAGTGTCCTTACGGCTGCATCAATTTGATCTCTTGAGGCATCGACTGAAACCATATGATCGCCGATTTATCTCGGTGTATTGGCTAGGTCTAAGGCTGCATCAGTTTGATTTCTTAGATTGATGTGATTTAGGTGTGGTAGTCTGAGACTTCATCGGTTAAGTCTGATATCTCTTTCTATTGTATCTTCTTCATGTTGTATACCGTTCATCTAAATAAAGCGTATCTGATAATTTGAAGTATTGTTGAGTTTATTGTGACTAGCTATTGTCTTGGTTAAATCCAATCTTAATATTGTGATGATTTTGATGATACATACATGTTATCTAGCATATTTTATTTATTTCTGTCGGAGTACAAGCCCAGTGTTCTAAAACTAGGGATTAGGCAGGCGTCTAGGCGGGATTAGGTGTTGAGCGCCACCCCAGCGCCGCGCGGAGCCCCTCGACGGCCGGCTGGGCGGCCAGGGCGCCTAGGTGGGTCAACCGAGCCCTGGGCATTGACCGCGGTGCCTAGGAGCCCTGGGCGGCGACGACTAATACAATACAAAAACCGGATTTTGGGGGTAAAACGCAAAAAACATAGGGTTTTTATTTTGCAAGCACTCACGCGTGGCCGCCTCCGCACTCCTCCTGGACTCGCGCCGTCACGCCGCGCTCTGGTCTGGACTCCAGCCTCACGCGTGCCCCCGTCCGGCAATCCTCCCTCACGCGCGATGACTCCGACGGCATCGTGCTCCGTCATGCGCACCGCACGCCGCTCCGCCCGGGCGCTCTGGTCTCTGGTGTGGCTCCGCCTCCACCCTCCTACAGTCCTGCTCACGCGCGCTCTGGTCTCCAGCACCACAACACCAACACCGGTTTACAGTTTTTGCATTGCACATACTGATTTGATTTTGATTTGTAAATGTTGTGATTGTAGTCAATGTACTAATGTAAATTTGTAGAACGTAGATTTGTAGAATGTAAATTCACTGATTCATACATTCAGTACAAGACTATAAGTTAATTATTAATTGTAATTTGCCTACATTTTCAGTTTTCAGCTTCTAGGCTTTAGCAATTTTAACCATGTCGCCCAACCCAAGAACATGGAGCAAGTAAGTGACTAAATCACTAAAGTTTCATGTTTCAAGTTGAAATTAATGTACATTATGCTAATCGTTTTGTTTGTCCTATATTTTTCCATCTTGTATGTGGTGGTGGTTTGATACTTTGGTGTTGGTGGATGGTTATTGGAATGATGTTGTATGTGGTGGTTATTTCATACTTTGGTCAATGATTAATTGGTTATTGGATAGTTGATTGAGGGTGGATGTTGTCAACTTGTCATCATATCATGTTATATACTTGTAAGTGCAAAATTGTTGCTTTTGTGAGGGGTACGTAGGATTAAAGAGCATATTGCTCACAGAAGGGGCAATGTTAGGGCTTGCCCTTAATCAACAAAAGAAGAACAAGAGAAATGCAAAATTAACATTGATAGTGCAAAAGTGAAGAAAAGGGTCAAGTTAGAACGTCAACAGGAGGTTAGAGATAGCGTGACGAAGAGGATGAAGGTGAGGGGATGCAACAACTCAAAGAAACAAGATAGGGCATATGGATAGGTATTCAACTCCTATCGACCCTTCTATTCCTTTGACATCAAAACAATTTAAGCAATAAAGAATGGATAAGATAATTTGGAAGGAGAAGATCCATAAGGTCAAACAATATGTTGTAAGATGGCTATATGATAATGGTACAACACTATAACTCATGTTTATCTTGTTTGTTCACTTTGTTCAGTTGTTGCTATGTCTTATTCAGTTAGTCACTCATTCTTATAACTTATGTTTTTGTCTATAGTTGTTCCTTTCAATGCAATAGATAATGATGAGTTTAGGCAAATGTGTGAGGCCATTGGTCGTTTTGGCCCGGGTTTTGAAGGTTTGACTCAATATGAATGTCGAGAGAAGCTATTGAAGGAGGAAGTAGAGAGGACCAAGAGATTATTGAAACCACATGAAGAGGAGAGAAAGAGGACTGGATGCTCAATAATGACTGATGCTTGGACAGACGTTAAGAGGAGAAGTATAATGAACTTGTGTGTGCATTGCAAGTTGGGAACATGCTTCATAGGATCAAAGGAGTCATCAGAAGAGGCACACACAAGTGAGTATATTTTTGAGTATGTTGATGTTTTCATTGTTTGGATATGGGAGGAGGCAATCAAAAGGGACTTGAAGGAATGGAATATCCCAAAGGAGTTGTGTTTGGATAGAAGGGCTTGGAAAGAAGCTATCCACGTGCCCGAACCGTGATTAGGTCTTTTCTCTTTTAGTGCTCTTAAAAGCTTTTCCACTCCCCTTTCTCTCTCTCTTTTTGGTGACTTCTTGTTGGGTTTCAACTCTAGCCTACCCCAACTTGCTTGGGACTAAAAAGCTTTGTTGATGTTGATGTTGATGCTGTCATTGTTCAAGTAGGGACTGAAAATGTTGTACAAGTGGTTACGGACAATGCCTCAAACAACATGGGAGCAAAAGATTTATTGAAAGACAAACAACTAAATATCTTTTGGAGTTCATGTGCAACTCACAGAATCAACCTAATGCTAGCTGCAATTGGTGGGATGCCAAGATTCAAGAAGACACTTGATTAAGCTAAGGCCTTCACAGTTTTTGTCTACTCTCACCATAAGACATTAGTATTGATGAGGAAGAATACAAAGAAGAGAGATATTACAAGGCCAGGTGTGATAAGATTTGCTTCAACCTTTCTAACTTTGTAAAGTTTGATGGAAAAGAAGACGAAGCTAAGAGGTATAGCCCTAAGTAGAGCCTTTTGGAATGGTGTTTCTCATTGTTTGAAGGTATAGTGTTTCTCATTCTTTATGTAGATTTTGATTTTTTACACTAATTCAAATATTGGGAAATTTAGGAATGGTGTTTCTCATTCTTTATCTAGATTTTTGAGCCATTGGTTAAAGTTGATGGAGATGGCTCTTTCATGGCCTTTGTTTATGGAGAAATTCTACAAGCAAAGAAGGAAATCATGGTGGCATCGAACAATTTGGAGGCCAACTACAAGCCTATATTTGATCACACTGAGAAGAAGATGCAAGGTAGACTTGATTGTCTATTACATTTGATGACATATGCCTTGAATCCATACTATTTTTTATAGTGATCCATCCATCTTTTTGGATTCTGCTATTATGGATGGGTTGATTGAGTGTGCTGAGATATTCTATCATGGAGATTATGAGATTCAATCTCAAATTCTTAATGGATAATTTCTTAACTTTAAAAATCAACAAGGTCTATTTGGCAAAGCAATTGCAAAACTTGGATGTCAGAAGATCACATTTGTTCTTGGTAATGGAAAAGTTTCTTACTTGTAACTTGTGAGCCTTTATTTTTAACCTAACACTATAAGAATGCACTTTAATCATTTGAATAAACACAACTGATTGGTGGGAAACATATGGATGCCATGTTCCTCTTTTACAAAAATGGCTATATGAATCCTCTCTTTGACCTATGTGCATCTGGTTGTGAAAGGGACTGGAGCACATTTGATATGGTATTTACAAACCTCAACTACTTAAGTTTTCTACTTTTCCATTTTATGTTAGGATTATTAGCTATCATCATTTAACATTTATACAATCTGATTGTTAGGTTCATATAAAGAAGAGAAATAGACTTGGAGTTGGCCGCTTAAACAACCTAGTATATGTTCAATTTAATGCAAGGTTGTTGAAGAAGACAAAGAAGCATAATGGCAATAATAAAAATGTGCTCCTAGCTACATATGCATATCATGCCCAAGGTTGGATCATTGATGGAGCCGATGATGAGGATATTGATCCTGTCTCAGGACTTTCATTTAGACTTATTGATGAAGCAAGTGGAGATATTGAAGCAACTAGTCCTCGTAGAAGTACTAAGATGAGAGATCTTCATGATGATGACTTTAATTCTGGAGATGATGAAGAGGAGGCAAATGAGGATGAATAGGAGATTGATTTTGAATCTGACAAAGATAAAGTCCTTCCATCAAAGAAGGATGATCAAGAGGATGAGGATTGATAAATGATAATTGAGTCTTGTGGATGTCTGGATGTGGAATTAGAGTGTGGACTTATTGTACTAGCTATTGCCTATTGGACCTATTTTGTTATTTCCTTGAAACAATTATGTTTGGAGTTTGGATTTTGAACTTGTTTCCTAAATGTTTAATTTTGATACTCCAATTGTTCAACTTTATTTGTTCTTTGTTTTGTGTTGTAGCTATTGTTCAGGCTATCAGACATGCACCAATTTGTTCAAGACTTCAAGGTAAACATTTGATTGCATATTTCCATCTACCATTCCATCTAATTTTTATTGGTATGTTATTAATTTTATTCTATTTGCATTCTATACGAGACATGGTCATTACCTAGTTGTTGGCTTGTGGCAAGTCTACAAGAGTCAAGAGTACCAAGTCTTCAAAATGTGGTAAGTTCATACTTCATATTAACGAATTATTCGAAATCACCAAATGAATGAATGATATTTATACATCATACATGTTGATATTCTCAAACTTAGCTAAAACTTGTGTTTTGATTGCTATTTTAGTAAAAAATACAATGTTGTCTTGTATGGTGGGAGTGTGCTGCTCTAGGCGCCCCTAGGCGCCGCCTAGGCGCCTAAGCGGCCAATCAACGCCTGACTAGCGCCTAGCGCCTTTTAGAATATTGTACAAGCCAATAGGTTATGTTCAATTCAATGTTACATTCTATCTGCCATCGAGAAATACTCATCAGCCCATATGCGTAGATTGTTCATCTCATCAACCAATGACGTGTTTGCCCCAGTCGTTCTGCCTTGGTCATTGGTCTTATGGCCGATTGACATTATTCGTTCACGATTGTTTTATTCTCACCGTAGTCATCGGCTTGGCAACCGATCAACTATGCTACTAATGATATTTTCTTTGTTTCCTTATCAGTTGTAGGGTCAAACTAATTGATACGTTTTGAACCTTTTTTTCTATGATTGCAGGTCCTGCACTCAAGCTAAACAGATCTCCTAGACTACACATGTGCCAAAGTGTGACAAAAAAGATACCAACATCCATTGAATGTTGAGCTTGTTTAATTATTTTCATTTTTCGCATGTATATAAATTGATAGCAAGCGGTATTTAGCAAATATATTAGAGTGAATAGTAAAATAGCAAGTCAATTTAAATAAGGATGCTTAATATTGCTATGAATAGCAAGTCAAAAATAGTAAGCACAATGGAGATGCTCTAAGGGGTACCAAAATTAAGAGCATGTGTAATAGAAACTCTAAAAAACTTATTTCCCTAAATTTTTAGAGATTATAACTAAAAAATCAATTCCAATAGATACTCTAAAAGACTCCTAATAATAAAGTACTCCATAAATCTTTCTTCATCCTCTCTACTTGTAGGGAACGACTTTCATTATATATCCACTCTGGTCTCACCTATTGGTGATACAAAAGATAAAAAGAAAAGAAAAAAGAATATATTTAATAGGTAAGATCCATCTATTAAGATATTAAGAGTAAAATATAAATAATATGATATTGAGAGTTTATTAGAGAGTATTAAATTTTAATGATTCAACTTTGTTAAAAGACTCCCTATATAAGATTTTAAAGAAGAAATAATAACACATTCTCATGGAGATGATACTAAAAATTCTAGTAGTATATCTCAAATATTGTAAAATTTGCCTGCTTACCACAATTTACATGTAAAACCCTCCAATATGTGGAAAATTCGCATCCTGCCCGCTCTCTTCTTCCCATTCCCCCGCTCGGCCATCCCCACGAGGCCACGATCCAAGAAAACCCTAAACCCCAAACCTCGCTGCCGGCGAAGCGCCGGTTCCCGCCGCCGCCGCCGCCATGTTCGGGACCCCGTCTTCCTCGCCCTTATTCGGGACGCCGTCTTCCTCGCCCCTATTCGGGACCCCTTCCACAACCCCCGCATTCGGCTCCTCTTTCACCACTCCTTCCTTCGGCACGCCCTCCTCCATCTCGGCCTTCGGCACCCCGTCCTCGACCCCCGCATTCGGTGCGCCGTCCTCGACCCCCGTCTTTGGGACGCCCTCTTCGACACCGGCGTTCGGGACGCCCTCTACGACGCCGGCGTTTGGGGCCATCTCGTCGTCCCCGGCATTTGGGACGCCCTCGACTACCCCCGCATTCGGACTGGCGCCGTCGCCATCGCCGTCACCGTTTGGGTTCCAGCAGCAGGCAACTCCGTCCCCATCGCCGTTCGGGTTCGCCGGTGGGGGCGGCGGGCAGATCACCACTCAGATGGCACCAGTTGCGCCGCTGTCGCTCTCGCCCTCCGACCGTGACATCCAGGTCTGCAACCCTAGAAGAAATCTTTGGTTCCTTAATTCTTTGAGCGCTTAATGGTTCACAAATTTGGTGTCTGAATGCCTAAAGGCTATCGTGGATGCGTACAAGGAGGACCCTGGAAACCCTCGCTATGCTTACAGGGTAATATTTTCGTCTAGTTATGCTGTCATTTATGTCCTGAGAGACTGAGATTAATGCAATTCGGTTGATGTGTTTGCCACTTTCTATTTGGACAGCATCTGTTGTTCAGCGTAACAGAGCCTTCACAAAGGGTGAAGCCAGTTGCGGCATCTGATGTAAGTGATTGGATAAAGTAGTTTATTTAATTATTAATTGGTTTTTGTGGTGTGTTGTGTTGGTTAGAAACTTAGGATATCGTAACATGTGTTTGTTACTTTGTCGGTGTAGATCATGTGGGCAGAAGCAATGGGAAAGCTTGAGGGCATGGACAGTTCGGATAGGGAGAGGCTGTGGCCTCAACTCGTGCAGGGATTTAAGGATCTTTCTTACCGGCTTAAGGTTTGGAATTTAAACCAGACTCCTTTTTGCTGGATTTGATGAAAATTATCTTTTAAGATATTGCTTATTGTCTCTATCCTAATACGTGGATACAAAATATATGCAAGTTGTTTGCAGTGAAGCTGATCTGAAATGCTAATATGTGAACTTATAATTGGGTGGCACATCTTTTTTTAATACAAGTGAGAATGCCAAGGTAGGGGGGATGGTAGGGTAAGATTTGTTCTTGCATATGTCAAGTTGCCTTGACAAATTGGCCATAGCCGAATGTCTCAGCTGGAAAATGTTTTTGTGCTTTTCAGTTTGGAGGCTTTATTTTTCATTTGATAACTCAAGTATACTCATTTCCTACTTAATTTATAGATCAAAACCTTGATTTCTTTGCATGGGAAAATAATGGATTTTCATAACATATCAATGTAGCATGTAGAAATATTTTTTTTTTCATTTTATCAGCTGAAAGCTTGAAAAACTGTGGATCACACTATCACACAGTGTTCTAAAAATCGGATCTAGGCGGGCGCCTAGGCGGCAAAAGGCGCTGGGCGCCACCCCAGCGCCGCGCGGAGGCCGGCTGGGCGGGCAGGGCGCCTAGGCGGGTCAACCGCGGCCTGGGCGGTTGACCGCGGCGCCTAGGCGGCCCAGAACCGTCAGCGGGAGGGGGCTAGGCGGCTAGTTCTGGCGGCGGGAGAGGAGAAGGCGGCCAGATCCGGCGACGGGAGGGAGGCAGACGGCTAGTTCCGACGGCGGGAGAGGAGAAGGCAGCCAGATCCGGCGGCGGGAGAGGAGAAGGCAGCCAGATCCGGCAGCGGGAGGGAGGCAGGCAGATAGTTCCGGCGGCGAGAGAGGAGAAGGCGGCCAGATCCGACGGCAGGAGGTAGGCAGGCGGCTAGATCCGGCTGTAGGAGGGGAGAAGGCGGCCAGATCCGGCGGCGGTAGGGGAGTAGGCGGCCAGATCCGGCGGCGCTCTCTCCTCGCAGCGGGCCCTGCACATCCTGCACTGCCGCCTCCTCCTCCTCCTCTTGCTTCTTCGGTTCTTCACCACCATGCAGCTAGATCCGGTTCTTCACATCCTGCAGCTTGACCGGAGGGGAAGAGAAGGGAGGGGAAATGGCTTCGGGTGGGAGAAAAGAAAAAACTTTGCCTGGAATGGATGGTTGGAACTAGCAAAATGAAGAAAAATGAGTTGGACCTAGGCGCCGCCTAGGCGCCGCCTAGGCGCTCCTAGGCGCTAGGCGCTGGGTCGCCGCCCGACTAGCGCCTAGCGCCTTTTAGAACATTGCTATCACAGTGAATTCGTTGGAGGTTTATATTCATTAATCAAGCAAAATATTTTAGTGTGTAGTTTGTGATGAATATTATAAAACTTTTAATCATTTGTTGTTTGTGATTAATATATTTAATGCAATTATTGACTGATTGTTGTTTCATTGTTTGTGATTGTTTTTGGATAAGCATGTTGGAATACGAAATCTAGGTCCTAAACTCCTAATTTGTTTGGTAGTATTCTTCTAAACTATTTCAGAAACAACCCATTGAATTTACTATCATACTCTCTGTGTTAGATCGACTCCCCCCTCCCCCCCTGAAATGTACATGTACTGTGAGCTGGTAGCCTGAATTAATAAAGGTTATGGCTTTCAATGCATTGCATAATGCGTACATGTGTATCTATAGTATTTTATATTAATTTTATTTTCTTAGTGTAACAAATTTTTAATAGGGGATATGCACTAGCTAAAATTTTGATGTATAGTTCTACAGATTTAATCTATAAGTATGTTTAGATACCTTTCCATGTCATGGATCACTAGCACATTAAGATTTTTTTGTGTCAACTTATTCATAGATTTTTTTGTGTCAACTTATGAATCATGAGAGTGGCTGGCATGTTTATAAGTTATGTGTTTACATGCACTTTTCCTGTCATCCAGTAATCATCCTTCAAGTCATAGTGGCAGGGAGGGAAAAACTAAAAAGTGAGGTAAAAAATGAAAACTTTTTAATATCTTAAAGTTGTATCTTGTATGTACATTTGTCATCTGGCTATCCCCCTTTTATTGGCTTTCAATGTCTTGACAAGTCTACATGTCCTTTGGGCAAACAGAGATGTAACTCTTCACTAGCACTGGCCTGTTGCATTTATTACATAATTGGAATATCATTCTATCCCTTGTAACTAAAAAAATGGCATGCATAATGGCAGTGTTCTAAAAATCGGTGCCTAGCGCCTCCTAGGCGCTGGGCACCAGGGTGCTGCCGTGATTTGGCTCAAGTCAGCAAGCTAGGCGTCCTAGGCGCCTAGGTGGTTGACCACGGCTCCGAGGCATCTGGGCGTGCCACCGCCAAGGCCTCGGGCAGCCAGCCCGGGAAGGGAAGAGGTAGAGAGCGGGAGGAGAGGCAGAGTGTGGGAGCCGCTGGATCTTCCGCCAGGCATTGTGAGCTGGCTGGATCCGCCACCGGTGGGGAGGGGAGAAGGCACGGTGTGGGTGGAGGCATGGGTGGAGAAGGGGGATCGAAGAAGAAAGATGAGGGGAAACAGAGAGGACTTGCGCTGAAACACTGGATTTAAGACAGAACCTAGGTGCCACGTAGGCGGCTCTAGGTGCTAGGCACCGGGTCACCGCCTGACTAGCGCCTAGTGCCTACTTGAACACTGCATAATGGTTGGTTAATAACCTTTTCTTCATGATTAATTTAAAATGGCACGATGGTCACATAAGTGCTTCAAGATAGTCATGACACTAAGTCATCATTGCTCATTTATGTGTGCACCATTTTAGCACCTTAAAATCATTTGATGTTGATAAAAATGGATGCACGGCTTTAAAGTAGCCTCTGTTCAAAATTTTCAGGTGTGGTTTGACTTTGCATGGTTTCCAAATTTGAATATATACTGGTGTTATATTTTCTTATTATCAGAATGCTTGCGAAATACATAACATTTACCCAGATGAAAATTATGGTACTGTAATGCCATACCTGCATGACTTAACCACATGTAAATATGAAGTGTAGTTGGAGATACACGTAGATTTATAAATTCAGAAGACCAATGATTTTTTTTCAGCTCCAGCAGCAAACAAAATATTTGTTGGTACCATTTACCCAATTACTGTGGTAGTGTGGTTGCAATATCTGGAGATAGAGGGATGTATTCCCATGCAAATTATACAAGTGTACTGTTTTTTCTGCATTTGCTGTATGCGAAGTTATACATAGTTGTCCATTCTATTTTGCTTGGGTATTTTTAGCTGTCTCCATTTGCTTTTGTTCTTGTTTGAAAAGAAAAGGGCAAAAAGATTCCAGTAGTAGTCAGTTAGTCACCACTCTGATAGCTGTGCATTTGTCAATCCAGTAAAGAATCACCTTAATCCGACCTATTGACTCCATAGCCTTTTTTTTTCTGTTCACAGCTGCAAGATGAAGTTCTTGTCTCAGATACAGAAAGATTGAGCATGACCCACTCCAATGTTAAAAAGGTAGGACTTAACAGAAGTATTTTGTATGTGCACTTTCCAATAATCATTTATTTCATATAACGGAGATTCAATTATAGTTGCAAAGACATTTCCAAGCTGACACATATCCATGGATTCAACGGCTCAAACAGCAAGAGCTGGTCATTGAGAGACGTCTCCTAAGGGTGATATTTCTTCTCTATGTTCATTCATGGAAAATGGTGATGGCAGTTCGTCGTTCATGTCATTGTTTCTAATTACAATCATTTTGAACTGCTAAAAAAGATAATGAGAATAGTGGAGGCATTAGAGAATCGGGGTTATCGTGTTCCACTAACGACAGAGGAAGCTAATCTGTATGAACAACTAGTTGCTATAGCAAAGCAGGTTAGTTTTCTTTTTCCCCTTTATTATTTATATGCTTGGCTGGTCATGGCTGTTCTTTATTGAATCCTCTTTGTACAGCTAAAAGGACCTAATGGTGATCTGCACAAGAGAGTTTATAATCTTGTTTCAACTTCGCGCCTTCTTGCTAGCACTGGTGGCGCTGGTGGTCCTATCTATATTCCTAGTTCTGCCAAAGTTGATGAACAAAGTGTTGCTGAGCTTCTTGAGGTATCTGTCTGTGTGGAAGTGTTTTGGTTCCTTTTGTATTTGTTTGTTACATGGGCAAGTCTTGTGTCAATCTCAGAAATTATAACTTTCTACATCACAGGCGTTACAACAACAGACCAATGCTGTTGCTAAGTTAGGCAATGTGATGAAAAGAGATACAAGAGACTTGGAAATCATACTTTCAGAAGACACAGATATGGCAGATGACAGTGTTGGGAGAAGGGCGTTGAAGATGTACAACTAAATCGAATTCTTCATTCAAGGTACCAGTATAAACTGGAGATCCATCTTTGATCAAGGGCTTGAGTGTCAGAAACATTCGACCTTAACCTCAATCACCGCAAATGCTAAATTTAATTAGCATTTGTTTGGAAGTACCATATTCCTTGGATAGTGGGATTGGTGGTTTGTCTTTTGGATTGTTGCAAGCAGATGGCTCAACAACATTTCTGACCATTGACCACATCTTGTATAATGACATTGTAGATGCTTGACATGATTTGTTGCGTCTTTGCAGACTAGATATCCGATCTACTGTTGCGGATTGTTCCATGTCTTGAATGGAGCGTGTGTTGTTGCTATGAGGCTCCCAGGTACTCGTGGAAGATTCGACAATTGTCTACACCTTGTTAGTTAAAGCGAAGAACTCATTCGACAATTGTTTCATGGGAAGCACGACTGTTTTGGCAAAATCTCTGATAATTGCGTCATATTGCACGCAATGGTGCCATGCTCTCTGCAATTCTGCGCGGCAGCGCCCATTATGGATCTTTGGTTCATCCTGACTCACATCCGTCCGATAACTGGTTCTTTTGGGGAAAAAGGACTTTTTTTTAAGAATTTGAACTAATCGTAATGCTAACGCAGGCGTGGTTCTGACAAGCCACACACTAGACAAGCAAGGTATAAGTTGTAGACCTAACAGAGCAATGAATAAATCAAAATTGTTATTCTAAGAACATAAATCAAAATGAGATGCTCCTTAGTATTTACGGTGAAACTAAGAATTACTCCGCAATATTTGTTTTTTTTACCAAAGCCTTACTGGGATATAGATGCTCCTTGACGACAGTTTGAGACCTTGCCAACTATTTTGTTTCAGACTGGGCTTGTGACAGTCTGCATAAAACTACTCGGCCATTGATTTCTGGTCATGATCTTCTCTTGTTTAGATTACCGTGAGAATTTTTAGACTTCTAATTTGAATGTAGATACATAGTGATTACAAAATAATGTGCTGCGGCAGGTAACGCAGCTATTCTGTTATTTCATATCTAGATTTTGCAAGGACATTACTATTTGACGCCGGACGACGTCATTGCAAAATCTAAATGAATAGAAGCCACCTCTACAAGCTTAAAGCATATATTGTTACAAAAGATATTACAAACACCAACCTATCGGGCTGAAAATAACGACACAACTCAATGCGTATAACAATGGTTGTTTGATTTTTCTTTTCCCTGAGTAATCATATTTGCAATTGTTCCACATCGAAGACAAAAGTTCATAAATGATACGTCGAGAAAAATGTCGTGAAAGCTGTAATGTCTGCCCAACTTGGGAAGAGGCTCTTCAGTTTCCTTGTACCATCAAGGAGATACTGGTCAAGTACGGCTACATCGATTCTTAAAGGTTCAGAAGAGTTGGCCTGTAAAGAAAGATACATAATATCTATGAGAAAGGTGTTCCAAATTTCAAGCATACAAGTTACTATGGCTGAGGATGACAGACTGACAAAAGCACGACAGCAAATAGTTTCATTAATCATAGAATTCAGGCACCAACACAACTTCGCTGTGCTCAAACCATCGCTGCTATATGAACAATTTTTATTCAAAGAAAAAAAAACTATATGAACAATTTTATATCATTAACAGAAGCATGGAGTGAATATTGCAACTGCAATGTTCACTTGCTCAATGGAGCCACATCACTAAACGACACTTCCCATGGATACTAATTTATCTCTGCTACTATAACAAGGGAGTTTAGTAGACTCAAATTCCAATGGCTCCTTCCACCCCCGAGCTCGCTCTCCCCCAGCTCTCGCTGCTCCTTCCCCCGTCAAGCTCCATGACCTCATTCCGGGTTAGTCCTTCCGTGCTCCCTCTGTCTAGTTTACTAGCTCTCGCTCGATGGGCCCCTTGCTGCGTCTTGTGGAGCTCGAACAAGACGTCGCCCTCAAGGAGATGGTTGCTTCCTGGGACTCCTCGAAGGGCTGCGATTTTCAGAGATTCATTCTTTCTCGTTTTGCCTCGCCTGTTCACCACCCCTCTTCCACCCTTGTTGGCTCCTTCTCTCTTCTCGCGGTCTTTCGTCGTTTTACTTTCTGTCTTTCGGTGTCTTCCGTAAGCCTCGCCCTGCATGCTTGCCTTGGTGGCACCCCGGCGGGCTTCCATGTTGCCTACGTCCGTGATAGGCATTTTAGGTTTTCCGTCTTCTCCAAGGCGGATTGGCCTTTCTGTCGTTCGGTTACGACGTATCATCTCTGATAACTTTGATGTTTACTTCCATCTTTGGCGAGATGGTGGTCCGAATTGGTCCAGAGAAGTCTCGCGTTGGCAGGCGGATGAGGATGCTAGCTGGTCTTCCGTTCGCCGTCGCCGTCCGGTGGAGGTCCTCTCCTCGGCTCCTGGCCGACGCTTCCCTTCTCGCCGCCCCTTTGCTCCTAAAGCGGCCAAAAAAGTTTCGTTTGCTAATCAGGTTACCATTCTTTCTGATCTGCGTCTGTCGCCCTCCGTTTCTCTTGCCCCCTTCATTCTAGTGGGTTCCTTTCGATGCCCTCTCGTTCCCTCCCCGTCCTTCCCTCGCCGGCGATCTCCTAGCCTCTTGTTCCCTGCCCTCCCTCGCATAGTCACTTCCTCGGCCAAGGATATTTTCAAATCTAACAGTTCAAAGCCCTCTATCCTAGGCAAGTTTTCCCGCCCAGTCTCGCCCCCATCTCCTCCCCTTGACACTTCCCCCTCGGGACCCCAAGCTAGACCCTTCCTCCCAACCGAATTCCCTGCGTACAATCCCCCTAGGCCATATCTTCTCTCGTCTATCGTGCGATCTATCGCGCTGCCTTTCGACGTCGGTCTCCCAGCTCGCTGTGCCGCCTCCGGCTGCCGGACAATCCTCTACACTACCATGCATTAAATGTTCACGTCATCATGCCTCTTTTCTCCCTTGCCCCCTGCTCCCGTCCCCTTTTCTTTACTGCCCCTCCTCTTTCCTTCGTGTGAACCCTCCTGCTATTTCGACTCCTCCTTGGGACCTTCTGGCTTCTGTCCCTCTATCGCCTCCACTACCTAGTGCCTCGAAAGTTGGAAAGGCACCTTCATCCACGTCCAAGCCCTCGCCCTCTCCTACTACTGCTATCGTTCGCTCCTCCCCGGCACACTCTTCCCTGCTCCGTCCCCTTCTCCTTTCCCTACCTCCGATGGCCAACTTTCCGGTGAACCCTCTTCCATTCCTCCCATTTGGTGGCGTCCTCAGGGATGGAGGTGGTCAGCTCCGTAGACAACGCAACAAAAGTTGCGTTGTCTTGGGATATCATCCCTTGTCACGAATGCTTCGCCATCGCAGAATATGATGGCCATGACCTTCTCGTCACGATCCACAACTTCGTCGTCAACAACATGCTCCTTCAAGTGGACCGTTACAGCCTTCACCCTCTGGGTGTGGGGATCTTCAAGCTTGGCAACCTGGTGGAAAGGGACCTTCTAGTCAACACTTCCCCTTTCCTAGTCCATGAAAGGTTGATCCGGTTCGTCAAGCACAATGAAGCCCAAAACTGCCGTCAAGCTCCGTTTGCTAGAGCGGGCTGGCTCATGTTTTTGGGTTATCCGTTGGACTTGAAGACCCTAGACTTCTTTCAACAGATTTGTTCGTCCTTTGGCCAATTGCTCTTCTAGCATAGCCAGGACCAGAGCTTCGCCCGTGTCTTGATTAAAGTACTGTACGACGATGATCTTGATATTCCCCGAAGCCTTACTGTGAAGCATGGTCATGAAATGGACGGAGCTGGCCGCTCCTGGACTTTTCCGATGTTCCTTCTTCAGTCCGACCTTGTTGACCGGTGGCTAGGGGATGAAGACCCGCTTCTGCCAGACAACGGCAACCCTCACCCATACTTGGAACCCATCCAGGGGAACCTGAATGGGTCCAGCAGTGGGCAAACCAGCAGCTGTTCGGACCACTGGCCAACCAGTGGCACCCCCTCATTTCCATGGCGGCAACCAGCACTTCAATCTGCAATAAGAAGATGAACAACTCAACGTGATGAACTTCGCCAACTTCGACCTTCCTAAGCCAGAAGTTGAGGCGGTGGATGCAGCCAGTGCGGCTTCTGGTATCTCCTCCGAGTCCTCCATGGACTTGGTAGAGGTACTTCCTGTGCCCTCCCCGCGACCGCCTATCCCGCCAATCCAAGTTGATACGGACATCGCCCCATTGGATAATATTGTCCTGCCAATCCTGAAGTTGAGGTCACCTTGCCACCGCCCCAACGAGTTAACAGACCTATCTGGTTTGTCTACTCCAAGGCGCCCGAAAGCTCAAATGCCTGCTCAGCCTGCCTCTCTTTCTCTCCCAAGGGAGGCTCCCCAGGCCAATCCCTCTCCTACTCACAAGGCCTCAACTCCGCTGTCAGACAGGGGACTTCGCCGAAGCCTACGTCTAAAAATCAAGTCCATGGGGTTCAAGCGCCGGACATCCTCTGCTGAAGCTAGCAAGTCTATCCCTGACCTTCCGACCATCACTGACTTTATCAGCATCTCAAGGTCAGCTTCTGTTTACCCCGCGCTCACCATTCCGCAAATTCAACATTCAGACACATTTCTTTGTGGCATTCATGCCTCTATGGTCACTGATTCTGCTCTTATTCTTAGTGATTCGGATGATCCGGCTCGTGCTTCAGCTTCTGGTGCTCCTGCTGGTGTTTCCTCCCCCGCCAGGGACCCACAAGCATCCTAGCTCCCAGCTTAGAATGCAGAAGCCTCCTTATTGCCCGGCCCCTGCAGGACCCCGATCTCTCCAACCTGATCGGTCATGTGTTTATTATACTTTTGTGCTAAACTGTCATTTTGTGGTCTGTAATATGCACTTGGAATTGCTACTCTTTGCTGGCAGGCTTTGACTTCGCCTTTCTATTTTCTCGTTGCTTGTATTCGCCGCCAGGCCTTGCTCTGGCGTCCTCCTTTTCTTCCTTGCTCCGTTTACCAGGCTCTGGTCCAGCCGAGTTATTTTCTGCTGCTTTTGTTTCAAGTCTCTTAATGTCTCGTTATCGCGAGTGGAAGATAGTTAGTTGGAACATCTGGGGCCTTAATGCCACTCCCAAACGCATGGCGGTTAAAAATCTCATCGCTTCCAGCCGCTCCAATATTGTTTGCCTCCAGGAAACCAAAATGTCCTCTTTCGATCATTCTACTATCCATAAATTTCTTCCAAAAAGTATGGACCAATTCCTCTTCACACCGTCTCATGGTGCGTCTGGGAGGCTGTTCATTGGCTGGAACAACTCTCAGTTCACAGGCACTCTCCATTCTTCTTCCTCCCACCAGCTCACGGTCTCCTTCAGTTCTGTCACCAACGGGAAGCCTTGGACTCTTTCCAACATCTATGGTCCTTGCCTTGACTCTGACAAAGCCTCCTTTGCCGACTGGTTCATTAACCTTGATATCTGGCCTACGGTCGACTGGTTGTATGTTGGCGACTTTAACCTCTACAGATTCCCTTGGAATCTTAATCGGGGTAACGCTAACCCTTCCAAAATGCAAATGTTCAACAATCTTATTAGCCACCTTGGTCTCTTCGAAATTCATCTCAGGGACCGGACGTTTACCTGGAGCAACATGCAGTCCCCTCCTCTCTTAATCCAACTCGATTGGTGTCTCTCGTCTTCCCACTGGATTGATTCCTTCCCTAACTCCTTTTTCGACTCTTTGCCCAACACTATCTCCGATCATTGTCCGTGTCTTGTTCGCATCGGTACTACTATTCCTAAATCGTCTATTTTCCGCTTTGAGACCAAGCTTCCTGACTTTATCGAGGTCAACTCTAGCTGGAACAGCGGCAACTTTCCCTTAGACCCGGCCCTCCGAATCGCCGGCAAACTGAGAACTCTTCAGAAACGCCTTTCTGCTTGGAGCAAAAGAATGGGTCCTTTGGAAACTTGGCTTCAAAATTCCACTATCATCCTCAGGTTCCTTGATCTTTCTAAAGAGCTCAGATCGCTCTCCCTTCCGGAGTTAAACTTCAGACATATCCTTAAATCCCACATCTCTTCCCTTCTCTCGATTAAAAACGCCTATTGGAGGCAGCGCTACACCATCAGATGGACCAAGCTGGGGGATGAATCCACCAAATTCTTCCACGCCGCGGCCACTTCCAGAAGGCGCCAAAACTCCATTCCCGCCATTCAAACCGCCACGGGTGTTTGGGCCGTTTCTGCGGAAGATAAAGCCGAAGCCTTCCTCAACTTCTTCCTCTCCAAGATGGGCTTCTCCTCCTGGCCCCCCTATGGCCATCGACCTCAATGCCCTGATCCCCTCTCTTGCGGGCCTTGACCACCTGGCTGCTGACCTCTCCCCGGAGGAAATTGACGTGGTTGTCCAAGGGCTACCTTCTGATAAAGCCCCTGGGCCGGACAGTTTCAACAGTCTTTTCTTCAAAAAATGTTGGCCCATTATCAAGGCCGACTTCTATGATCTTGGGAGATGTTTTTCCTCCTGTCACCGCGCTGAGTTCCTTTTGCCTATCAATGGTTCCTTTATTACTCTCATCGCCAAAAATTCCAGCCCTTTGGCTGTTATCGATTACAGACCCATTTCTCTCCTTAATACTTCTATTAAAATCTACACCAAAATTTTAGCTAATCGCTTGCAGCCAATCATCACCAAAGTTATTCATACTAATCAATATGGTTTCATCAAAGGTAGATCTATCTAAGACTGTATGGCTTGGTCCCTTGAATACATGTATCGGTGTAAGGTCTCCAAGCAGCAATCTCTGATTCTTAAACTCGACTTTGAAAAAACCTTCGACACTGTGGAGCACTCCGTCATCCTTCTGATGCTTCAACATCTGGGCTTCCCCTCGAAATGGGTTAACTGGACCAGGGCGGTGCTCTCTTCTGCTCATTCTGCGGTCCTTCTGAACGGTTTACCCGGCAAGTTCTTCCACTGCAAGAGGGGTGTCCGGCAGGGTGACCTGTTGTCACCCCTCCTGTTTGTGATCGTTGCTGACCTCCTTCAGCACATCACGAACCAGGCAACACGCTTAGGCTTCATCAAAGCCCCTATCTGTCATCCTGCCAGCAATGATTTTCCCATAATCCAATATGCCGACGACACTATGGTTTTTCTCCATGCGGATCAGAAAAACATCTTCTTCAAATCTCTCATCAATTCCTTCTCTATGTCCACTGGTCTCAAAGTGAATTACAGTAAATCTAGCCTCATCCCTATCAACATTCTAGAACCCAATGCTCAAGTCTTGGCTGGCAAATTTGGCTGTAAACTTGAGTTTTTTCCCCTTCACCTATCTGGGCTTGCCTTTGGGTCTTCATAAGCCAAATTACAAAAACTTTGGTTCTTTACTGGAAAAGATTGAGCGACATCTTTCTCACACCACGCTCTGGCTCTCGATGGCCGGAAAGCTTCAGATTGTCAACTCTGTCCTCTCAGCTCTCCCCACCTATGCAATGAGTACCTTCAAACTTCCAATCAAGGTTATTAACCACATTGATCGAGCGCGTCGTCTTTGCCTTTGGAGAGGATTTAACGCTGAATCCTCCCATCACCCTCGGGTTGACTGGAAGCTCGTTTGCAAACCCAAGAAAAAAGGGGGCTTTGGGGTGGTCAACCTTGCACGCATAACACTACTCTCCTCCTTAAGCACTTTCACAAGTTTGCTTCTTATCAGGACACTCCCTGGGTCTGCCTGATCTGGCTCTACTACCACCCCTCCCGTTTTGCCCCGCATATGGCTCCCTCGAAAGGATCCCCTTGGTAGAGGGATATCCTTCGGCTCTCTCCCTCCTTTCTCGGTATTGCCCGTCCCATCCTAGGCAATGGTGCCTCTGTTGCCTTCTGGGATGACTGCTGGCTTCATGCCCCCCTAAAACTCTGTTTCCCCAGAATGTTCTCCTTCTCCACGGTTCACGGCTGTTATGTCAGGAGCTTTCTTAATCATCCTCATCTTGAGGATAACTTTGCCTTGCTGCTTTCCGAGGAAGCCCTTCTTGAGTTCTACCAACTTTAACAAATTACAGATAACATTGGGCTCCTTCTTCAGTGCCCAGACTCCTGGTCCTTCATCTGGGACTCCTTGAGATTCTCCCCAAAGAACTTCTATAACCACTGCTTCAAGCACATTCAGCCGCACACTGTTTTTGGCTGTCTTTGGAAGACTAAGTGTTCCAATAAGCTCAAAGTCTTCTTCTGGCTGCTGCTTAGGGACAGGCTCTACACCAAAAACATCTTGAGACGGAAGCACATCCTCCCTGCGGATTCTGATTTCAGCTGTGTCCTTTGCCATCAAGGATTGGAGGAATCCGCCTGCCACCTCTTCTTCGATTGCCCCTTTAGCCAAGGTTGCTGGCGGTTCCTGCGCATCTTCTGGTCAAGTGATACGAGGGTGGAGTCCAAACTGGCTTCGACCAAAGCTGCCTTTTCAAGGCCCTTCTTCATGGATGTGGTTGTCACTACTGCTTGGTCAATTTGGTTGTACAGGAACAAATGTATCTTTGACTGTGTTCTTCCTTCCTTCGCTGCTTGGAAGAGCTTATTTTTTGTTTCTATCTCTACACAGTCTAGTAGATTCCCCCCCTCTTTTAGATCTTCTATTCGCTCCTGGCTTGAGTCCTTGTAACTTTCTCCTATGTTCTCCTGTATCCCGTTTTTTTTTAATTAATGCAAAATCCTAAGTAGGAGCCTCTCCTGCTGATTTTCCTCAAAAAAACAAGGGAGTTTAGTGGTGCAAACTTAATCCTATCACATCACCTCTCAAAAGAAGGGTTAAGTATTTATATAAATTATAAAAGAACAAACAGAATTAAATACCAAACTAGCAAACATTTTGACTGCTTCCCATAGGTTTGATGACATGACAGATCATTACCTCCAACCAGAAAGACCAATTCTCACCACTTTCTCCACTAAGTCGGCATATATATGATGGTGGCCCACCACTAACAGTTTGAGGAGCTAAGGCAAGCAAAATGAAGTATTAGCACAAAATAAAGTTTTAGCGTGTCATAACTTAAGCAACAAAAAATAACTATCAGAAAATAATTAGTACAAGCACCTGGAAGTGTGGCATCAGAAAAGGACCAATTTGATAGCGGCCCAGTAATATTTAGCACAGAGCTCCAAATCTCAGATAATGAACTGAAACACATTAATAAAAGAAAATTGAAATACATATAAAATATTGCTTAAATTGCATTTTTTATCCTGTGGTAATAAAATTCCTACCCAAGTGAAAGTTCAAGATGCACCCTCCGATGCCCATTATTACTCAAGGTCTTCTGAACCACCACTTGGGGGAAATGCTCATAGTGTTTTCTAATCTCTTCACTTTGTGAAGGAAACTTTAAGCTTCCAGAGAACAGGAAATTTACAGGATATAGAGCCTGCAAAATAAAATAAAGTCAAATAAATACTAAGATAAAAAATCTAAGAACTCTGATTTATGCACACCAGAATAAATGAGTGAGCATCATATTCAGTAGCTCTGCAAACTATCCCTGTTAGGTCAATTCTCTGTATTAATTAGAGATATTTAATTCTGATTGATGTATGATCCACCACATTATATATGCAATACAAAAAAGTAGAAACATCTAACTACACCTATCTTCCGATGGGTGTGATATTGACCATAGTTATCAGATCTGACCTGGTGGTCTGCATACCTTCCTCGTCCTGCTTACCACTCCCTTCCCAATCCATCTATTAGTGCACTTTTTCCTCTCTTTTCTCTCACTCCTAACTCCTTCCACTCTCTCCAGTCTCCATGTTGCCATGGCCTGCTCACACTCCACAAATTTGCCCCCATGCTCACAACCCCATGAAATGGAAGCAAGGTTGGCATGCAGCAGCAAGACTAGCTTTTGCTGGTGATGTCTGTGGTGGTGATGTAATAACTAGAAGACATATTACTCAAAGATATTACAACTGTAAGCTTCAAATCACATTTTTTAGAAAGTACACACTATGGTGCTAGCTCTATAACTTTCCCAACAATTACTAACCTATGAGAACTATTGTTTACTGCACTTCTTTTGTTGCCATGCATCAACACAGGTACAATACGAGGAAGGCAATAAAAGACACATCATGTTGAAAAAGTACTGTCATGTATGGTACTTGCAAGAGCTATCTAGGCCTCTAAGGCGTTAAATTATCCAAGTTGGTTTGTACTTACCAACCATGAGCTTCTGTCAGAGCGATATTTCTCTTTGAAAGATAGATCTGAGTTATCCTTCATCCATTTTGCAGCCTCAGGTGCATTATTGAAAACAAACTCCAGTGAATTAGCATCAACCACAGAGAAACCATAGTTTGCATCCACAATACTATTGGCATCTGAAAAACCATCAAATGATCTTTTTTCATGATGATCTGTGAGAAATCCTAAAATAAATAATCTGTTGGATAGATCTAAGCAAAGATAATTCTTCTTGCAGACTTGCACACTGTCAAGGACCCTAGGGTCCCGGACGGTACTGCCGTGGCTACGCAGGTTGTAGCTCCGGCGAGGGGGGTCGCCGGAGTTGGCCTCCGGCAAACCAATGGCGTCCAGAGAGGTAGAGAGATTGGGCAGAGGAAGAAGAATTAGAGAAGAAGTGAGGGAATCAATTCTTTGTTAATCTCATAGAGCCGGATACAACCCTCTTTATAGCCTTCAGCCAGCTAGCAGCTTCTAACTGATTTCTAATCAGTTCTAACAGATTTTCTTCCTTCCCTCTCAAGCTACCACGCCGGCTGCTTCTACAGGAAGCTTGGGCCTGCGTTGGTAGTATCTCCCCCACATTACAAATGATTTCTAATAGAGGAAATTTGGGAAATACTATCCTAAATGATATCTATTTGAGAACAAAAGGAGTTTCAACAGCATCTGAAGAAGAACAGAGCATAGTTATTAAGGCAATAAAACGAGTCAAAATGCCCAACTACCATTTTATCTTTTAAGCGGCAATGCATAAGGCAAGATGATGCCTTACAAAATGAAAGAATATATAGTTAAAATTGCACTAGCACATTTAAAGCCCAGTCCAATAGCCCATCTATACAAGTCCAGTCCAACAGCTCATTTAAAGCCCATCAGGTTATTTTTCCTCTTAAAATCCTAACCCTAGCAGACTACTCTCCCACAACAGCTGCCGGCTGCCGCCACCACCTCTCTCTCCCCTCTTGCTGCCATCACCGCTGCACCATGTCCACGCCAGCCACGCCACCAACGTGGCTAAGGCATGGGGCTAAGGCGGTGGGACACCTTGATAACTATGGGACGGAGAGTAATTTATCAATGATTGACAACAAACTGTTGTCTATAAGAACTATAAAATTGTGATAGTTTAAATATCTGGTTTTCCAAGACTTGTAAAATGAGAAAGAAAACTAGTCTAAAATTTTTGATAAAAAAAAAGAACTTGTTGAGAATCGAAGGTGGAGTACATTCAGAAAGTAAGTCCATACAAGTATACAACCAAACAAATATTTAAACCACTGCATATTTATAAGCAATATGCATTTGAAAATTAAACGTGTGTTCCATTTCTGTCATGGCCTCAGATCATGGGCCAAGAGGTTCAGAAGTGGGCCTGGTCTGCCGTGAACAGTACCGCACGGTACTGTAGCAGATTAATTATTGAAGTCAGGTTAGTTAGTTAAGAGTCCAGTACAGTCCAGATTTTATTAAAGAGTCCAAGTCTATTAGAGTCCTCTTTAGTTAAAAAAGTATTTCAGTTTAGATTAAGTGGTTAGATTAAAGTGTCCTGGGAGGATAAGGTTGTTAGAATCAAAATAAAGTTGTTAGATTAGATTGACCCTGTGCTTTTATAAACAGAGCCAATGCACTAGAGGAGTTGTCGAGTATTTTCAGTTCAGGCTTCGCCTTCTCTGTAAACCCTGCCTCATTGGTGCGTCAGGCCATTACGGCTCCGCTGCGCCGATGAGGTCCAGGCCCTCGACCATCTATCCCTTATAAATACAATGTTTTGCTATGCCACGTCCGTGGAATCCCTGTACCCGTGACAATTTCTAATTAGTCAATTTACATTATCCTAACTGAGAGAGATAGTTTTTCCAATCCAGCAGCCCAAAAGCAACAAACCTGTAACAAATGTGTGTTGAAGAACAACTCTTTTAGGTGCTCCAGTGCTGTAAGGAAATAGTTGCGAAGAGATGGCCAAAGCAACCACTGTAATTTGTAAAAGGACATGGAGAATGGAGGTTTTAGCCAACCAATGACTAGCAATAGGAGTCACTGGACCAAAACACCAACCGACGACCAATCCAACCACGGAACCAACAATAATATCAGCCACAAAATATCCTGCAAGAAGAATATAATAATCATGTTGTTAATTAATAATTAATTAATTTCAAGTGCTATAGCTGTCACGTGCATCAACCAAGTTCACATGCAGGATAGTTTCCAGAAAACATAGCCGAATTAATGCAAATATTGTAGTCTAACCGTATGGTTTTGGGAGGGATCCCATCATCCCCGTCTTCTCAATCAAGAACTGGATAAGGAACCCGCCATAGTAAAGGCAATAAAGGAGACACGGGATCATAGGTACCACATAACCAACCAATATCCTGTAAATTATTAGTTTCAACCATTAATAATCAAATAAATCTGGAAGTAAATGTAGTAATGTACAATGATGGTTGCAGATAGGTGTATAAATAGAATGTACAATGGAGATTTCTGTTAGAGAACCTACATTTGTGCGAGACAACATATTGAAAAAAAACTATATTTTTCATCTAAGACAGATTCTGTGTTAGCATATTCTGTTATGTGTGGTTCGGCCAGCCCTTGTCCCCTTGGCCGGGCTGTTATATCCCTTGGCAAGGGGTTATCTTCTAGACTAGTAATTCAGTTATAAGTAGTTATCCCCTTGCCTCTATATATGTACCTAAGCATGGCTCATCAATAATACATTCCATTCTATTCCATTCTCCTTCATGGTATCAGGAGACCGGGATCCCCCCTCCCCATCTACCTTCCGCTGCCCTCCCTGATCAAGACCAGGACCCCCTCCCCCTCTCCCTTCCGCTGCCCTCCCTGATCAGCATGGCCGGGACTCCCCCCACCTCTGTCGTCGACCCTGCCGACCTCGTCCATCGCAACGACAACGATGAGCCAAGGCGTCTCGCTGACACCCGCATGGCTGCCCGTGAGGCTGCCCTTGCAGAAGCCCAGGCCGCTGAAGAAGAAGCTGCTGCTGCCTCTTCCGATCGCGACGCTGCCACCGAGCGCATCCGTGCTGCTCTAGCACGAGCAGCCAAAGCTCGGGCCGACGCCGCCGCCGCGGCTGATCCCATCGCGCCTCCTCCAGGGGACGGCCTGGACGTCTCCAACGCCATGGCCCTCCACGAAGCAGCCGCCATCCTCAACCTCCACGCTCAGGCGGTCTCCGTCCAGAACGCCCGCAGCCTGGTTCCCATCACCCTTGACACAGCCGGCAACTACTCAAGATGGCGCGAACAATTCCTCCTCGCCGTCACAAAGTATTCGCTGCAAGATCACCTCTTTAGCGACCACGCCACCTCGGCCCTTCCTGATTGGACGCGGATGAACGCCGTGGTCAAATCTTGGCTCTACAGCACGACCTCTTCTGATCTTGCTGAGGCCGTCATTGATCACCGCGCCACCGCCCGAGAAGCATGGCTTGCCATCGAGGGACACTTTCTTGGGAATCAGGAGACCCGCGCTTTACACCTTGACGCCAAGTTTCGCGCCTTCGCGCAAGGGGATCTTTCCATCACCGAGTACTGCAAGCGTTTCAAGAAGATGGCCGACGATCTCGGCGACCTTGGCGAACACGTGACTGACCGCACCTTGGTCCTCAACGTAATTCGCGGGCTCAACGAACGCTATAGGGACATCGGTGTTCACCTCCGGCGTGGGCGCCCCTTTCCCTCCTTTGCCGCTGTTCGAAATGAACTTCTCCTTGAGGAGATCAATATGGTTCAGCACCCTGCTGCACCCCCCACCGCCTTCATCGCTACGGTCCCCTCTGCACCCCAGCAGTCCGCACCAACCGATGGCAGCACCCCTCAAACTGGCGCCCCCAAACAGAACAAGAAAAAGAAGCAGAAGGGGCGCAACTCTTCAGGTGGCCCTCCTGCTCCAGCCGGCAGCAGCCCCTCCCCCAATCCCGGATCAACCACCGGGCCCAACGGGACGTGGCCCTCCTACAATCCGTGGACAGGGTCCATCCAGATGTGGCCCGACCCACGGACTCCTCCCCTGGCCCAGCTCCCTCAAGGCCGGATGGGTCCTCAACAGCAGCAAGCAATGCTTGCATTCCAGGGGCCTCAACAAATTTCACAGATGGCTCAACAAAATCCACATCAGCCGCAATTTTTTCCTCCCTACGAGACCCCTGCAGGACCTCTGTTGCAGCCACAACAGCAAGCATTGTCGCCCTGGACCCCTCAAGCACCGCACCAGCCCATGACAGGAGCTCCGGCTTGGGACCAGAGCTCCCTCGCCTCCACATTCAGCACCATGACTCTCACCCCTCCGGTGAATAACGACCGGTACTTCGATACTGGTGCTTCCTCCCACATGGCATCCCATGACGGTACCCTCTCTCACTATTCAGTTCCACGGTATCCCTCTCCCACTTCTATTGTTGTCGGTAATGGTTCGCTCCTGCCAGTCGCCGCGACCGGGACGACATATCTTGGCCCCCTTACTTTAAATAATGTTCTTGTTTCGCCACAGCTCATCAAGAATCTTATTTCCGTTCGCCAATTCACTATCGATAACAACTGTTCTATGGAATTTGACCCTTATGGTTGCTCTATGAAGGATCTTCTCACGGGGACCGTGACCATCAGGTGCAATAGCTCCGGACCACTCTACCCTCTGCAGGTTCCAGTGGCGCACTCTCTTGTTGCGGGCTCCACACCAGCTTCACTTTGGCACCGTCGTCTTGGTCACCCTGGTCGCGAAACTCTTTCCAAACTTGTTTCGGTCATTCCCGCTTGTAATAAAGACTTGGATTCTATATGTCATGCGTGTCAATTAGGACGACATGTTCGTCTTCCTTTTGGTACTTCAGTCTCTAGGGCGTCGAACAACTTTGCTCTTATTCATTGTGACTTGTGGACATCTCCTGTTGTTAGTGTCTCTGGTTACAAATATTACTTAGTTGTTCTCGATGACTGCTCACATTACTTGTGGACATTCCCCCTTCGGCTAAAGTCTGACACATTCATGACATTATCTAACTTTTTTGCCTATGTCTCTACCCACTTCGGTGCTCGCATCCAGGCCGTCCAAACCGACAACGGCCGGGAGTTTGACAACTCCACCGCTCGCACTTTCTTTATGACACATGGCATCCTCTTCCGCATGTCGTGCCCCTACACGTCTCCACAGAACGGTAAGGCCGAACGGATCATTCGTACCACTAATGACGTTATCCGTTCTCTTTTTTTTCAGGCGGGCATGCCTCCTTCATATTGGGCTGAAGCGTTGCACACTGCGACTCTACTCCTCAACATCTTACCTACCAAGACCCTTGACTTCTCGACTCCGCACTTTGCCCTCTATGGTAGTGCGCCGTCCTACGATCATCTTCGGGTCTTCGGTTGTAAGTGTTATCCCAATCTCTCGGCCACTGCTCCCCCATAAACTTTCACCCTGCTCCGCCCTCTGTATCTTCCTGGGATACTCTGCTCACCACAAGGGATATCGCTGCCTTGATCCTACTACCAATAGAATCATTATTTCCCGTCATGTCATCTTCGACGAAACCTCATTTCCCTTTGCCGAGCAACCCTCACCTCCCAATGCTACAGATTTCACCTTTTTAGATGATTTTCCTAACACGGCAGCCGCTCCCATAGGGTTGCCAATTTTATCTTCTACAGGTACCTCTTCCACCGTACCACTTTTGGCGCCACTGGTTCCACCAGGATATCACACCCTACCTCGCGCGGGTGTTGTGCCACGCGTGGCCACGGGTCCCTCGACACCCATTGTACCACGCGCGGCCCCGACTTCATCTTCGACGCCTACACCCGTACCATGCGCAGATGGCACGTCCCCTGCACTCCCACGTGCGGGACCGGCTCTACGTGTCTACTCCAGGCGTCCCCGACAAGCCGAGCCTCCTCCTCCAGAGGCATCCACTACTTCCCCAGCACCGGTGCCGCTACCTCCTGGTGCCATTGCCGTTACTCCAACAGTAAACCAGCATCGCATGACGACACGGGCCAAGGATGGGTTCCGAGTACCATCCTTTTCCATGCCACACCACTATCTCCAGTACCGAAGACTTTTCGTGGTGCCCTTGCCGACCCCAATTGGCGGGCTGCCATGGAAGAACATGCTGCCCTCATCAAAAACCAGACTTGGGATCTGGTTCCTCGCCCTCGGCATGCCAACATTGTCACCGGTAAATGGATATTCAAGCACAAGTTCCTCGCCAACGGTTCCTTGGAGCGTTACAAAGCACGTTGGGTACTCCGCGGCTTCACTCAACGTCCAGGCATTGACTTTACAGAGACATTCAACCCTGTTGTCAAGCCTGCCACAGTTCGCACAGTTCTCTCGTTGGCTATCTCCCGCAAGTGGCCTGTTCATCAGCTCGATGTCAAGAATGCTTTCCTCCACGACACTCTGACAAAGACAGTGTTTGCAGCTCAGCCGTCTGGTTTTGAAGACCCTGTTCACCCAGACTTTGTTTGCCGCCTCAACAAGTCTCTTTATGGGCTGAAGCAAGCCCCTCGTGCTTGGTACAGTCGCTTTGCCACGCACCTGGTTTCCCTTCGTTTCGTAGAAGCCAAGTCAGATACTTCGTTGTTCATCTACCGTTGCGGCACTGATACAGCTTATCTGCTTCTCTACGTGGATGACATCGTTCTCACCGCTTCCTCAGCACAGCTCCTACGGCAAATTATCTCAGCTCTTCAGCAAGAATTTGCCATGAAGGATCTGGGTGAGCTCCACCATTTCCTGGGGATGCAGGTTCAGCGCAGTGATGATGGTATGATTCTCTCTCAGCGACAGTACATGCTTGACATCTTGGATCGAGCAGGCATGACAGAGTGCAAACCTTGCAACACGCCAGTCGACACTAACCCTAAAGTTTCTGCCGACTCTGGGACTCCAGTCGCCGATCCTTCAGATTACCGTAGCCTTGCTGGTGCCCTGCAGTATCTGACCTTTACGCGACCTGACATCTATGCCGTACAGCAGGTCTGTCTCCACATGCATGAGCCTCGAGAGGCTCACCTTGCTGCTCTCAAGCGCATTCTTCGGTACATTCGGGGTACTTTACATCTAGGACTTCTTCGGCCTTCGACACTGGATGACTTGGTGGTCTATACTGATGCTGACTGGGCTGGTTGTCCAGACACTCGCAAGTCCACCTCGGGCTACGCTGTGTTCCTTGGCGACAACCTGGTTTCTTGGTCGTCTAAAAGGCAGAACACCGTCTCCCGCTCCAGTGCTGAAGCAGAGTATCGTGCCGTGGCCAATGGCGTCGCTGAGGCTTCCTGGCTTCGCCAGCTTCTTCATGAGCTTCATACTCCGCTTCACCGCGCCATTCTTGTCTACTGCGACAACATTAGTACGGTCTACATGTCTTCTAATCCAGTTCAGCATCAACGAACGAAGCATATCGAGATCGATCTTCACTTCGTCCGTGAGAAGGTGGCCATGGGTGCCGTTCGGGTCCTTCATGTCCCCACGACATCTCAGTTCGCCGACGTCTTCACCAAAGGGCTACCCTCTTCTGTGTTCACTGAGTTTCGATCCAGCCTGAATGTCCGTGGCTAAGCACCGACGTTCAGACTGCGGGGGCGTGTTAGCATATTCTGTTATGTGTGGTTCGGCCAGCCCTTGTCCCTTTGGCCGGGTTGTTATATCCCTTGGCAAGGGGTTATCTTCTAGACTAGTAATTCAGTTATAAGTAGTTATCCCCTTGCCTCTATATATGTATCTAAGCATGGCTCATCAATAATACATTCCATTCTATTTCATTCTCCTTCATTCTGGAAGTAAATATCCAGTGATCCTTTCATAGGGGCGAGCCCACATACCCTAGCACCCCATCCCTGCAACTGTGGAAACTTTGCATTTTGGCCCTTTTTCACTCTTATTTTATAAATAGACCATGTGAAAATTAATTGCAGGAATGGACCCTGGGTCAGCATCAGCACAGAGCTCTTGTCCAAGGTGGTGCGAGTTTGCTATGTCATCAGACATTCAGACGTCATACCAAGATGCTTGAATTTATAGTTATAAATTTAAACATTATATAATTTATGATCTCAAATTTTGTCGTTCCAAATTCAAATGTTATTAAAAAAACTTTGAACCAAAAAATAAAGAACAAAACACATTTAATATTTTAGTTTAAACTTAAAACATAATCATTGGTCATCTAATAAGAATTTGAAACAATAAAAGTTCGATTACATGGAGCATTCAACATTTCTTTATTAAAATTTAAATTATTTTGCCAAGCATTTATGCAATACCTTAATTATGATACTTCGTAATTAGTAGTATTGAATTCATAGTTATTACGGCGGTAAGACAAGGCGAGGCATGTAACTACTTTCACACCTTGTAGACGAGTATGGCATGAGGCAAGGTGATGTCATACTCATTTAACATAAATGTACATGGCACAATAATTTTAGAACAATAGGAATTTAGATTCAGAACCACATCACATAGAAATAGTTAAACAAGTTCATACCCCATAGCGACAGTTCAAATAACATAACAAGTTAACAAATAACATCACAGTCATTTATGTTGTCTGCGCCTAATAAATCTCACTGAGCACATGCACATCAACTACTTATCTACTAAATTGAGCACGACAAATCTGCAAGTCAACAAGACAGCATAGCGGGAGGGAGAGGGAAACAGAGTAGATCAGGAGAGACCCTGACCGTGCCGAGCAAACAGCATGGCACCACTGCCAAGCTGGGCGAGGGAAGGGCACCACCACTGAGCCAGGCACAGCCACACAGCAAGGGCACCAACAAAGGAAAGGCATGTGGAGGAAATGGGGGTAGCAAAGAGAGCAGTAGCCGGCGGAGGGGATGGCGGCGGCGGAGGGAGCACCAACTGGCAGAGGGGGGTGGTGGCGGTGGAGGGGATGGCAGCAGTGGAGGGAGCGGTGACCGAGGGAAAAGCGACAAAAGGAGTGGTGGACGGCACACTCTGAGTAGGCGAGGCGCTGATTGTGGCATCTGCCGCCGGTCGCCTAATCGTCGATTAGGCGATGCCTTAATAACTATGGTAGAATTGGTCAAAAAAAATCTGTAAAAAATATGCAAGGTTTGGGTGTGAACATTATTACTCTGCTAGCATTGACTTAGACCCTGTTTGTTTGAGCTTTCAGCCAGCATCTCACCCCAGAAGTTGAAAGCCCAAACAAACAAACAACTTTCTAGCCTAGCTTTTCACCCTCCAAAAACTCTGGAAAGTCATGGTTCAATGGAAAGCTGAAAAGTAGCAAAAAATGAGCTTCTGGCGTTATTTACCCACCTGCCATCAGTTAATGAGCAGTGAACCGGTACGTTCTTTTTTCCTCCTCCCGTCAAACCCTACCTCTCTCTCCTCCCCGTCGGGGCCACCACCACCAGAGAGCTTCGTTCCTTCGCATCCTCCTGCCACCCTCCTCCCTCCCTCTGTGTCGTACCATCATCGCCGTCCTCCCTCCGCGACGGACCACTGGCCTCCTCCTGGTGCCAAGTCATCGTCAGCCAGCCCTGCCTCGAGCCCTCGCCCTCCGTTCGGATCCCGTCGCCGTCGACCTCCTCCCACCACATCCCACGTCGAGCCGTCGCCGTCCTCCCTCCGCATCGGATCACCAGCCTCTTCCCGGCGCTAGGTCGTCATCGGCCAGCCCTATCACGAGTCGCCGCCCTCCTCCATCCGGATCCCACCGCCATCGACCTCCTCCCTCCACATCCCACATTGAGCCGCCGCCGTCCTCCTTCTGCCCTCGACGCACCTACTCGTCGGCCAACTGCCCTCCCTCCGCCCCTACTCGTCGGACAACCGTCCTCCTACCCTCGACGCTCGGCGCAAGATTAGAAAGCTAGAAGCTGGGTTGCCAAACAGACCCTAGCTTTCGGAAAGCAAAAGCTCAAAAAAACAGGGCCTTAGAGTTACATAAAGCTTTTTATGTGGTGCGAAGGACCTCCAATGGCATGGAAAATTTGAGACACGAGCTCAACACAAATGTTTGTGGCGCCAAGATGTTATAGCTCAACACCTCTCAAGATGACGATAACCCAAGGAGGTGATTCCTGCAATTAGTATTCCCAACTCCCAAGGTTCCATTTGTGAAATAAGAATCCAAAAGGCCAAAAGGGTCATAATGTAACATTTCCACCACTTTCAACCCAGAGGTGCTATGCTTAAAACACATGGGTTTATATGCCAATCCCAGCCTAGCTAAACTCTCCATACAGGACTAACTCCAAAAGACACAACATAGGCTGACCTGTAATGAGCTAGGTTGTTATACTAGCATCTACATGGTAGATGGCTAGACCCCCCCCCCCCCACACACACACACACAATCATGCCATTCCACATTCCACACATGCACGTATGCACATGCATCAAAGGTGTACACTCTGATACAACCTATATGCCTAATCCTTTCATAGGGGGCATATGCCACTTACACATTTGCTCTTGATTCATGTAAAAGGGCTAACCCAGATGTGAACACATGAGTTTGTATGCTGGTCAGAACCTATCTAAACTCTCCATGTGGGACTAATCGCACCACAATACACAACATAAGCCACACGACACATGACATGCTTGGGTATTACATTTGGTCGCATCCTAACAATCAATAATTGCAAAGTTGGTTTGTTTGCTGATCGATTCTAAAAAACAAACTACTATAACATCAATTCTTTGAAATAGTTCCAATATCTTTTGCAAAACCAATCAAACAAGTGGCCCCACCGATCAATCTCGGTGTTCCAAAAAACCCTTATTATGGATAAAAGTATTTGACATCATCTTTACAACCACATACACTCTAATTATTGGAAAATCAGCCCAAGCAAAGCCCGTGATTCTTCATAAAGAAAAACATGATAAGTGACTAAACCCTTTCTAGGCTATTTAGTATCAAGAAAACCACATGCCATCTAGGGTAGTGCTATACTTATTTTTAAGTATTCCTTTATAGATGCATCAACACAAATTTAAATATTGTCGATGTTGTCGTGTTGACAGTTAAGATATAGAAATATCTAGGATTGTTTACATTTCTATTGTGATTGAGATAATAATTCAATAAGAGACAAAAAGTATAAGATAACATGATTACTTGGGTGATTGTTTGCTCCATCGCCTCTTAATAATGCTAGAGATAAGCCACCCAATAAGCATCGACATGGAAATGAAAAATGTTAGAAAACCTCCACTTAGCCCAGCTAACATGTAAGCCTGCACAAAACCAAAATGGCCTATGAACAAAACAAGTATACCCAACAAAGCAGAACTGCAGAAGTTTGTAACCATACAAGGGAAAACCAACAAAATTCCATTGAATTTGTAGATAGGTGGCATTGTCATGTATGTTCATCACTAACTGATTGTGTCTATGTACATGAAGAATGTGATAATATAAGAAGTTTTATATTACTCCAAACAAGGTTTTCTTGTGGTGCAGAGATGAAAACTAATTTAACACATACTGGATGAGCATATTTCTACAGCTATGAAAATCCACAAGTAGTCTGGATACACCCATTCCTACGATACTCTTGTTAAGGCCCATATATCATCTAGGCCCATCTCATGGCTATATATATGCATCCACCTTAATGGTGTGATGGTCAACTCTAATCCCAGGTTTGTCACAACTCTTACCTTCCAACAGAAAAAGGTGCCAAATGAATGCTTGGGAGAAAATAACCTACTTATTGGTTTACAATATGTACCTCGCTCTGGTCTCCCACACAAACTACCAAAAAGGGATATTTCCCCCCAGACAAAGGTCTGACAATGTCACAAATGTTCCCATGATAAAAATCCACACCCTTAATATAAATGAAATCTTCAATTCCTATACCAGTTTGCAACACATGTACTTTAGTCTTTATACAACTTGTCACATCAGAGTATCAGTTGCTCGTTTCAATCATTGATCTTGATTAAATGATGTGTTCAAATTAAAATACACACCACATGGCAAACCCGTGCTTTGAGAGCCACCACCCTCCACCATGCCACTCAGTGGGAACGCATATTGGGGAAAACAATGATTATACCCTTATCCTCCTCTCTTCTCCTTGTCTTTCAACCGCCTCTCTGGCAGCAAGACTAGACACCATCTCTGACAGCAAGACTAACCATCAGCAATGCTAGTACACAAGCTAACGTTCAATTGCTTCATTAAGACCCAACCTGTCCTGTCACATACTCTAATGTGGTATCCCAGTCAGCAACATATGCCCCTTGATGCCTCCACTGCTATGTTGTGAGAATTTGACCCAGAATGCAATATTTAACAAGATCAATGTCTGGAATTAACAATTCTCAAGTTCTGTGACCTATGTGGGCTCAAGTTCTTATACATATTTACTCTCGGTATATTACAAAAAATGCATTCTTATGCTAGATTACAATGATAATAATAGTAATGGACTAATGGTAAAAATGCCAACGTAATAGTGAGTAACAGATTATTTTCAAATCACAAATACATTGAGCTCCAGACCTCACTGTGCATGAGTTATCATCAACTGTCCAACAGGCCATCAATGTGTGTCATTTTAAATGAAGTGTTGGCATTAAAATTTAATAAGACAACAGTATCTGGTTTGAACCAATTCAAACAGGATTTCAAATCCACTTGGTGTGATAAGTATAACAGTGCTTGGTTCAAAGACACGGCTTGCAATAAGTGGTGCAATTGATGAACTACCTCAAAATACCTACTAACAATCATTCAGGTCCAAATTGATTGCCAAGATTAATTCTTTTAGAAAATGTTAGAAACTGATATGTAATGGTATAAGGAGGTCAAAGATGTTCAGAACTTACTAAGGTTATTAAGGAATAGAGTCCAAAAGCACCCCAGAAATGTGCTTCCTCTGATAATCCCTAGAATTGAACAAACCATTATTAAATAGTGGGAAATAGCAATCTTACATTTCAGTTTCACTTAAAAAAAATTGTATGCTTTACCGTAACAATCTGTCAATGAAGCAGTGTTTCACCAGGTTTGCAGGTCATTAAATCATATTATGAAGTAGTTTACGAAATACTGTAGTATTATTTTATATGCAGAAAAATAGATGAGCATAAAAGAACTACGGTTTTCATTTAGCAAAACAAACTTCTTTCTTGGGATAAAAATACATACATACTCAAATCATTGAATCCTTTCTTTATTTGTCAAAAGAAAAGAGACTTCCAAAACTACTAGGCATTCAAGCATGCTAAGAAAAGAAAGGGGAAATTGATAATAAACTTTACTTGTTATGACTAAGAAAAATACCCATATAATCCTTGGGATAAATAGACCGGCTAATGAAGTTGGAACAAACATGAAGAATGCCAAATAAGGGTGAGCAAACCTGCATTCGCATAATAAAGGGCAATATAAGCTATAACTTGATTGGAAATACTTTTAGCTAAATTGAATAAAGAGGAATAATTAACTTGAAATGTTTTCAGTTAGTAGCATAAAGAAAAAGGTAATTCCAGGAAACATGTATTAGATGGAAGACACAGTTAACTAAAACAATTTAAGTAGAAAATCATGTAATTCAACTCATTATAGGCCAATGCAATAATGCCACATGTTTCCAACAGAAGACTTGAAACATTATTGTTGCAATTTCCATGGCTTACTGACGTTCTGTGCACAAGTATGGATATGAAAAGCCAGACCAGGGCACTGGTTCGACCAAAAAAGGATCAGTGGCCTGCCTGGTCTTCTGGGGGGAAAAGACAAGCCCAAAATTGTTCATTAACTGTTATTTGCTACTCTGCTCTTCTAGTCCCCTCCGGGCTTGTTCCAACTTCTACATAGCAGCAGTGCGAGGACTAGAGGATGGATGGGGTGCACTTGTACCCCCAGATCCTAAAATCCACAGTGTAAGTAATGCTCCTCTTGCAATGTCAAATTCTTTTTTTAGCTTGAACCTTGATCCCCAGAATGGAGACTTCAGATCTTGTCCAATCATATTTTACAATCTGTTTTCTCTAGGTGTGGCCATGATTTCTAAATGTAAACACCAAGCTTTAGATGATGTTATATTTTTGTGAGTTGTGGCGCCGGTTCTGGTCATTAGAACCATTTCAATATTTAGTTGGATTATGCCACTTACGTTAGCACCCCTTGGTGAATCCTGCTTCGCTACTGTCTAGTAGTAATGTGGTACTAGCAGTAGTAATGCAACTAACAGTAGTTCATGTTCATCATGTATTCGTGATGGTAACAAAATGAAATATAGAGCTATGGAGCATAGGGAGATCCTTCATTCGATAGCAGTATATCACACAAAATCTTAACTTCTATGAGGGGCACATGAGCTCATCTTGAAAAGTCAATAAATTGTCACAAAAGGAATACAAATATATTGCACTAAAATGAACAAATATTGAATTAAATGTAAGATCAAATCATTACCAATTCATTGCATTTTTTGTGAATAACAATCTTACAGCCGCAGCAACGGCAGGAATGAATATTGCAAGGATGACACCAAATGTATGAAGCAACATTCCTGTGAACATATGTGAGATAATATAATTGTTGGTCAGCTGAGAGCCTGAGACTGTATGGAAAGTATAATATAAAATTTCCTAGCAGAAATACTAGTATTTTACTCATGTCGATTAGCATGAATAAAAAATAAGAAAGTAAATAGTTTGATTGTGCCAAAATTGTGTGCCTGAAATTGGATGCTGTATATATTTTACCAAGCAGTCAGAACTAGGAATGCAAAAATTGACAGTTGAGATAAGTCCATTGTAAACACTAATTATCACAAAGATCCAAGATATGCCCTAACCTTGAAAACCATATATTTAATGCCTTTTAATATTGGGCCAAACTCACCCTGGAGGAGGTGGTGTGGCTCGATCAAGGGTGCCGGCTGCTCTATGGCACAGAGAAGGCAAGCGACGAATAGAACATGAAGCGGTGAACTCATTTATATCGGTAACAGCAGAGGAAACTCACCAGATGTAGCCAATTACATTGACAAAGAGGCTTGTACAGTGTTGAAGCGAATGTGTCTGATCTCAATGTTGGGAGCTCCTAGTCCAAAGCTGTGAGGAATTCAGCTGAGAACTTACAGAAACATGGCGTGGCACAGATGGATGTAAAGAATGAAGCAGCGGCTGCCACACAGATGTCTAGCCATACCCGGCCATTTACATCGCGAGGAGTCGAGGACAATCAATCTGCAGAAACTATATCGAATCCATCTGCATCACGCCTTGTTCCCCAAAGTGCTTGTCCAAACCCCTGTTTTTGGACTAGGGAACTCCTAACGGGATGCCAAGATCAGGAGCATCTTCTTCAAAATTAGCCAAGTCTCTTCATCTATGAGTTACGCTACCTTTGGTGAGTCTCCGCCACCATAGCTGGCACATATGAGTTCTCTACTTCATGTTCTATCCAGATGCATCTTGTATTCACTGTGAAGCTGTCAGCACCCTCAACTGACTATCACCATGGCTTCCAGGGTGTATTTTGACCCAGTATTGAAAGATGAGGGGCTAAATAAACTATTTTAAAATCAATGGTGTAATTTGATCTGTTAATGTGGTTGAGGCCCTGAGGGTTGAATAATAAATTTATTCCTTATTACAACACTATTCAAGTGTCTACCCCCTTCGTAAATGCTCCCTCTGGTCACAAAAGCATGTCATTTTGGACATCACCGGTCTCTGAAATATAACTTTATCCGCTAATTTCCAATTAAATATATTTGTAAATTCCAATAAATTATACTATGTAAACATTTTCCAAGCATTCCAGTTAAATATTTAAAAAATATGTTGATGCTCAGATTCAATTATGCAGTGTATGAAGGAATTGTGCCCAAGAAAATTCTAGGTGGATCGGAAGTTCCGATTTGGAATCAGAAGGTAAATCGGAAGTTTCGACCAGCCCAAGTGCTCTTTGTAAGTCAGTTCTGGAAGCATCGGAAGTTCCAATATGGATCGGAAGTTCCGACATCTAGAGTTGATCGGAAGTTCCGATTTGGAATCGGAAGTTATGAGATCTTTGGTTTTCTGGAGCTGATTGGAAGTTCCAATTTGGAATCGAAAGTTCCGACAATCTGGGACGATTGGAAGTTCCGATAGGGTATCGGAAGTCTCGATTATTTCTGATTTACAGACCGAGAGTCCAGATCGAAAGTTCCAATCGAGACGAAACAAATTAGATCTGTTGGGCTTTAATTATGATTAAAGGCCCACGCCCTGGGACTATATAAAGGGAGAAAGAGATAGGTCGTGGGCTATTGTTCTCATTGTTAAAACCCTAGCCACCACATTTCTTCTTCTCCCTCTTCGATCTCAAGGTGTTGAGATCAGTTTCTCTCTCCGATTCTCACGATCGATGCTAGCACGCCGGCGTGAGATCAATCTCATCCCTGTATGTGTGGACTCCGTAGAGGCACTGCTCGAACAGCGGTGCTCGTCGTCTTCCTCACGTGGAGATCGTCAATCTTCGTCGATTGGATTGTCGGTGAACGGGCAGAGCGAGGACGCGCTTCCTCAACATCTTCTTCCTCTACAACTAGCACGCCTCACGTTAGAAGGTAACGATTTATGATCCCTCGCACACATGGTTCCTGGTCTAAGGGGTTAAAAAATTAAAATTGTTGGCTACCGTAGCCTCCCCATATCCCAACAATATAGGTATTGTTGACAACAATTTGGTATATTATTCGTAAGTTCCTTCAGTCAAAAACATGCCCATTTTTTGTTAACAACGGTCTCCAGGAACCATTTTATTATTAATTCTAATAGCTACAATATACAAATAGAAAAGTTTAAAAGTAATATGTTTTGAAGGGACATTTCAAAAGTAATATTAGGAAATTGTTTTACAATATGTGCATTCCAATCTGTTACCAATCTAAATGTTTACGACAAATAACCAACCAAAGATCAGAAGTAGAGGCACATACACTAAAGTAGCCAGTTTGTGTTGTAATATAAAACTACAGAAATATAACATTATATAATCTACAAGTGAAAATGAATAAGGCTATGTGTTTGAAACTATCCAAAATTTAACTTTAGGAGCAAGGTGAGGGTTGTGGGTGGCCAAACAAATCCTTGCTCATGCTTGCAGAAAAATGTATTGTCCATCTGCCCATCTCTTGAACAAGCAATTTTCTTCATTAAAACAATCAAACAAATGCAACCTACAAACTCTCACCTTCCAAAGCATATCAAAAGCAAACACACAGCATGGGCAAAAAAGCATGGCCAAGCTGAAATAAATATCATCAAGGCTATGGGCAATGTTTACAAATCGTCCGATTAATCGCGATTAATCGGCCTGGTCGGTTCTCTGGGGCTGACTAGCTGCTCCGATGCGATCAGACCGACCAGAACTCTGGTCGTATGACTAGTCGCGATTAGTCATCCGATTAGGGGTGTTTTGGCGACCAGCTGACCAGGTTTTATTTCTGTGTTTTTACTTTTTAGTGGGCCTGCTTAGCTGGGCTTGGAACCTATTGCACTCTGTTAGGGACTTAGGGTTATGACTACGCCGTCCCAGGCGTGTGACCTCTTCCATGTGCCGCCAGCTCTCTTCCCTTGTGCGCCACCTCTCTTCCTTGCGCGCTAGCCGACGCTGCGCGCATGTTCTCCAGTCGTCCAACAGCCAGTGCGTGCTCTAGCTGAAGCTCCCGCGGCGCACACCTTGTCTGGTGGTCTAGTGGTCCCGCGTGTTGTCTACATCTTCATCCGCCTGCTCAGGTCGTAGCATCAGGCAAAGATGGAGAAGCCGGCAACCAACTACCTGGAGGCCGGATCAGGAGGAGTGAGCAGCTTCAGAGCCAACACCACTAGACTCACCAAGGAGGCCAAGCAGCATGAGCACTTGCACAGCCAGGTCAGGGCAGCAAGACCATTGCGGCATCTTTGCCATCCAGGATTCCATCGTCAGAGACATCGGTCCCTACAAAAATCTCATGAGGTTCACTTCTTCCTCCTTTGATCTCAAAGGATTCTCCACCTCTCCCCTGCTCACCAAGCTCAGGTACCCCCACTATGTTATTATACATGAAGTACATGCTTAGTGTTTGCATCATGCATCCACTGATGAACTAGAATGACCAAGATCGACTAATCGCGATTAATCTCAATTAGTTTCCTGATCAACTAATTGTGATTAATCTCGATTAGTTTCCTGGTCGGTACCATGGCGACTAAGTCCGACTAAGCGGTTTGTAAACATTGGCTATGGCCCAACTTGTCTAATAAGCACCGGCATAAACAAAACCTCAAATTTTTTATTGGGTGTTGCTGCACTCTAGTAAGTATTAAATAAAGCATAATATGATATATTTTCAGAAATCATAAAAAAGTTGCAACCGCGTACCTCTCACTAAATCCACAACAGTCAGAGACCATGATTTCAAGGTAATGTTTGGGAACTTCAGGAATAGTGGTGCAAGAACAAAAATGGCTACTGGAAGACTGTGAAGAACCAGAGAGAAATCACGAGAATAAAAAACCTGGATTTAAAAATGAAGTCAATTTGGTCACAAACAAATGACAAAAAGACATAACACATTTATCCTTCAAAAGAGTATATAGTAGCTAGTAGTCACAAAAAACTATTGCCATCCTGTCAAATTTAAGAATACAGAGTCAGCTTACCATGAACCAAGTCAAGTAATCAAAAAAGATAGCTCTCAAATCATCAACTTTAGCCCTAGCAGCTTCACTGGACTGCTTATTCCATTTCAACAGCATGGAAGAATTTGTAAAAGCCTTGACCAGGTTGAATAAATTTTCCCCACGTGCTTGAATACTTCCAGGGCTGAAAGACAACACAGAATACCATAATTATTCTATTTCATGTGAAATATTGGAAATTTTACCATTCAATAGTTTAGTACATACAACAAGTTCTCCACTGTATCATATGACGTATGGTAAAAATAACCACCCAGAACAAAGATAATATCAAGTCCTGGAATGTTTGTAATGTCTTCAGCAAATATCCTATAATCTGTATCACCTGGAATTATTCCAAACATATCCTGCATATAGGATGGACAATCAAAACTTATGACCAATATTAGAAGGTACAAGTACACAGGAAAATTGGCTGGTTGCAACACATATCCTCGTCCAACTCTACATGAGACAGAAATTAACATTGTACATCAAAGCTCAAAGTACATAAATTATCCAGACCTATCAAAAACGAGGGCCAATCAGCAAATGTAGTGTACATCATAGTTATTAAGGCGGTAATGCAAGGCTAGGCGCCCAACTACCTTTTATCTTCTAAGCGGTAAGGCATGAGGCAATGCCTTACTCACATAGAAAATGTAGGAAAACAAATATCAAATTCCAAATAGCAATAGCAATATAGCATGATAAAAGTAGCAAATACCAAATAGCAATCTAGCATAATAAAAGTAGCAAATAGTTCGACACTCTGTCACATCATATCTCTCAAATCTCAATAGCCATATGAGCATACTCCACTCAAGGAGAAGCACGTGAAGATGCGCTTGCTGCACTAGATATTGTTGCCATGCCCGTGTGGCGTGCCGCGTGCCCACACCACACACCGCCGCACCATGTCCCGCTGTGTTAGAGTCGGAATTGTGTATCACCGTAGAGGGGCCAAGGGCGCAAGGCAGAGGGCAGGCTTGAGCCCAGGCCCTGCATGAGTCTTGTAGGGAATTCTGTTAGAATTCTGGTATACTAGATAGGGGAATTTTGTTGTACAAGAGTCTATAAATACTTTGAGTACTATGGGAATAAAGGCAAGCAGAATTCAGTTCAATCATTTCCTCCTATTCCTCTGCTCCTCCCCTTTGCTCCTATTCTCTCATCCCCTTTCTTCCTACCGCAAGAAATCAAGAAAGCACCCTGGAACCCCCTGGTTCCAGGCGTCCCAGGAGCAGGCCAGTTCCTAGCCACTCCTACCCCTTACGCTCTCAACCGGCAACCCACCACAACTTGGTATCAAAGCCAAGAACAGAGCCAAGAATCATGTCTTCAGGGAGTATGGATGCCTCTACAACCACAGGTGAAGGGGCCATGGAAAAACTCCAGCAAGATTTGGCCGCCGTGTTAAAGATTGTCTCAACATTGGCATCGAAGGCGGATTTGGCAGAATTGAACCGCGCCGTAGCAGTGGCCACCGCAAGGGTCAATTCGCTGGAGCAGCAGGTTGGTGGCAATACAACCGGAGCGTCGCCAGTAATGCCAAGATTGGGAGGTGACGGTATCTTACCACCACCGAACCAATCTCCAAGGAATAACCTGCAGCAAAATCAGGCCAACAATGGGTCACCAGAGGCGCCAGCTTCAGGAGGGATCCCACGTTTTTACAAACTGGAGTTTCCAAGATTTGATGGCAAAAGTGATCCTCTAAATTGGTTGAACCACTGCGAACAATTTTTTCGAGGACAGCGTACCGACGAGGGTGATCGTGTCTGGTTGGCAACGTACCACCTCACGGATACAGCCCAGGAATGGTATTACCACTATGAACATAATCATGGTCCGCCCAATTGGGAGACATTCAAGACTCTCTGCCATGTCCGTTTTGGGCCAGCAGTCCGCAGCAACCCCTGGGAGAGCTTAAATGGTTGTCCCAAACCGACTCAGTGGAGAAATATATGGAAAGATTCTTGGCGTTGGCTAGCCATCTCAATGATCCCCTCTCAGAACGCCAACAGGTGCAGCTGCTTATAGCTGGCTTGCAGGAGGACATTGGGGTGGATGTTGAATTGCAGAAACCCACCAATCCGCAGGAAGCAATGAGTGTCGCCCAGGCAAATGAAAAGAAATCAGCCCGACAAATCAGCACGCGGGGAACACCAAGGACAGTTTTCAAAAACAATGTGGCCGCACCAACAGGGGAGGCACCCCAACGACAACTCCGCAGATTTTCCCCAGCAGAGCTAGCGGAACGAAGAAAGTTGGGACTGTGTTATAATTGCGATGAGAAATTTATCCGGGGACATAAATGTGCTCGATTGTTTTATATCGAGTGTGTTAGCGATGAGGCTACAGAATGGGAATTGCTAGAGGAGCAGGAGAGCGAGCCTCATATATCGCTAAACGCACTCTCGGGTATTGGGGGTGGAAATACGATGAGGTTGCTGGTCCGTCTCTCAAGAGGAGTTTCGTTGACAGCCTTGGTCGACTCTGGATCCACACACAATTTTATTCACGCTCAATCAGCACAGCAACTGGGGCTCACCTTAGAGCCTGTACGGCAAGGATTGCGTGTGGTGGTGGCAAACGGAGATCATTTGGACAGCCCGGGACGTTGTCGAAACCTTCAATTAGACATTGGTGGCGAGTTTTTCAGTGTGGACTGTTTTGCCCTGGAATTATATACAGTGGACATCATTCTTGGTACGCAATGACTCTATACTCTTGGTCCAATACTATGGGATTTTGTTAACATGAGGATGGCCATCTGGAGGAATACTACAGGGATAACTAGAGAAGTAACCCTATCTGGAATTACGGAGAACAGACCAGCCTGTTGTGCTGTCCTTAGTAACAATGAGTTGTTGCAGACCCTGCTTACCGAGTTCCGCACGCTGTTCGCAAAACCACAGGGACTACCACCGGCTAGAATTTTTGATCATCGAATTCATTTGAAACCAGGAACTGAGCCAATTGCTGTACGGCCATACCGGTATCCACAATTGCAGAAGGATGAGCTGGAAAAACAATGTACAGCAATGCTGAAACAAGGGATTATACGACCCAACACATTTGCTTTCTCCTCTCCAGTGCTACTGGTTAAGAAACAGGACGGATCCTGGCGGTTTTGTGTGGATTACCGCGCACTAAACGCAGCAACCTCCAAGGATAAATTTCCTATTCCTATGGTGGAGGAGCTGCTGGACGAGCTCCGTGGCGCTAAATTTTTTTCAAAGCTCGATATTCGCTCCGGCTACCATCAGGTCCGCATGAACACAGCAGACGTTCATATGACTGCTTTTCAGACCCACCAAGGGCATTTTGAATTCCTGGTTCTTCCTTTCGGACTGACCAATGCCCCGGCCACATTCCAGGCACTAATGAATACAGTGTTAGAGCCTTTCATGCGCAGATCTGTATTGGTCTTTTTTGATGACATACTAATCTACAGTCGGACATGGTCGGAACACTTGCAGCATCTTCGGGCAGTATTGACTGCATTACGGACTAACCAATTGGTTTTGAAGGAATCAAAGTGCAGTTTTGGTAAACAACAGGTGAGTATTTGGGTCATGTTGTGTCCGCTAGCGGAGTGGCTATGGATCAACAGAAAGTTGAGGCTAGCAGAGAGTGGCCTACACCTCGTTCCCACGGACTGTCCGTGCTTTTTGGAGACTTGCAGGATACTATAGAAAGTTTATCCAGAATTATGGGCTCATTGCAGCACCATTATCAGCACTACTCAAGAAGGAGGCGTTTCGGTGGTCACCAGAAGCAGAAGCAGCCTTCCAAGCCCTTAAAGATGCCTTATCATCCTCACCAGTTCTACAACTGCCAGAATTCACAAAATCGTTTATTGTTAAATGTGATGCATCAGGTTCGGGAATTGGGGATGTTCTTCATCAAGGCAAAGGGGCGCTTGTTTTCTTCAGCAAACCCTTATAACCTCAACACAATGGTCTCGCTGCATATGAACGGGAGTTGATAGGTTTGGTACAGGCAGTGCGCCATTGGAGAGCTTATCTTTGGGGGAGGCAATTCATAGTACGCACTGATCATTACAGCTTGAAATTCTTGCTAGATCAGCGCCTCGCCACGATTCCACAACATCGTTGGGTGAGCAAGTTGATGGGATTCGATTTTACGGTTGAGTTCAAGTCAGGACACCATAATGTGGTAGCCAATGCATCGTCTCGCCGCGAGGAGGGCATTGAATCAGCAGCTATGGCTATCTCAAGGCCATCATTTGACATTTTTGATTGCCTAAGGCAGGAAGTTGAAAGTGAAGATAGTCTCTGTTCTCTTCGAGATGAGATCTTGGCAGGAGGGCGGAGCACATCATGGAGTTTCGCTGATGGGCTGATTCTGAAAGAGGGCAGGATATATGTCCCAGTTTCGTCCCCCAATCTACAGGCTATATTGGGCGCAACTCACATGGGTCATGAAGGGGTGGAACGCACATTGCATCGTTTGTGAACAGATTTCTCTATCCCAGATGCAAAGAAGATGGTGCAGGATTTTGTGCGCACATGTGCAATATGTCAAAAGAACAAAACTGAGCATCTCCACCCAGCAGGGTTGCTGCAACCGCTGCCTATTCTAGCTCGAGTTTGGGAAGATATTGCAATGGATTTTATCGAGGGGTTGCCCAGGATTCATGGGAAATCAGTCATACTCACAGTAGTTGACATATTATCCAAATATGCACATTTTTTGCCCCTAGGACATCCCTACACTGCAACTTCGGTGGCACAGGTGTTCTTCAATGAGATAGTACGCCTTCATGGTATTCCCAGCTCCATTGTCAGTGATAGGGACACGGTCTTCACAAGTGCTTTCTGGAAGGAACTTTTCGACTATCAGGAGTAAAGCTAAATCTCAGTTCTGCGTTCCACCCACAAAGTGACGGTCAGTCCGAAGCAGCAAACCGTGTAATTGGAATGTATCTCCGTTGTCTCACAGGGGATCAACCCCGACACTGGTTAAGGTGGCTTCCTTGGGCAGAATATTGTTTTAACACTGCATTCCAGACGTCGCTCCGTGACACACCATTCAAAGTGTTGTACGGGCGTCCACCGCCATCTCTTTTGTCATATGATAAGGGGTCTTCAAGAGTACCGGCAGTGGATCAGTCCCTCTAGGAATGAGATGAGTTCCTAATTGAAATCAAGGAAAGATTGCTCCAGGCGCAAGACTATGGCAAACTCTATTATGATGGCAAGCATCGTGACGTGTCTTTCAAGGAAGGGGATTGGGTTTGGGTCCACTTACTACACCGACAAGCGGCATCACTTCCTAGTTTTCACCGTGGGAAGCTAGCTCCGCGTTTTTATGGACCATATCGGATTGTGGAGAAGATTGGGGACGTTGCATATAAGCTAGCCTTGCCCCAAGGCGCTCGGATTCATGATGTATTTCACATTGGTGTCCTCAAGGCTTTCCATGGTACGCCACCAGAATTGCCACCAGCACTGTCGGCTCTATCTAATGGCAGGGTCTTGCCGAAGCCAGCCAAGGCTCTAAGGGGTCGGATTGCTTGGGGTATACATGAGGTGTTGATTCAGTGGGAAGGACTTCCGTCGGCTGATGCTACATGGGAGAACATGGAAGAGTTCTGACTTCGCTATCCGGACTTCCAGCTCGAAGACGAGTTGTTTCCGAAGGACAGAAGAGATGTTAGAGTCGGAATTGTGTATCACCGTAGAGGGGCCAAGGGCGCAAGGCAGAGGGCAAGCTTGAGCCCAGGCCCTACGTGAGTCTTGTAGGGAATTCTGTTAGAATTCTGGTATTCTAGATAAGGGAATTGTGTTGTACAAGAGTCTATAAATACTTTGAGTACTATGGGAATAAAGGCAAGCAGAATTCAGTTCAATCATTTCCTCCTATTCCTCTGCTCCTCCCCTTTGCTCCTATTCTCTCATCCCTTTTCTTCCTACCGCAAGAAATCAAGAAAGCACCCTGGAACCCCTACCCCTTACGCTCTCAACCGGCAACCCACCACACGCTGGCCCCGTCCTGCACCAGACCCACAGTGATGTGTTGTGCCATGCCATACCCCTGCTAAGCCCACAACGCAACGCCGCTGATAGGATTTAGAGAACAACAAGAACAATCTCACGTACACACCCTTATTTTTTCCAAAGCATACAACACATGCCGACAAGAGAGGATGATTTGTGTTGCACACAAGCACCCTCTCACTCACTGCACTGTTTTTGAAATGCACTTACAGGACTTAAATTGTCATCAGTGTTGAAAAAATCGGCCGATCAGCCGATTAATCGGCCGATTAATCGATGATCGGCCATGGTCCAGTCATTTTTCGCTGAAATCGGCCAGAAATCGGTGGACCGATTGATCGGTCAGTCAAACCGATTAATCGGTGGTCAACCCGATTAATCGGTGCCAACCGATTAATCGGCCCGGCCTGGGGAGCTGCAAAAAAATAGGGTTTTCCCCCTCTTCCCTCTCTCCCGGTCACTTTCCCCCTCTTCCCTCTCTCCCGGTCAAACGCCAGATCTGACGCCGAGCAGTGCCCACCGCCCCGCCGTCCGCCGCCCAGCCATCCCACCGTCGTCCCCGCAGCAAGCGCCGTCGTCGCCCGGCTCCCCTCCCGCGCGAGCGCCACAGGCCAGAACTGGACGCCGAGCAGTGCCCGCCACCCCGCCGTCCGCCGCCCAGCCATCCCGCCGTCATCCCCGCGTGAGCGCGCGTCACCGGCTCACCTCTCGCCCGAGCGCGCGTCGCCGGCTCCCCTCCCGCCCGAGCGCGCGCCGTCGTCGCCATCCTCCAGCCGTCGTCGCCGGAGCCATGCTCTCCCAATACGCCGGTTTCGGCCTTCTTCAGTAGTGGGGAAAGGGAGAAGAAATAGGTTTGAGAGAGGGGTCCCGAGAGAGAGACGGAGGGAATGAGGGATGACGTGTTGTGAAAAAGAAAAGGCATTTGTGCCTGTGATTAGGGCATTGTGGTGAGTCGATAGAATTAGACAAGTGTCAAATGCCTAGTGACCATTCTCCTGTAGATTCCAAGTGACCATTCCCCTAGAAATATTAAATATGAACACTATAATATATTATTTAAATATTTAGTCAACCGATTAATTGATCGACTGATTAATTCATTTAATCCCCGATTAACCGATTAATCCCTACTCAGTGGTTAGCCGATCAGTTACCGATCACCGATTTTTCTAACATTGATTGTCATACGCACACATGACGAGACCACTCACGCAATCTCCTCATGCAATCACCTCCACTAATTTCTACATGGCTGCACTAATTCCTGCATCTCCACTAATTCCGCTGCACTAATTCAGCATGCAATCACTCAATTAATTCCTATCCTGCATCTCCAATAATTCCGCTGCACTAATTCAGCGTGCAATCACTCAATTAATTCCTCGATGCACTTAATGACACATTCCAAATAGCACAATACATGCGGCACTTAACATCTAAGCATGATAACACAAATGGAAATACAAGATTATTTCTAACCTTGCCCCTCTCGGGCCGCCTTACCACCTAAGAGACATTAAGGTGACACCTTAATAAGCTTGATGTATATTAATACATAGAGAGAGAAACCATATGTCGGAGGGAGGCCAAATGATGGAATACATAAAGTACAACTATGCTTAGAGCCCCAGAAGAGAGTGCATGCTGTGTCAAGAAAAAAAGAATAGGGTTGATTTCCGGGTGCCATTATCATGAAAGTTATTTTTCTACAACTCCCATAGTACGTAAGATCCAACAGTTGCTGCCCTACTGAGCACTGGCCAGTAGCCCAAACACGACTTTATTAAAAGATCAAAAGCCTCCTACTGTAGTAGTTGCTAGGGACTAGGGGCTTATAAACACGATAATTAGCTATCTTGAATTTGTTGATTGTCTGAAGCTAAAGCGGACAGGCCTATCATATCATGCAACTAATTTAACAGAAAAAACTATTTTCTAAAAACAATAAGTAAACAATTCTGGAATTTACATAAGGAATTAAAAGTTCAGAAAGAAGAACCTGAGCAACACTGTTTGCCATAGGATACTTTGCAGTCTGAGCATAAATACGAGAAGGCCAAGATCCAGGTCCAGATTGACAAACTAAATCTGGTTAGCATAAGATAAATGTCCTGGATCAGATTTCACGGGAATCAACATGTATAAATCAATGGGAAAAGTCTAATTTTGGTCCCTCAACTTTCTGCATTGTCTAGAATCTAGATTCATCCCTGAACTCAAATACCAGATTAATTTGGTCCCTCAACTCTCAAAACCATGCAAAATTCCGTCCATCAAGGCAGTTTTGGGTTGTTTGTGTCCATGTGGTAATGAGATGAACTGCTGCTCTAACCAGCTAAAACATGTCATTTTTATGTGGGTGCAAGCCGAACAGATGTTAAATCACCGAATCAGAAAAGGAGTGAACATTTAGCAATCTCAATTCACCAAAAAACTGTATACATTACTTCAGTTATGTTCATGTAAAAGAGGAGCATTTGTCTCACAAATCTCAGTCAAATGTTAGAAGCTAACCAAGTTGGGAGGGTATTGTTGTTTCTGCCATCTCCACGACTAGTTTTGAAGATAAGTTAAAGGGTCTGCTAAGAATGCTATTGTCATAGGTACAGGGATTCCACGGAACTAGTCTTCTTTATTGATAAGAAAACGAAATAGTTGGTCGAGGGCCCTGGACCTCATCGGCGCGGCGGAGCCGTAACGGCTTGACGCACCGAGGTAAGGGATACAGGAGGCAAAGCCTAAACTAAATACTCGACAAGACCTCTAATGCATCAGCCTTGTTTAATGATTATATAGGCATAGGGTTGATCTAATCTAACAACTTTATTTTGATTCTAACAACCTTAACCTCCTAGGACTCCTTTAACCTAACAAGTAACATCAAAACAGATTGGACTCTTAACTAATCTGATCTCTAATTAACCCTTGCGGACTGGACTCCTAACCAAAATCTGATCTTTAATTATTTATCTGCTACAGTACCGGTGGTACTGTTCACAGCGGACCATGACAGCTACCCCTTATGTCACTGTCTAAGACTGTTGAAGCGCCACCACTAGTGCTGACAGCACAGGAATAGTAGGCCTCCTAGCATCATCATCAACCATTGTTGGTGTCGCATTACCACCAAATCGCTGCACCGGGCCACCACCAGGCCACCATGGTGACCAATCTATTAGAGGGTTTGAGAGAAGAGAATGTGGCATATGGGCCTAATCACAGTCGGCATGATGACTCACAATCCATGTGGGCATAAACCACCCAAAACTGCCTTGAGGGATGAAAATTGAATGGTTTTGAGAGTTGGGGATCAAATTTATCCAGTATTGGAGTTGAGGGAGAAAATCTAAACCAAGAGAAGAGTTGAGGACCAAAATTAGACTCTTTCCTATATCAATTAACAATAACGATATTCAAATAATGTATTTGTGACTTATTATCATAGGCACAAATCACTGGTATTTTTGCTTCTATCCTATACTGCACTACTGCAGAGCCTTTTTAGTTCAGAGCCATTAATGAACAGCAAAAAAAAATTGAATCCATGGTTTAGGAAGGATACGAAGTTACATGGCAAAAGGTTTCATGTAACTAGGACCTTAAAATAAGATGTCCCTGTCCTACATTAATGTTGAAATTTTCTGCATTCTGAACTTGATAATAATTACTGTTGGACTATGGATAAAAGCCTCCACCTCTCCCACTATAACGTCTAGGTTTTATGGTTGGGTTGGCTAGGTGGGGTGAGCCTAACATGGTATCAGAGCCAAGGTCCTAGGTTCGAATCCCCCTGGCCACGCATTTCCGCATTTCCGCTGCGTGATTTCCCCTGCGCCTATCTAGTGTGCTGAGACCTGTTGCAGGCTACGCCGGGCCTCTAGAACCTGCTGCGGGCTACGCCGGGCTCGCACGCCGTAGGGGGAATGTTGGACTATGGATAAAAGCCCCCACCTCTTCCACTATAACGCCTAGGTTTTATGGTTAGGTTGGCTAGGTGGGGTGAGCCTAACAATTACTATCCAAAACAAGGCAGATTGAGGAAGAATGAAATCAATGAATAATGACATATTTTCTGTTCGTAGCCTGAGTTAACTTCATCAATAAGTTTACGGCAAACTGTTTGGGAATCCATACAAATATCAGAGCACCCACAAGACTAGCTAATTTACTAAGAGCGCCAAAATGAAGAGGCTCATTTGTTCAGGGAACCTATGTAATGGGCCATTTGTACAGACTTATCTCTATAGAGATCACATGAAGGCAATAACTCAAATGCAACAGATCATTAATCATTGATTAAACAAAAGAACAGTTGTTAACCATCAATAACCCAAGGACTGAAGAACGACGACAATTATTTGTTGCAGCACAGATATGAACACATCACAAGTTCACAACCACATATCTAATCAATCTACTCTGAGATTTCACTTGCCAACAGGTTGCCATGCTCTCCCAATTTCACTTGCTGCTCTCCCTCGAAGTTTTTCATGAATACGAGGATTTTAGGGGTCATCATTCAAAACCTCAATTTGGAGCCTACTATCAATGATTCATGGTCTTACATATGGGGAACGCCTGCCTACAGATCGAAAAGGGTATACAACATCCCCTTCAACAATCTGGTCGCCCACTAGAGCATTAAGAAGCTTTGGAGCTGCAAATGCTCCAACAAATTACGTATCTTCTTCTGGCTTCTCATTCATGACAGACTCAACACTCGGAATATGTTGAGGCGGTAAGCAATGCCACCTAGACACCTACAACTGTGTCCTCTGCGCAAACTCGATCGAAGAGACTACCTCACATCTCTTCTTCTCCTGCCACTTCAGCTTGCTACGCTAGCGCCTCATTGGTTTATCATGGGACAACGCCCTTCCACTCAAAGACCTAATCATCCACCCATCTGCGATGTTCCACAAGACATTCTTCATGGAAGTCCTGGTTGTTGGCTCCTGGTCCCTTTGGCTTGTCCACAGTAATGTAATCTTCAATAGCTCAAGGCTCTCTGCTACGAGCTAGCTAACCACCTTTAAACAAGAACTCTTCAGCCAGTGTAATCGCTTCCCAACTGTAACCCGTGAAGCTATTGTCCCCTGGCTTCAAACTTTGTAGCTCTAGCCTCTAGCAGCTGTTTTCTTCTGCTTTCTCTTTTTATCCCCCCCCCCCCCCCCCTGTTCCCCTTCTCTCTCCCTCGAGTCAGTCCCCTTGTACTTTGACATGTGTTGTTTTAATTAAAGCCTCAGTAGGACCCTCTCCTACTGGTTTTATCTCAAAAAATCTACTCTGAGAGTATATCAAATACAACTATACAAGTATACAACTAATGTGTGTTACAAATCACCTACCTTAATTAGTGAAGCAGACATTCAAAGTAAGATGATGCATTGACAAAAAACTATAATATCAAATAATAATATTAGCGTGTGAATATCATTTAATAAGACTAGCGGAAGAGATAAACCATGGTATTTAGATCTTTCACTGATTTCTTGCAAAAAAAACATTAACAGATAAGTATGAAACAATACCAGCACCACCGCTCCCAGAAGCTTCAATATTAATAAAAGCACCAATTGTGCTGTTCCATTTATGTGTCGTTATGAAACCATGTGAACCCTGGTTAAACAGCATCAAAGGATATGAGTGGTAAGTTCCTTCATTGAGTATATGTATATCCCATGAACAATTGGCAGTTGTCAAAATGACAAGTAATCTTTTGTAAAACAAATGGGCAAGAGAACTGCCCATTTTACATTGATAAAGCAGGACTTTAAAACAATTGAGGATAACACAGGTCATGGCACCACTCGACAACACCAACTTTGCAGGAATTTTTACATGTTCCTTTTCTGGGATATATGGACTGATAAAAAATGGTCAGCCATGCAAGGTTAAGAAAACCAGAAATAGCCTTCTAATGGACCAAAATTAGCTTTAGTCTAATCTAAAGCCAACTGAAAACAGCATATTCATATGTATTCTTTCAAATACACATCTTTTGCCAAAACAAAAAAAACATGGAAATTAGTTCTGTTTATGAATCATATATATTGGCTTTGCACATGTGATCTAATAGTTAGGTGATGATTGAGAGTAACATACCAAAAGGAAAAGCTCTTCTGCGCCATTGAAAAGGAAAATCACTGGTTGAGAAGGAACCCACCCAGAATCGATGATGAGTCGTGATAACTCAAGCATAGATGCTGAACATGAAATGTTCCAAAGATATATCATGCCAAATGGCAGACTGCTTAGTAAGAATCAGATTTGTTCTCACAAAGAATATGGTGTACTTACCAACACAAGAACCACAGTCAGCTGCACCAGGAGATCCAAGTGGACTGTCAAAATGTCCATTCACCATGAAGGATAGATCCTCATCTTCTGAAACATTTGATGAAATCCTGTAATTAATTGTTGTATCTTAGATGATAATTTGTTTAAATTATATTTTGCGTGAAAATGATGTCCAAAACAAACAAAGTAAGATTGTAATATTAAGCAGATGGCACTTTGAAGTTTGAACTGGACCCAAGTCAGAATGGTCCATGTATGTCAGTGGTGGGGCTTCATTAATTCAAAGAGAAGTTTAAAAGAGTTTGGTGTTTGGTATTTGGAAAAGTGAACCATGGGGAACCATTGTTAGCGTGTCGTGTTGTATGTGGGCTCTAGGGGGGTTCGGCCAGCCCTTATCCCCCTGGCCGGGTGGTTATATCTGTTGGCAAGGGGTCTATCTCTATCTCTATCTCTTATCTCCTAGATTAGATCTATTCAGTTATAGGTAGTTATCCCCTTGCATCTATATATATGTACCTGAGCATTGGCTCCTCATCAATAAAACTATTCCCAGCCATACTCTTTCATGGTATCAAGAGACCGGGACCCCCCCTCCCTCTCTCCCTTCCGCTGCCCCCGCTGATCAGCATTGCCGGGACTCCTCCTACCTCTACCGTTGACCCTGCCGAGCTCGCACGTCGCGACGACGACGACGAGCCAAGTTCTCTCGCCGACACCCGCACGGCTGCCCGTGAGGCCGCCCTAGCCGAAGCCCAGGCCGCCGAGGAAGAAGCTGCTGCTGCATCAACCGATCGCGACGCCGCCACCGAGCGCATCCGTGCTGCCCTAGCACGAGCAGCCAAAGCTCGGGCCGACACCGCTGCCGCGGCTGATCCCATCGCATCTCCTCCAGCGGACGGCCTGGACGTCTCCAACACCATGGCCCTCCACGAAGCAGCCGCCATCCTCAATCTCCACGCTCAAGCGGTCTCCGTCCAGAAACGCCCGCAGCTTGGTGCCTATCACCCTCGACACAGCCGGCAACTACCCGCGATGGCGCGAACAGTTCCTCCTCGCCGTCACGAAGTACTCGCTGCAAGATCACATCTACAGCGACCATGCCACCTCGGCCCTTCCTGACTGGACACGGATGAACGCCGTGGTCAAATCTTGGCTCTACAGCACGACCTCTTCTGATCTTGCTGAGGCCGTAATCGACCACCGTGCCACCGCCCGTGAAGCTTGGCTTGCCATCGAGGGGCACTTTCTCGGGAACCAGGAGACCCGCGCCCTGCACCTTGACGCCAAGTTTCGCGCCTTCGCGCAAGGTGATCTCTCCATCACCGAGTACTGCAAGCGTTTCAAGAAGATGGCCGATGATCTCGGCGACCTTGGCGAACACGTGACTGACCGCACCTTGGTCCTCAACGTGATTCGCGGGCTCAACGAACGCTACAGGGACATCGGTGTTCATCTCTGGCGCGAGCGCCCCTTTCCCTCTTTCGCCGCTGTTCGCAATGAACTTCTACTCGAGGAGATAAACATGGTACAACACCCTGCTGCCCCCACCACCGCCCTCGTCGCTACGGGCTCCTCCGCACCCCACCAGCTCGCACCAACCGATGGCGACACTCCTCGAACCGGCGCCCCTAAGCAGAACAAGAAGAAGAAGCAGAAGGACCGCCGCACCCCTTCAGGTGGCCCCCCTGCCCCTGGCGACGGCGGCCCCTCCCCCAACCCCAAGACTTGGCCCTCCTACAATCCGTGGACCAGGTCCATCCAGATGTGGCCCGGCCCACGGACGCCTCCCCTGGTCCAGCTTCCTCAGGGTCGGATAGGCCCTCAACAGCAGCAGGCAATGCTCGCGTTCCAAGGGGCCCAACAAATTCCGCAGGTGGCTCAAAAAATTCCCCATCAGCCAGCCTTTTTTCCGCCCTACGGGACCCCTGCCGGGCCTATGTTGCAGCCACAACAACTAGCACCGTCGACCTGGGCCTCCCAGGCACCGCACCAGCCCATGGTAGGAGCTCCGGCTTGGGACCAGAGCTCCCTCGCCTCCACTTTCAGCACCATGGCGCTCACCCCCCCCCCCCGGTGAACAACGACTGATATTTTGATACAGGTGCTTCCTCCCACATGACCTCCCATGACGGTTCCCTCTCTCACTCTTCAATTCCGCGGTATCCCTCTCCCACCTCTATCGTTGTCGATAATGGTTCGCTCCTGCCAATCACCGCGACCGGCACGACACATCTTGGCTCTCTTGCTTTAAATAATGTTCTTGTTTCACCACAGCTCATCAAGAATCTTATTTCCGTTCGCCAATTCACTATCGATAACAACTGTTCTGTGGAATTTGACCCTTATGGTTGCTCTGTGAAGGATCTTCTCACGGGGACTGTGACCATCAGGTGCAATAGCTCCGGACCGCTCTACCTCTCTGCAGCTTCCCGTGGCGCACTCCCTTGTCGCGGGCTCCACACCGGCTTCACTATGGCATCGTCGTCTTGGTCACCCTAGTCGCGAGACTCTCTCCAAGCTTGCTTCGGCCATTCCTGCTTGTAATAAAAACTTGGATTCTATATGTCATGCGTGTCAGTTAGGACGACATGTTCGTCTTCCTTTTGGTACTTCAGCCTCTCGGGCGTCGAACAACGTTGCTCTTATTCATTGTGACTTGTGGACATCTCCTGTTGTTAGTGTCTCTGGCTACAAATATTACTTGGTTGTTCTCGATGATTGCTCACATTACTTGTGGACATTCCCCCTACGGCTGAAGTCTGATACATTCACGACATTATCTAACTTTTTTGCCTATGTCTCTACCCAGTTCGGCGCTCGCATCCAGGCCGTTCAAACCAACAATTGCTGGGAGTTTGACAACTCCACCGCACGCACCTTCTTTCTGACACATGGCATCCTCTTTCGCATGTCGTGTCCTTACACGTCCCCACAGAACGGTAAAGCCGAACGGATCATGCGTACCACTAACGATGTCATCCGCTCCCTTTGTTTTAGGCGGGCATGCCTCCTTCATATTGGGCCGAGGCATTGCACACTGCAACTCTCCTCCTCAACATCTTACCCACCAAGACCCTTGACTTCTCGACCCCACACTTCGCCCTCCATGGTAGTGCGCCGTCCTACAATCATCTTCGGGTCTTCGGTTGTAAGTGTTACCCCAATCTTTCGGCCACTGCCCCCCATAAACTTTCGCCCCGTTCCGCCCTCTGTATCTTCCTGGGATACTCTGCTCACCACAAGGGATACCGTTGCCTTGATCCTACCACCAATAGAATCATCATCTCCCGTCATGTCATCTTCGACGAAACCAACTTTCCCTTTGTCGAGCAACCCTCCCCTCCCACGGCTACGGACTTCACCTTCTTAGATGAATTCCCTAACACGGCAGCTGCTCCCATAGCGCTGCCATTTTTGTCTTCTACAGGTACCTCTCCAGCCGTACCACCACTTCCGGCGCCACTGGTTCCACCAGGGTTTCATACCCTACCTCGCGCGAGTGTTGTGCCACGCGAGGCCACGGCTCCTTCGACGCCCACCGCGCCACGCGCAGCCACATCTTCACCCTCGACGGCCACCCCCGCGCCATGCGCGGACGCCGCCTCTCCTGCACTCCCACGTGCGGGATCTGCGCCACGTGCGGCACCGGCTCTGCACGTCTACTCTAGGCGTCCTCGACCCGCCGAGCCTCCTCTAGCGGCATCCACTACTCCCTCAGTACCGGTGCCGCTACCTCCTGGTGCTATTGCTGTTACCCCAATGGTGAATCAGCATCACATGACGACACGGGCCAAGGATGGGTTCCGCGTACCATCCCTGTTCCATGCCGCACCACTGTCTCCAGTCCCAAAGACCTTCCGTGGTGCCCTTGCCGATCCCAATTGGCGGGCCGCCATGGAAGAAGAACATGCTGCTCTCATCCAAAACCAGACCTGGGATCTGGTTCCTCGCCCGCGACATGCCAACATTGTCACCGGTAAATGGATATTCAAGCACAAGTTCCTCGCCAACGGTTCCTTGGAGCGTTACAAGGCACGTTGGGTCCTCCGCGGCTTCACTCAACGTCCAGGTGTTGACTTTACAGAGACATTCAGCCCTGTCGTCAAGCCCGCCATAGTTCGCACGGTTCTCTCGTTGGCTCTCTCCCGCAAGTGGCTCGTTCATCAGCTCGATGTCAAAAATGCTTTCCTCCATGGCACTCTGACAGAGACAGTGTTTGCGGCTCAGCCGTCTGGATTCGAAGACCCTGCTCACCTAGACTTTGTTTGCCGCCTCAACAAGTCTCTTTATGGGCTGAAACAGGCCCCACGTGCTTGGTACAGTCGTTTTGCCACGCACCTGGTCTCCCTCGGTTTTGTGGAAGCCAAATCAGATACTTCGCTGTTCATCTACCGTCGTGGCACTGATATGGCATATATGCTTCTCTACGTTGATGACATCGTTCTCACCGCTTCCTCAGCACAGCTCCTACAGCAAGTTATCTCATCTCTTCAGCAAGAATTTGCCATGAAGGATCTGGGCGAGCTCCACCATTTCTTGGAGATGCAGGTACAGCACGATGATGATGGTATGATTCTCTCTCAGCGGCAGTACATGCTTGACATCCTGGACCGAGCAGGCATGACAGAGTGCAAACCTTGCAATACGCCAGTGGACACTAACCCCAAAGTTTCTACCGACTCTGGAGCTCCAGTCGCCGATCCTTCAGATTACCGCAGCCTTGCAGGCGTCCTGTGGTATCTGACCTTCACGCGACCTGACATATCCTATGTCGTACAGCAGGTCTGTCTTTACATGCATGATCCTCGAGAGGCTCACCTTGCTGCTCTCAAGCGCATTCTTCGGTACATTCGGGATACATTGCACCTGGGACTTCACCTTCAGCCATCGACGCTGGATGACTTGGTGGTCTATATTGATGCCGACTGGGCTGGTTGTCCAGATACTCGCAAGTCCACCTCGGGCTACGCTGTGTTCCTTGGTGACAACCTGGTTTCTCGGTCGTCCAAACATCAGAACAACGTCTCCCGCTCCAATGCTGAAGCTGAGTATCGCGCCGTGGCCAATGGTGTCGCTGAGGCTTCCTGGCTCCGTCAGCTTCTTCATGAGCTTCACACTCCGCTTCACCGCGTCATACTTGTCTACTGCGACAACATCAGTACGGTCTACATGTCTTCCAATCCAGTTCAGCATCAACGAACGAAGCATATCGAGATCGATCTTCACTTCGTTCGTGAGAAGGTAGCCATGGGTGTCGTTCGGGTCCTTCACGTCCCCACGACATCCCAGTTCGCCGACATCTTCACCAAAGGGCTGCCTTCTTCGGTGTTCACTGAGTTTCGGTACAGTCTGAATGTCCGTGGCTAAGCACCGACGTTCAGACTGCGGGGGCGTGTTAGCGTGTCGTGTTGTATGTGGGCTCTAGGGGGGTTCGGCCAGCCCTTATCCCCCTGGTCAGGGTGGTTATATCTGTTGGCAAGGGGTCTATCTCTATCTCTATCTCTATCTCTTGTCTCCTAGATTAGATCTATTCAGTTATAGGTAGTTATCCCCTTGCCTCTATATATATGTACCTGAGCATTGGCTCCTCATCAATAAATCTATTCCCAGCCATACTCTTTCACCATCCATACAAAGCAGGTTTGCCTAAGTGTTGGTATCAGCTGGACATATCTACGATGTTGTATACCTTTACTGAAATACATAATAGTAGTCAGTAAAACCATAGTAGGCAATGAGTTTATGGCCTGATTCATTGGTCCACTTGCATGATCATAGTTTGTTTATTGGTAGAAGAAATGGTTCAATAAATGAATATTTACATTTACTGTGGACTAGACAGCATATGGCACATAACCCAACAGGAGGGGAGTGTGCTGATCAGTAAAGCTGACGTTCCACTCTGCTGAAACACACCATGTGTCCATGTGACGGAAATGTTGTTTCTACTGGTTTTTCCCTAAAATAATCTAATAAGTGAACCATGCTGAGGTTCATGTTAAATTTGTATGTTAAACCGCTAGATGATCCAGTTGTAATGAATGTCCCTGAAGAAGACGACCATATAGACATAAATAATAGAACATCATGTGAGAACTGCTAACAAAGGTGTGACTGTGATTCAATGTTTTTATGTTTGATCATATCCACTTATTGCATGGAACATAAGTCTTGATGCTAAAAACAAAATAATGTTGTAGGCTTGTAGCATTGGAGAAAACAAAATCATGTGATAATTTTATGGAGTACCTCATAACGATATTCTTGTGATTCCTGTAGGTTAGAGTTACTCTGTGGCGCAAAAAAATCATGCTGAACGAGCCACTAACAAGTGTTTCCTCAACCTCTATTCTGCAAGTAAAAGAAAAGGCAAAGTCAATAGCTGGCAATAAACAGCACAGCAATCAAGCAAAACTTGTTCTTACAGCTAAATAGATCATGCACCAGATTTATTTTTCCCATGATTAGTGGAATTGTAAATTAGGAAAAACTGCATGCATTATGGGTGTATGCCGACCATGACAGCATGACTAAATGAACTTTGAAGATAGTTGAGGGTCAGAACACTGGATGCATCATTGAATCAGTTGTCTAATACACTGAAGGGTTTACTTTGGATGAACCAAAATTAATTAAAAAGGTACAATAAATGAAATATTCAATGCACGTGCCCATCCAGAACTCTAAAGTACAACTTCCATTGGCCAGAAGGCCCACATAAGTCTATTTAAGATATATCATCCAAGATACAAGCCATTGCTACTGCCTGGTCCAGGATAGCAATGCAATGAAACAAGGATGGTCAGAGCTGACGTCATTCCTATAACTGATCCATCAGATAGCTCCTATGGTAAACCAAGCCAGAATGAATCTAGCCCAGCTTTTAGCTGTGTTATATTTGGACAGTTGGACCACGTGTTTACATGTTCTGTTCCACTAGTTCCAGGACATAACGCCGAATGCTAAAAGGCACAGACTAAATGCAGTCCAGTGTCCAGTTACCAGGTATCATTCTAAAAATGCTAAAGGCTACAGAGCAAAACGTTGCCATTGCAGCTTTAATTGATGTCGTTTCGATGCATGCAGGAGGAGAAAGCACGGCCACACGAACCATAGGCTATTCACAGTGAGAGAGGTTTAATAAAAGGTTTTATGGTATTAATTACCATGACAAATCAGATTTTTTGCTGACGTGACATTAAATTAATGAGGGAAGAGAAGGAAGTAGTATCATCTCTATGACATGACTTCTATGACATGACGCTAACTCATTTCCAAAACGGATAAAACAAAATGAAACTCCCATTGTGAGCCAAATCATTTCATCGGAGGGAGAGTTTTTATTTCAATTGCAAAATATTTAATTACACTGATTAACCTAGAAAATAGAAATGAAACTCTCTCAGAGGTATTTCATTCTGTAGTAAAGATGATGATGTGGCCCTTCTAAAAAAAAGTGTTATGAAACACTTCACTGTGAATAGCATAAGAAAACCAAATTCTCCATCTTGATTCCAATCAAATATCCACTCCTCAATCTTTCCCAGTCCTAGCATGCATTCGTACAGACACTTAGCTGGAAATTGATCGCCCCGTAAACATACGGAGAAGAAAAGGGAAACGGGGGTTCGTATTCACCTGTACTCCGGCCCTGCGCGCGCGGCTAGCCCATCCAGCTGCCCCTTGATGTACTGTGCCGCGGCCTCCAACCCCGGGTTCCCCTCCTGCAAACAACGACAGCAACTCCACTCGTCACGCGAAGCCGCTGGACCGCGGCCACAGCCAGCGACTGATGCGGGAGGTGTGGGCGGCAGACCTGGCGGCCGGGGATGTCTACGGTGAGGCGGCGGAGGTGCTGGAGCACGCGGCCCTCGGAGAATTCAGCCGGCGGCGCGTCGGGCCCCAGGGGCGCGACGTGGCGCATGTGGATGACGCGGTACGCGAGTAAGGACATGGCGCCGTAGAGAAAAGCCAGGGCGAGCAGCACGCGCGCGGCCTCCGCGGCGCCCCCGCCCCCGCCCCCGCCTCCCTCTTCCGCAGCGGGCCGGCGGGGCGACGCGGGGTTCTCCATCGGCTGCGGCGATCGGCCGGTCAGCCTCGGCGGCGGCAGACCGCTGGGGTCGTAGTGAGTCGTGACGGCCGTCGTCTGGTGGAGGATTCGGGGAGATACGGGTGTGGCTTGCGTTGCGTGCTGTGTTTGATTTGGGCGTGGGTGGAGGGAGGGGTTGCGATGCGATGCGGTGGCGGTGGGCTTTGCAGCTGGTGGGCGAGATGCCTTTTCTTGCTTTGTTTTTCTAGGTCGGTAGGTCCTCGATCGCGTGCATTTCTTGACTCGGGTGGCCTGCTACAGCTCTACAGACGTGTACGGTGGTGGACTGGTTTGCTGCTGCCTTCGTTTTTAGGCAGGTTCTTACAGAGTAGATCGACAAGATTTGCCGGCGAACTTGTTCCCGCGACAGACGAAGCAAATCTATATGTTAACACGGGGAGAGTCCAAAGTCACCGGTTTAGCGTTAAGAAGCAATTAAACTAAAGGCACTTTGAAAGGATTCCAGCTCTAACTTCTTTGTCTCTTAAAGTCAAATTAAATATTTTTCCTGATGAGTAAATTCTATTGAAAACATTTTAGAAAAGTAAACTGGAGTGGTGGGGTAGAGTCTAGCAAGTTTCAAGTGCTCTACTCTAGTTTTGATATGGATTTCTAAGGAGTGAATCGTACTAAGAGCGCTCCAAAAAAATGAATTGGAGTGGTGGAGCAGGGTCTAGTCAGCTTAAGTGCTTCAATCCAGCTTTAGTATGGATTTCAGGATTTAGAACTCTACCAAACAGATCCAAAATAAGTTCTCGGGTCAATTTTTTTTCAAAAGTAGCATTTTTTAGTATAAATTGAAAGCCGAGAGACCTCACCTTTCACAATTTCTCGATTTAATTTTGAATGAAAATTATTCACCGTACCATTATAACATAGCAGTTCGTCTAAAATTTAAAGAGGTGAAATTTTAATAAAATATATTATTTTAGTATAATTCAAAATGTATGATTTTAGAATAAACATTATAAAATTTCATGATTATAATGATGTAAATACAAAATCATATATTAATAATGTAACTAAACATCGTGAGTTATCAAATATAAATCCACGGTTATTTCAATCAAACGGTTTTGAGTTTTTTCACAACTCATAGCAGCTTTTTCATATCTTATAACAATTTTTTTTAGAATCTACGGTTTAATCAAACGCACTCTAAACGGAGTATCGAGCCCCCTTGAACTTTTTTGTCCCTCGAACAGTTGGTCTGTACTACGTGTTGATTCAATGGCTTTGCCGTATTAGCACGTTGACCTGATTATAATTGCATGCATGTTGGCTCGCTCGATGATTAAACCACTATCAAAATAAGAAAAAATAGACCAGATGTGGATGCCGGATGCCGGATGCCGGCGCTTCATCTTAACACACCGACCATATATCCATTTTGTAGTGTTATATATTTTATCATTTGTCTAGTGATCTAACCAGCTAATGCGTGAACATGAAAAAAAATTGATCCGACACACCAAATAGGAAAAAACACTCACCAAAATCACAGCTAGCAAAGCTATAGCAAAATAAAGAGGGTACAAAAATGAATTGATATATATATATGTGTGTGTGTGTGTGTGATCTAGCTTTTTAACTTAAGACTAATTGTGCTACGAGGAGTTATATTATATTAAGCTAAGAAAGTACATATATGATCAAAATATGAGAGTAACGTGTATTTGCATCTAGAGTTGGGACTTGGGCCGGCCCAAAGCACGTAGGCCCGGCCCATGCAAAGCACGGCCCGGTACGGCCCATGGATGGGCCGGGCCGGCACGGCCCGTACAAGGGTCGGACTTGGGCCTGGAGGTTAGGCCGGGTACGGCCCTTAAAGTGGGTCGTGCCTGGGCCGGTCCGGCCCAAAAAAGCCCATGGGTAAATAATTCATATGCACAAGGAGGAGACATGTTATTAAAAATTAAAAAAGTCTGCAAATTACTATTTGAATATACCTTCCTCTATATCATGTGTAAGACAAATCAAAATTTGAGTCATTCATATATAGGATAAATCAAAATGTAAATATATATGCTCAAGAGCAAAGAAAGTAGTATTAATGAACTAGTATCATGTGTAAATTATTAATGAAATTCATTTTCCCCTATTTTTTTGGTTGTTTTATTATTTTATGTGAATTAGAATTTTCATATTCAAAGATAAATTAAATAAATATTTTCATAACCATGTAAGAGACCATCTAACAATAATGTTACAAAGTTAGGGTCATTTTTGGGCCGGCCCGGCCCATCCAGGTCCGACGTGCTTTGAGTCGTGCCTAGGCTTGGCTAACACTACTTCGGGCCGACCTAGTCCAGCCCTTAAATTTATTGGGCCAAAATGGCCTAGCCCATTTTAGGTCCTGACCCAAAGAACCCAATCCGGGCCCAGCACCGCCCATCTCCCAGCTCTATTTGCATCCACAACATGAATGCATGCAGCTTCACCCGTGATTCCGTGAAAATCGCTCAGGTGATGATTCGAACAAAATGAGAAAGTTCAATGGTTCAATTATATTGATGCGTGCTTTATAGTTTAGGGTATAATTAGGCAAACTCTTATATAAATAGTTTAGGGCTATTTGTACTTTTTCCTTCTTTCTTCTCTGAAATACCAGTGAAGTTAATGTTATCATAGCTGGGTATAAATCAAGAACCATAGATTTGTTATGTACTAATGTTTCATCTTAGTTAGTTAAAACTGCTCGATAATAAGCTTTCACATAGGAGATATATCGCCTTGTTGCATTGAACCACACTAGGGGTTTGAACGATATGGAAAAGTTTAGGCAGTTAGATGCCCAGTTTTAATGTTTGAGTTGTTAAATGGACTCTGACGTGGAAATTCAGAGAAGCCTTTGGACTTTTACAGTTTTACTTGCTCCGTCAACAAGTACATAGGCCGCGCGGGGCCAGAAGGTCGTTGAACGTCAAAGAAGTCAAGTCTGGAGTGCTGTTTTTTCGTCTGATTCTAAGCGTTCTGCGTTGCGTTTTTCAAAGTTTCGATTTTTTTTAAGAAGCATTTGTCAAAAATTTGTGGCCAAACATCGACGACGTCGCAGATCGAGAATCCGTCAGCCTGTACACGCGGCGCCCTGCTAGTAACTAACGTACGTGAGGGCGCCGCGCGCCGCGCGCCGAGCGAGCACGAAGCAGTAGCGGCGGGAGGCGGCGGCCCGGGCTCTGGTCTTGCGCGGCATGTTGGCGACTTGGCGTTTGCGTTTCTACGACGGACGGAACGATCGCGAGCTAGGCTGCTGTGTTTTAATGTCACTATGACGTACTGTACACGCGGCGCGGCGCCCTAATAACTAACGTGAGGGCGACGGCGCGACGCGCGCCGCACGCCGAGCGAGCACGGAGCAGAGCAGTACCGGCGGCGGGCGGCGGGCGGCGGCGCTCCGGTCTTGCGCGACATGCTGGGTTGGCGTTTCCACGACGGACCGAACGATCGCGAGCTAGGATGCGGCATGTTTTAATGTCATTGTGACTGTACCCGGCTAACTTCTGTTGACCGTTGACAGATTGCGGCAATATTGACGACGACTTGAGTTGACAATCCACTTCCAAGGACCAAGATCGTCCTTTGTGTGTAAAGAACCGTAGGTTTCTAAGGGGCAAGCAAGCAGCTCCTCTCATTTCATGTCCCTGACTGTTATGAAGTGGGCTCCACCACGTGAAACCCCCCTCTCGGATCATCGAATCTCCACTCAACAGCCTAGATGAAGTGATTGCCCTTTGCAGTCCATTTTAGGATCTTATTTCCTCCCATAGACCCCTTACTAGCGGTCTAAATTTAAATTTAGCGTACGTTTGATTCAGGGGATGGAGTGGAAAGAACGGGACGAACCTATTTTCTGAAGCTGTTTGGGGAATATACCCTGAAAAATGGGCGGAGTAGAGCCACCAGAGGCGGGCACGGGACCGAGGTCGAGTGTCGTGGGCAGAGCTAGGCTAGGGCGAGTGTTGGACCGGACACGGTGACCAGAGGGGGGTGAATGAGAGCTTTTAAAATTTCAGGCTAAAAATAGCCTTCTGTTTTAATTCAGTCTACTGCGGAACAGGCTTCGAACACAATCTTCGAAGTTCTGGTTCGGAGGTATTTTACAGCTCCGAAGACAGGCTTCGCAAGGAGCAAAAGTTCGAGGCTAAGAAGACTTCGCTCCACCCACAACCCCGAAAAAATCAACTCTGCTAAGTCAGTGCAGGCTCCGCACACAAGGTGCTTCGAGCAGGCTTCGCACTTCACCCTTCGCAAGAGTGGACTACCCTCTGAGGACTTCGACAAAATACTTAGCGACAGCAACTGGTACTGGGCTTCGTACTTCAAAGAACTAAACGCACACTAAACAGACTTCGCCGAGGACCTTGACACGGGAAGAAAGACGGGCTTCGATCAGGGCTTCGCTAGTAAATAGCGAGGTCTAGCCTCCAGTTACACAGAGCGAACGCACACTGAAAAGCACACTTCGCACAAACACCCTTCACCCAAACAGGCTTCGGTGCACTACAAGAAGTCACTGCAGGCAGCGAGGTATGCAAACGAGCTCAAGCATAAAATGAACACAGAAACAGGGCTTCGCTGCTTGAACAAGGAACACAATAAATGAACTCACTGGATGAATACAAAGTATGTGGTGGCTAGTACAGGAGCTCAACAATGAATGCTCAAAGTGTTAAATGTGACCCACCCAGCCCCCATTATTTATAGCCACTATTCACCCATGTGAATTGACTACTTTACCCCTAGGGTTTACATTGGTTTTGTCTCATCAGAACTGAGGGGTACAAAAGGTAGTCAAATTTATTTGGAGGCTTCTCTATCAGCTTTGCAGAGGGGACGGTGTCAGCTTTTTGCAGAGCAAACACTGTCAGCCTTTACAGTCTTTGACCCTTCTGAAGCTCCCCTTCGCATGCGAGGGGTGCGGTAGCTTTGGTGAGAAGCCTTGAGCCTGACGGCCTTCGCTTCACCGAAGTCTGTCTTCGATACATTGACGGTTTTGAGCCGAAGCCGTCAAAGCCCTTGGGCCTTCGCACCAACACCCTCGGAGTGGACCACCACGGCTTCGCAGCTTCTCCCAGCTCTAACTCCGTCAGTCCGTGTACCGAAGCCATGCAGGCCGAAGTACCACAAGTCACCCTCACCTTCAGTACAACCCCAATCATCGTGTACTGTCGGACCCCTCCGACAGGCACACTCTGCTGCAACAGCTGCAGCAACCAGACCCATCGAACCCTTCGGTGAAACCACCTCTGAACACCTTCAGAAATCCAACCTCCGAACCCCTTTGGAGGTACCCCTTCGAACCAGAGGATAAACTCTGTCAATCACTCATCACAGACTCTGAAACCAACCCTTGGTTTCTCAGCGAGGTAGCGACGAGGCATGGCGGAGGCAAGACTATGGGTGGAGCAAAGCGGTCGGAGCTAGGGCGGCGTGCGTAGAGGTCGAGGACAAGGATAGCACGGGGTCGGTGGCGACCAGACTAGTGCGTGGGAGGTGACTGCCATATAGACGATGCCAATGAGAGGCGGCAGCGACTGCGCCATCGGTCGAACGGCGGGGACAAGCCATGAGATGTCGACGACTGGGTGGATTAAGCCAAAATACTGACATGTGGGCCCCACAATTAACTGTTGCTAATGTTGTTAATTTTGACATCCATCCCTCTTCCTCAATCCCTCCAACCAAACAAAAAATTAGAATGAATCCATCTCATTCAACCAAACATGAGATTGGATGATCCCATCCTAAAAAACTAAGACGAAATAATCCCGTCCCATCTAGTCTCAGAACCAAACGGACCCTTAGGTATTTTTTGGGAAAATATCATCCTACAATAGTATTTCTAAATAATTCCTATCCTAAGTGATTTCCTAAACCACCCCACTTTTATCTCAAAAGTGTAGGAACAAAGTCCCTTTAAAATATATAGGAATTGAGATTATAGAGATATTGTTGTGGATTAATTGATTTTTAGGGATCAATAGAGTTTAGGGTGGTTCCTATATGAAGTTTTAAGGAAAATAGCAACTTTTGTGGAGATGCTATAATTTGGTGAAACTTCTTAGATCCCGTAGAGGGCGTGTATATTACGTGTTGATATCAACACATAATATACACGTATATACACACACACACACGAGAAAGAGTCAATGGTGTGGCCTTACAATATTACAATCTTGGAAAGAAAGAACAAAAACAAGGTTTTTTTATAAATATTCCCTCAATCCAAAAATTTTAGACCTATTACTTTTTGCATCAAAACCAATGAAAAAACAAATTTATTCTGATACATTAAATAGTACTACTATTGCATTAAATTTCTCATATATTAATCTTAATGCATTAAATAGTGCTACTATTGCATGCATGAAATCACATGGTTAAGGTCATAAACGAAATAAACGAAGCTCATTTAATACTTGAGTCTAGGTTAAGTAGAAGATTTTTGGAAAAAATTAAAAATGTAATAGGTCCAATATTTTTGGATTGAGAGAGTACTAGCATGATAAAATAACATTCATTATAATTCAATTTAAAATTAGTATATCAATTTTTAAAATTAATATAAATATTACTAACAAGATGATTCCATGTGTTATTGAGAAGTTAGTAGTGATGACATATTTACCATCACTATGTTCTTTTAAAGTAGAATAGATAATATTTTATCCTTGAAATTGCAAATCTAAAATGTGATTTGTAATTTCAAAAAAAATCCAAAAACAAGACTATACAATACAAAATATCTTTCCAAACTTATCTTTATCTGTTTATATTCTTATCTCTAGCACTCTGCGTGAAACGGTGAAAAGCATTTGTTACTTCGTTTCAAGTGAAAAAAATCAGTTAACTTCTCACGTTTTATTTTACTTTCCTTTGAAAAAACAATACGAAGGGGGTGTTTTATAAGGCTCTAACTCTTATATCCTAGTTCAGAAGAATCTAAAGTTAACATGAGTGAATCTATTCCAAAATTTAAAAAGTATAAGAATAAGTCTACATAACCACTAATGTATTGTTGATTGATTACTTACCCCTGACTTAATAAACTAAATGTTTAACCCTCTAACCTTTCAAATACTATTTACTTAACCCCTAAGGTGGTTTTGCAAATTGATTTTACCATGCTGACGTGCCACATTAGATAAAATTGCTTTTTTTATTGTTCTTCCTTGTCTCCTCATCGTCATCTCCTTAATGCTAACGTCACCGTTGAATTCTTCTTCTACCAGAAATAGAAGGAAACATTTATGCTAGTTGGTGTGATATATATGGTTGGTTAGTGTCTGATGTGTTATTGTTATTGTTATTTTTGGTAAATTTAGCACTGATTTTGAAAAGAATACTATTATTGATTAGTTTTTCTTATCCCGTGAATGGAGTGCTTGGAATAATTTATGTTTCATCCAATGTGGCACCCTTAGTAGGGCAAAACCAGCTTGTACTTTGCAAATCACCTTAGGAGTTAAGTAAACGATATCTAAAATGTTAAAAGTTTAAATATATCCCTGATTTATTAGATCAAAGAGTTAAATGACCAATCAACAATACGTGAGAATGTTAAGTAGATTTATTCCAAAATTTTTGGTCACTCTACGACTCCAAATCCAAAAAGTTTCAAGAAAGTACTTGCAATTGCTATTAAAAGGCGGAAGCCATGTAGACAATTAACCCTTGCACTAGTGATTTCACCAACGAGCTTGCCATGCTCACTAGCCACATTCATTGGTCGTTGTGCCACTATCCAGCCTGAAATGAGATACTTTGTAATCAGTGAAGTTGACTACAAAGAGGAGTTATCTAATCCAAGCCATCTGGTTAAGATCCAATGGTGCAAGAGGGGGTTTCATGTGTGGTGAGACCCACTTTACAGCACGAGACTGTAGGGCTTCGTGGCAGCTGAGGCAGACTTCACACTGTTAGATCTGTGCTGGGTCGCTTAGATTAGAGAATAGTCATCTCATCAAAATAAGAGGATCTATTTCCACCCAGCCTATCCCTCCTCCACTCCCCACTTTTCATGTTCCTCCCACATCAGCCGGTAGCATGAGAGCAAGAGACGGTGGTAAGTGCATAGCAACAGGCGAACATGGAGCTAGTGGCATAAGGATTCAAATCTAGATTGTAGAATTCGGAATCTAAAATTCTATCTACATGACGAATAACATGCATTAGTATATTTGTCAACAAGAAGAAGGTTGAAACAAAAAGGTTGTTGTTGCTCTTGGTTTCTAACCCTAGCCACTACCTTTCTTCTCCTCGTGATCGCAATTGTTGTGATCGATCTCTCTCTGAATCTCTCAAGCGGTGCTAGCATGTCAGCGTGAAATAATCCTATCCCAGGATGTGTGGATACTGTGGAGGCACTGCTTCAATAGCGGTGCTCGTCTTCTCCCTAAGGAGATCACTGGATTACAGATTACGTCGACTTGATCACCGATGAACGAACGGAGCTGAGTGGAATCGAGCGAGAACACACTTCCCAACATTTTCTTTTATTGTATTAACGTGTCTTACGTTAGAAGGAAAATGATCCATGATCTAATTCAATGTATGTTTCGGAAACTAAGAGGTAAATTTTTAAAATTAGTGTTAGCGTAGCCTCTTTTTGTGCCAACAAACTCACCCTCGGTGATCCAATTCGACGCATTGTTATTTTTACATGTTTAAATTGTTTGTTTTAAATTTAGTTGAAAAGGGGGGAAAAAAGTCACCCTCCGCTCAACGAAGATGGATCCTTCCCGCAAGCCAATGAAAGGGTGGCCGAGCGCGCCGCTGCGGCGGCGGATCGAGATGTGAAGTCGTTTGGAAAGCTGCGGCACGAAGTTCTCTAGGCGGAGAAGGCGAGAAGCGGCAGACACGGGCTAGGATGCAGGCGGAGAGGGTGCGGGCGCACGCCCTCGTCTTGCCGGCGTCCCGGCGAAGGTGGGGAAGGCTCTGCCGTGGATGACGGCGAGAGCGCGCGCTCCGGCGGTTCATTCACATCGCCGCGCCGGCGACCAGTTGATTGCTGCTCGAGATTTGGTTGCAACCAAACGTTTGGTAAAATTTCGAAATCCATCTGTTAGTGGAGCCAAACAAATCAGGCGATTGCTTATTACATTACCAAATCGTGTGATTTTTTTCATTCCCATTGCATTTTCGTTACAATTTTCGAACCACGCATCAGCCTCAGTTGCTTTGAATGGCAATCTGCCACCAAAATTGTGTTCCTTTTATTTTTCTTCTGATAATAAGCAACTATATCTCCTTTAAGATTGAGATATAAACATAGCAACCGTGCTAATGTTTGATGTTTAGTTTCATTTTGTTGATAACTGTAAGAGTTAATCTTGTTATTAATTTATTATGTGTGTTTTAATTGGGCAAGTTAGTGATATGTTGCATGCAAGAAGTTTATGCGTGTGAGTGTTGTGAGTGCATTGGTTTAAAAGTGAATTAAGTCATTAGTGAGTGGACTAGTGGAGTGATTAGGGAATATGCATGTGACTGCATGTATTCAGAAGGTGAAACGTTTTTTGGCTGAGTGGTGCAGCTATTTAAAAGAGTGAAGAGAAAGGACCTAAGCGAGGAGAGTTGTAACGTGAGTGACCAGAGACAAATATAGCTTCTTGCATATGTGCATTTGTTCTTGTGTGTTACCACGAAGGAAAAAGAAAGCAATATAGCTTTTGCATCTGCGTAAGTGCTAAACACAAGAGTGATTAGGGAGAGTTGCTAATCAAGTGGATTAGCGCCAACAATAACATCATCTGAAAAGTACAAATCAATAAATAAAATTAATTAAATTCGTCAGGAACTAACAATTATCCAGAGTCTACACTGTTTACACCTGACAATTAAAAAGAAAAAAGAAAAGAAACAATAGTCTACAGATCTAACATATTCTATAGTTCAGAGCAGACAATTGATTTCTGATGTTCCTTTTTGAGCTAGAATTCCCTAACCTGGAGTATTTATCCTTGTTCTAATGCTTACATATATAAATGAGAGTGCCAAATGCTCAGAGCTTTTCACTAGCTGAGGAATTCAGCAGGGTGGTGGCAATTGATGTCAAATGCTCGAAGCTGCCCACCAGTTGAGACCATTCGCAAATGGAGATGGATGGACTTGTATCCCTTAGTGGTTAGCAACAGAATGGACAGCACGAACAACATGGAAACCATTTTGCCGTAGCTGGTGGTGCTGGTGGTGCTGCAGACGGGGCTGCTTCAACTTGTGGTGCTTCCATTACAGCTACAGGTGTTTCCTTATTCTCATTTTGTGTCTCTGTTGGATTGGTCAGCTGCGCCGTGCTTTGTCGGGCTAACTCTGGATGGCTATCTTTCAAGGACCCACTAGTTTTTGCTTCCCCTGTCAATCTGTGTAGATATTGCATATCAGATGGGAAATACACAAAACCTTGGTTAAGTAAGCAGAATCCTTCCCTAAATAAGAAGACAAATATTATTTGTCCAAAAATATATTAGGATTTTTACTAATGTTTGGTAGTTATCACAAATCTGTAGTTACCACTTACTACCATTATTATGAAGACATGTATGCCTAGGAGAACATTATGAAAAACAGTAGGAAAGTTTCGTAGAAATTGTATGGTTCATTAGATATCACTTTATATATTTGTATGGATGCATGAAGTATATTTTAACTAACTGTTTCAGAATAGAATTGTATGTGTATGAATCTCATCAAGAACTCTTTGTGCTTTGAAAACAGAGAACTCGAAATAGCAATTTGATTGAAAAAAGAAATAAAAATTTCAAGCAATAACAAAGAGCGGCCGGGTTAATAAAATTGAGAGAAATTGACTTGGAAATAATTTTTTGGAAGCTCCATTGCGAAATTGAAACCTAACCATTAAAGGGGAAGCAGTGGGAAAGACAAAACCTATGACTGGATAGGATTATGATGCAATGATCAAAACAAAAGTAAATAATTGGATAATTTTTGCAGCAGTGGTAGCTAATAGAGTGGCAGAGGCTTCATACATTGGAAATGCAAAACTTGTTGTGCTACCATCAGACCGGTGTGAGAAGCTATGGATATAGTCTGGATTCTCCTCCCCATTCCGGTCTGCAAGTCCACGCCCATCCCCCTTATCCTTGGGAGTACTAGGCTTATCTTTTGTGGGCACCTCACCTTTTATAGGGCTGGAGCTGGGGCTCTGCCTTGGCAATGGTGGCAGTGGCGCCAATGGATCATTAGGACCCAGCTCTCCTGTTTTGCCATACAAGAACAAATGATCCTTCGAAAAGCTCGCATTGCCAACATTAATGCTGAAGAGAGATTCATTTGAGGTGACGCTCCAGTCTGTTGGTGTCGTTGACTTGGACCTTGCGAAGACGGAGGATGGGATCCTCTTCGGGTCAGGGCCTTCATCAGATGCTCTAGACACGCCCTGGACTGGTGGTGTTTGCTTTGCATTCCCACTGCCATCTTCTGCAGGTGCAGCAGACAAGGAGAACTGGCTGCTGAGCATTGGACCCTCTATCTGGAAGAAATCATCCTCATCTATTTCCTCTGATGATGAGGAAGATGAGGAGCTGGCTGCTTTCTTCTCTTGATTTACATCTTCAACCAGAATCTGCGTACTGGTTTCAGTGGCAGTAGCAGGAGCAGCACTCATCTGTTCGCTGTTCTTATCTTCCTGTTCATGGACCATTATCTATGTGGTGTGAAGGGCACTCTTGGTATTTCGATCTATCTTCGGCAGCATGTCCTGGTCATTCTAATACCTGGTGATTGAAGAGAAAGTTAAGTGCCATTTGACCAATTATTTGCACTGATTCTGAACTTGTGGAGAGCTTCTAAAAGGTACCTTTTGATACATCAATTATCTCTTACTACGCACTAGAATAAACATAGCGTGAATTGCATAAACTCAAAGCCAGTGTTCAGCTTCAACATGGGAGTTCAAAAGATTTACTGGGGCAACTAGCATTTATATTGCCAACCACACAAAACAACTTGAGGTATTATTATTATGCACTATTGAACTGATCTTTCAAGAATTAGAAAATTATATAGATCATCTCCTTGGATTTCAATTGGTACAGATGTGTGATTGTATTGAATAGAAATTCACCATGCTTTTCAAAACTACATAATTACAGCATGTGAAATGAGAATGTACAATGTATACACATTTCAGGTCATTGATTTTGGTTTTCCTCACAGCAAAAAAACTATATTTCTATTGCGTCATAAAAACAAATTAAGGAAAACCAAATAAAGCAATAATGGCAAATAGGTACATAGGCATATGAATGTTAAACAAGATTTGACACGCCTGTTTTGATTATGTCAGCCAGAAGAACAAGGCTTACCACATTCACAAGAAGGACATTGAGTCATTGAGATGGCAAGCTAACCTTCAACATAACCTGCCAAATCAACCCTGCAAATTGTGAATATAATTAGAGATGTACACACGAACAACTTAAAATGTATGGATGCAGGGAAATTACTATGAACTGTGATGGAATATTGCACTAGATTTACCTCTTCCCTTGCAACAAACGTCTTCTCTTTGCTCTGAAATTTTGAGGGATGTGAAAACGAGAGACAGCAAAGAACAAAGGCAAACTAAAATAAGAAAAGAGTTTCAGAATTGGTTTTTGTATGGGGTAATTTCGCCCACTCATTCCCATCCTAGGATTTTCTACAAGTACCTGTTCTTGTGCCATCTCACAACACAAGTCTGGAAGAAGCAAAGAATGCTGGACGGTAGGTACTTGATACTATAATTAGTCTTACATTTCCGACTTCCATGCAGATGCATGCAGACTGTGCATTTGCAGGGTCTAAATTGATCTGGTGTTTGCCTTACACAACCAGCATATTTAAAGAGAGTAATTTTACACAAGTTAGGCTAGTTCACGATTTGTTTTGCTTGAAGCCTGGAAGGATTATCTATGATGTTTTAATCGTTGTGTTTTGAATCAGGTGAGATCACTAGGACCGTATGAGGAAGTTGAGCACTTCGGTTGAAGGTAGCTACCACAACTTCTCTTCCAATGGTAGTTGTGATAAATGCAGAACAAGAGCTGGTATGGTGAACGGTAGACTGTATTATGTCTGCATCCCCTCTCATGTGACAAATATTGTATGCTTGTTTGACCACTATGAACAATGTGCTCCAGATGTGAATTTGTACAAGAAATTTATCATATAGCAAGAAAGTCAGAGGGAAGACACTCATGTATTTTTATGCATGCCTCCAGACAGCAGTGGAAGTGCCTTTTAGACTCAAAATGTGATTTATTATCGACTCAGATTTCAGATCCCAAATATCACCTGTACAAACTTCATGCAATGTCACTATACTTGGAGGGATGCTCAAGTTGTAATCGTATCTGTAAAGTACACGCCATTCTGATTTTTTTTTGAGAATAACCAGCAGGAGAGGCTTCTACTGAGGTTATATATTATATGAACCTATGACGAATAAAAACATACATGGTTACAAAGCTTAAATGACAGTGTAGGACTTTCTAGAGTGACTAGGCTAGACAAATGCTTGTGCTAATCGTGTCAGGGAATGTGAATACATGATAGTAATTTTTATAGCACTTCAGTAAACATGTCTAGACAGTTGATAGCCAAGCTAGAATTTTAGCCTTCAGTGCAGGTTTGTATCTATGACATTGTTGCACCAATTCCTTTTTAAACCGATTGTACCAGCACTTAGGGCTGGCAACGAGCCGAGCTCGGCTCGGCTCGGCTCGGCCGAGCCACCTCTTTAGCGAGCCGAGCCAGGCTCGGCTCGGATGGTTTAGCGAGCCAAAATTCTGGCTCGGCTCGGGCTCGGCCGAGCCACGAGCCGGCTCGGCTCGGCTCGTTAGTGCCACCGTTCACTTGTTTTTTTAATCTTTTTCAATGTGTTGTGCTCACTTAACTTAAAAAGTGGCATTGTTGGGGACTCATTCCTCTCAGAAAATCAGGTGGTGGCATCGGGTGTAGCCGTGTAGGTAGCGGTGGTCAGTGGGGGTTGTGGGCCAGCCAAGGACCACTGGCCGTCGAGAGCATCGATGGTGCCAATTGTCAAGAGGGGAGAGGAGATGTGTCTATTGTTCGGTGTTTAGAGCTTAGTGCTCACGCAATGATGAAAATATGCAATTTGATGTTATTTACTTCACATGAATTCATGATTTTATGCACTAAATAGAGGAATAGATTCGCTCCATATGTTGTGACCGAGCCAACGAGCCGGCTCGCGAGCCGGCTCGGCTCGACTCGAATGTTGGCCGAGCCAGGAAGCTTGGCTCGAGTTCGGCTCGGTGGCACAGCGAGCCGAGCTAGGCTCGGCTCGGCTCGGCCGAGCCCGAGCTGGCTCGCGAGCCCCGAGCCAAACTGCCACCCCTACCAGCACTCGATTGAAGGCTGGGTGTCTCTAAAAATCTTGTTATTTCTGAGGATCCAGATTGACCAAGCTGCAATGATAATGATTTCCATAACTATTCTTTTGTTACTATCTGCTCGAAATGCCAGTATTTGGCTATTGAGGTCTGCTCCTTGTGGCCATACTATACCAATCTTTTCCCAGCATTTTCCAACAAAAGGACAATTAACGAACAGATGGTGTGCTATCTCTAGTCGTTGTTCCCTGCATAAAACACAGTGATCACTTTCCCCTGGCTGTATGACCTTTTTCCTTCTCAACATGTCTCTTGTATTAAGTCTGTCATGCAGTAGCAGCCAAAAGAAAACCTTCAGTTTGTTCATGCATCTAGCATCCCATAGCCATTTGAACACCGAGTGCACAGTCAAGTTCCTGAACGTGTTTGCATACATATCCATCACACCATATGTTTTTGTGCCCCAAATATAGTGCCAAGAGTCTAACTCCCCGTGATTCGTTCTGATTGGTGCGAGTAGTAATTGCAGCTGGTTGAATTCCATTTCCGCTTCTATCAACATTGGCAAATAGAATAGTTGAGATAGATCGTTCTGATTTAAACATGTTTCCACCAAGCATTTTTCCTGAATTGCAAATGTGTATAGTCTCTGAAACAGCTGATTTAGAGGTCTTCCTGCCCAACTATCATACCATAAGGATATTGTTGATCCCAATCCAACTGTAGGAGTTGCAATTGCCAAGTATAGCGTGCATAGATTAAGAACCCCTTTCCACCAGGCCGAGCCCCTTTTCCTGTTTAAGTGTGGTATTCCTCCGGCCCTGCAATAGTTTTGCCAAACCAGTTTTACCCATGGGACTTGTTCAGCGTTGTAGAATTTATGTAGATCTTTTGTTAGCAAGGCATTCTGAATTTAATATCATCTGGATTCTCGGTCGGTTGTCCAATCTCTAAAGAAGTTGTCCTGTGAGCCTCCTAGATGCAGAATTTACAATCATCTGAATTAAAGTTGAAGAAGTTAGGCTTTGATCCAATCTGATCCAATCTAAATTTATATAAGTGATTCAATCTGATCTAACCACGCATTTAACCCTCTTCGCACCTATTTGGCTTGCCAAGTGGCGCCTCAGTGGTGATAAGTCAACTCTTGTTTATTCTTTTTTGTGTTTTGCCCTTTACCTGGTCTCATCCCACTCTTCTTTCCTGACTTTATCCCACGCCTCTACTCCAGATCGATTTCTTTCGTCAGTTGCTGCTATGTCGGTGGCGATGGAGGTGATGTAGAAGGAAAGCTCCACATCGTGGTCGGAACTACCGGCAAGATCAGTAGTGGCAGAGTCATGGGTGGTGGATTGGTCGAAGCTGATGATCGGGTATTAGGAAGAGGTTCGCTACGGGGTCCAACAACCTCATCTACAAGCGGCAGGGGAGTAGTAGTGAAGATTATGCGAGTGTCGGAGGGAGACGACGAGTGAAGATTATGCGCGCGTCACCAGCGGGTGAACCAGGGAAGAAGAAGAGTGGGGTAAAAAGAGTGGGATGATGTCAGGTAGGGGGCAAAATGCAAAAAAGAATAGGCGTGAGCTGACTCATCGCCACAGAGGCGTCACCTGGCAAGCCACGTAGGCGCGGAGAGGGTCAAATGCGTGGTTAGACCAGATTAGATCACTTACACAAGTTTATGTGTCATAATCTGTATTTTCTATGTTAGTGGACTTATTTAACACCTCGACGCAAATTTATAGATCGGTCGTATATTTTACTCTCGATTGATTTAAATTGTAGTATGAGAATCAATTGCCTCGAAAGACCCCCTGACTTCGCCTTATATACGTGGCAGTCAGGTTGCATTGGCCAAATCAGCCTAGGTATTGTAGAAAATATGAAATAACTTATATTTCATATGTGATAATAATCTAGAGAGTTATAGATCCTATCGAATATTTAAACTGTCACCTTGCAAATATATTGCGGAGATTATAAGATAGATACCTATAATAATTATGTATACCCGAGTTCTATTCCTCCGATAGTAACGTCCAAGTTCTTCTTATTTGATAAAAAATTAATTGCGGAGAACGATCTTTTTTTCGTTTCTACTTTTAGGTGTCAAGATGAATTAATATTAAATCGCCTCGATCAAATTCACTGTTTTCGCAAATCTCACTTTGGCTCTACTGAAAACTCAACGTGTTTAGTGGCCGACAGCCCAACATCCGAAAATCTAGCCAAACTGTGAAAACCGGCATGACTGCACACGCACATTCACAACCCACACCGAGCAAACAGTTTGTCTCGAAAATTGCTTACGGTGAGTAGCACCCAGCTATTATAACATATTCTGGTCAGCTATTCACATATAGAGACGGAACATTTGGTGTTCTTGTCATGTTCATTCCATACTATCAAGCTCAGATATCAGTGACAAAGTTACGATGATGTAGAAAATTACTTGCGGTGAGTAGCACCCAACTATTATAATATCTTCTGGTCAGCTATTCACATACGAAGACGAAACATTTGGTGTTCTTGGCCATGATGATCTCATACTATGGCCATGATGATCTCATACTATTGAGCTTAGATATCACTGACAAAGTTACGATAGTGTAGAAAATTACTTGTGGTGAGTAACCCAGCTATTATAACATCTTCTGGTCATCTATTCACAAATGGGCCAACGGGGATGAAACATTTGGTGTTCTTGGCCATGGAGAATTGAAGATACTCGAGGAATTGCTCGGTTAGAAAGCGTTTGGATCCATGGATTAAAGTTTAGTATGTGTTATGTCTGATATGTCACATCAGATGTTTGGACATCAAACTGAAGGATTAAACGTAAACTAATTATAAAAATAATTGCAGAATCGGAGGATTATTCGCGAGAGGAATTTATTAAGCCTAATTAATCCATGATTAGCAGATGTTTACTGTAGTATCATATTGTCAAATTATTACGTAATTAGGTTCATTAGATTCGTCTCGTGAATAATCCACCGATTATAAATGAGTTTTATAAATAGTCTACATTTAATACTCTAAAATACCATTAAAACATCTGATGTGACATGACTAAACTTTTAAACTAAAGAATACTTAAAATGGTCAAGAGCGAAATCTGTAGCACGCGGTCTACGTGACGGTGACCTTTTCACCGAGATATCGGTGACAAAGTTAGGATGTTATTTGAGGATCTCATTTGCCGTGGCACACAGCAGCCATCGCGGAAGTAGTGACTAGTAATTCACTTCACTGCAGAACTGTGAACACCTGTGCAAGTGATGCAGTGACAACAACTGGGTTGCATGATCCGAACTTTGAAAAGATTCTAGCCCTTGTCCTAATTCAGCAAAACTGCATGATACCATGCAACTCTCAGAATGATTCACAGCTGACGAACTAAATGCAGGCAGAAATTTTAATTGTAGCATGCTTTGCTTTTGCAAACTATGAATTGGTTACACTTTCATGCCAAACAACAACTGAGCAAAGCTTTCCAGCATTCTCTTCTTTAGCTCGCATGTTGTTGCCTTGCATAACAGTAATAATTTACATCAGTACAATCCTACTACAGCTCTGTCAAAATACTTGTCACTGCATGACAACCATTCACCTCCGAACGCTCCCGCATCTGGGGGCGAAACTACAAACACACGATGAGGTAAATGGAAACAAACAGAGCATTTTTGAAGCTTTGAACTATGCGTTCATGGCCAGATAAGAACCACAGCTGGTCTCTTTTCTTGTGGAACACTAGCACGGCTTCGATCTGCCTCTCGCATTTAACAGGAAAGCAGCCTCTTTTTCGTGTTCACTGCATCAGTTCCTACTCATCTGTCCACGGCATCAGTAAAAAACAAAAATTTACAAGCACAGCCTCGTCATCTCTCCATCCGCTTCCTCCGGAGGTGCCTGCGACTTGAGCAGAAGCTCACTATCAGCAGCACATCTCTTGTATGGCACAAAGCCTCGCCTGCACTTGGAACCTGGGCTCGTCGCACGTTTTCTTGAATTTGGAAGAGGCGCCGTATTGTCTTCGCCTCCTTTTCCATGGCTGCATGATTCCGAAGTCTCTGAATTCCGAGCTGCTGTTTCAGGCACGCTGCATGAGGGCGTGTTCGACTCCGTCCAAGAATCTTCCCTCTGCGTGCAATTGTAGCCTGCAGCTTCTGAAGTTTGGTGTTGATGATGCTGTTGGTTCGAGGCTACCACCTGTGGGTTTGGCAGCTGGTAGCTGAAACATGGGAGAGCAGAATGCAGGGAGAAGAACTGTCCATGGGGAAGATAATACAAGAACTGGTGTGTGCTGTTCAAGTTCAGCCAGGGGTTCCATGTGTTTTCTTCTGCTGCGCCATGGCAGGAGAATTCCCCAGCTCCACTAGTTGGTGTCTCAGCTGAAGCAGCATCCCCTTCCATGTCTGCCACAGTTTGCAGGTTGCTGGAGTTGGGAGTGGACATCTGATGCAAACCATTCAGCTCAACTCTCTTGCCAAATAGCCTGAGGACCGGAGCTTTGACCTGTCACATGTAGCTTCTTTGCAGGAGCTACTGCCCTTGGCCTCCTGAAATGCATATCAAAGGAATCTATCAGGATTCAGGATTCCAAAAATTATTAGCAACAACCCCAGGATTAAAGAGTTGTGTTGACAAGGTGAAGAACTGTCGAGATCAGATGGCTGATATATTTTTGTACAATATAAAGGCCATGTTAATTTTATCTTTTGATAGCTACCGTTACTTTTAGAATCTAAAGCTCAAACAAACAGTCTTCCGTAATTGTATAATCTAGAAATAAACTTGAATCTAGAAGCCGAAAAATACTAACTTCTTCGGATTCTCACCAATTAGATACTGAGAACTACTGAAAATCTCTTGCCTCAATCTGAAACAAATATGTGCTATATCATGTTTAGTAAGAATATACCTTGACATTTGCAGAAGGCAATTCCAGAGCCGGATCATCCGTTGCTATGCTCGGAGTGGGGCACCTCTCCATGTCAATCGTCGAGGCCGGTGATCCGCCACTATCACTTGGCAGGGCATCACATCCTATCTGCGCCGCCGTCAACACCGACGTCGGCGACCCGTTGTCCTGGTCGTACAGAGACGGCACCTGCAGCTGCTGCTTCTCGAGCTGCTTCAGTGCGGGGATGTGCTTGCGTGGGTACGGATGAACAGGCCTCCTCTTCGGCCGCGGCGGGGGGATCTGAATCGACGGCGCTCCGGCGCCTGAGCTGTTGCAGTTGTCCCCGGATGAATCTCGGATGACCTGCAGATCGTGCGAAGCGGACGGCGGTCAGCGAAAAAAAAAGACACGGCCTTTGAGTGCGGCGGCATGGATGGCAGTCTTTGCTCTCCATGATTGAGCAACTTACATCACCTTGCAAGCAACACAATCCATGGAGGTTTTTTTCAAGTTGAGAGAGGGAAATTGTGTGCGCGAGAAGGCTGTGAGACCTTGGAGAAGAACTTCTGCGCGTGGCTCCTGATCTGCACAGCAGTCTTGGTGCCTATGTGATCTGCAGACTTCAGGCAACCCTTGTCAGTAAAAAAAACAAGGCAAACCAGAGACTGCTGTTCATGGCAGTTCATCCAGCTTCTCGCAGAGGCAAAATTTAGTACCTTGGATGCGGCGCCAGGCACGGCCATGGAGCTGCAGGGCTTCCAAGAACAGCCTGTGCTCGTCCTCGGTCCATTTCTCCCGCTGCTTCGTTATCGTGTACGGCTTCCGCTCCTGAAAGGCAAGGACCAGATCATGAGCTTCACGAGATTTGCCTCCTTTTTCAGTTTTTTTTTTGCAGTGATTTGCATGCAGAGAATTTGTACCTTGGGAATCCGCGCATCGTCTGTCATGTCCATGCCACTGGAATCCATAGCATCTGTGAGGTTTTCCATGAGGTTCTGATGCCCAAAGTGATCAGCAGCAACAACAGGTCCTTGATCAGTCCTCGCCATAGTTTCCTGCAAGCAGACAAGGAGAAGAATTGATTGGATTCAATTTCATGGGGAAAAATCCAGCCTTTCTGCCATGGAAGGATGATTCGAAACCGAAAGAACCAAAATTATCATCGGATAGAAGGACCGATCCATTACCTGAAAACGCGGCATCTCCAGACTCTGTGAATCCAAGTATCAACAAAGCCAAACTCTAACGAACGCGACCAACTCCACAGCTCAGCTCAGCTCACCGATTCCAAGAACCAGCCATGCGCTTGAGCAAGCCACCAAACCAAGAACAGCAAGAACAGAAACCACCAACCACCAACCACCAACCAAGCTCTGAATCTTTGTGGAGAGACACCTGATGAGAGCACAGGAAGGAGGCCAACGCAAGAAACGGGTCACCGGGAAGGCGAGGGGGAAGGGGAGTAGAAAAAGGGCAAAGGGCAGGACGCCACGTCGGACTGGATTTTTCTTGTCCCTTTTTCTTTTTCTTCTCTCTCCCCTCGCTTGCACTTTTTCGCCTCGATCCTGTGGAGAGTGGAGAGTGGAGAGTGGAGAGCTCGTTGAGCCGCTCGATTCTTGTGGCTCTCGCCGCTTCACGGCGTTGCTTCTTCGTGTGTGGTTAGTGGATATCAATGTCATTCCATTCAAACGTCTGCTCGGATCGATTAGATGATAAGAGAAGACGATGGTAGCTAGCAATATCTATTTAATATACACTAGACGAAGATATTAAATTTCGATGGATATGATGATCCTAAATGAATGAGATAACATGTGATCTTTTTGGTTTTTCTTTACAAAGATTTAAATGATTCTTCCTTTAAACCATCTATCTTATTTAGGATTCGATTACAACGATTGAATTTACACTAGCTACGTATCCATAAGTTGCGACGAAATAAATTACAATAATTTAAAATAGGGAAAATTACTCACATGCCATTATAATTTTTAGAAATTGCTTATATGTCACTGTCAGTGACTGTGGCGGTCCCCATTTGTCAGTGACACACCGATGCATATTAGCAAATCGTGAAAATTATAATGGCACGAAAAAAATTAATCCTTTAAAATATGATAGTAGTTTCATGTTACCATTTTCACAGGAAAATGTCTATATCGGTTTCATCATAAGTATTACTTTCGTCCATTTTTAAATGGCACAGATAACTTTTATCGTAATATTTTACTATTCTTATTTCAAAAAGATTTTAAAAAAAAGACGAATGAACAAACATTGTGATAAAAGTCAATAACAGAGTACATATTTTACTGACAATAAGAACTCACATGTCAATGAGAAGAATTATGTTATTGTCGCCACCACTAACTACCTTTAAAGTAATATAGAAATATATATGAAAAGCAATACACATTAAATTTAATTTTAGGCTTATTCTATTAAAGTTATATCATATAATAAAAAGCATCTCATTCTATATACAAAATAAACATATTACATATATCTCGTATCAATACTAGATCTACGCTTACATTGGAACTAGGTACTGTTTGTTTCAGCTTCTGACAGGTGTAACTACTTCTACAATCTGATGTGAAAACAAACGGTCTAAATTTTAGACTTAGATTGTGAGAATCAGTAGCTACAGAATCTAGAAATAAACTAGAATCCAAAAACTGAAAACACCAACTACTCAGCCTAGTTAACTACCGAGAATCTCTAACTATTAGAAGCTGAAACAAATAGGCCCGTTGTATGATCTGACAGATATTGTCAGTGTTAGGCACGCATGTGGGTGTAGTAAAAAGTGAGTGAGCTTTCGTGGGGTTGCACGAATCGCCGAGCGAGAGGGGGCTTGCTGTCCATTCCATTCGGGTGCTATGGTAGTGTGCCGATAAGATCGAAGAATGTTAGGCTGCTGGTGTGTGGTGGATGCATCACTTGAGTGCCCTGCCAAATCACCCGGTGAAAACGCACTTAACCACGACGATTTCAGCTGTGGTCTGCTTGATACGTCTGTGTTTGTTTACCAGCTACCGTGTGTGTAAGTACGTGTTTGTTTTCTCTGGTCTAAAATTTAGTCCCGTCACATCGAATATTTAGATATTATTTTATAGTATTAAATATATATTATTTATAAAATCTATTCATAATCGGTGGATTATTCGCTAGGCGAATCTAATAAGTCTAATTACATCATGATTTGACAATATGATGCGATAGTAAACATTTATTAATCGTATATTAATTAGGCTTAAAAAATTGTCTTATGAATAATCCTCTGTTTCTGCAATTATTTTTATAATCAGTTTAAGTTTAGTCTTTCGCATTGATATCTAAACATACATAACACGGAAAAAACTTTATCTGTGGAACCAAATTTAATTGAATTGAATTCCAGCGGTGGTGTCACCCGTCCGTTTGACGTGACTCAGATCGAAGATATTTCAGAGGAAATCTGGTTTCGAAATCTCGGATGATGTCAAACCGTTGGATGGATGGAGATATTATTTGAGTAATTGAGTTCTATTTTAAACTAAAAATAAAATTAAAAATATATTTTATTATACAAAATCTAGATGGTCAGAAAGGAATTGCTCCTATGTTTTAGATTGTGTTTGGTTCCATCGACTAAAATTTAATGTTTAGCAAGACACTAATTTGAAGACTAAACGTGAACTGATAATAAAAATAATTACAGAATCAGAGGATTATTCGTGAGACAAATTTATTAAGCTTAATTAATTCATGATTAGCAAATGTTTACCGTAGCATCACATTGTCAAATCATGACGTAATTAAGCTTATTAGATTCGTCTCACGAATAATCCGTTGATTATGAATGAGTTTTATAAATAATCTACGGCACTAAATTTCGTACTTAGGAAACAAACTGTACCTTAATTTAAGCTTTTGTTCATAGAGGGGAGAAATATCTAATATCTTGGTAGGAGCAGACCAGTCTCTGTTTGGATGGATAAAGTTGAAAGAGAAAAGTGCAGACAGAGGAGCTGTATGGTGGGCCCACCTGCTCGCTTTTTTATCACACGTCGAGGCGTACACGCAGCGCCAACTCAGCATCTGCCACGTGTCGCCCAACCGGACGCGCACCGCAGTGCGGTGAGACTGGAGAGGAAGAGACGGACGGTCCGTGGCCACAAGATTTGAGAGAATCCTCGGCCACATGTTTTGCGGACGGCTCGTTGTTTTCTCCGGTACCGGTAGTAGTATACTTTAGGCAGTTTAGGGCGGCGAGACGATGTGACATGACATGTGGACCCTTCATGCCACGTGGCTGTGTTTCTTGACGCTACTTCTTTGCCTCCGAAATATAGATTGGGGTATAATTAAAAACGAGTCGTTTAAGAAAAAAGATTGATCACCGTCTAGTACTTTTCTAACAATTAAAATCCAAAACAGAACGTCTATATGTGGTATGGATCACATTAAAGTTAATGGGTCTCGCACCTAAAAATATTTGTTTCTAACAGAAAAGGCAAAACGTGAATACATGGTAAGATTCGTTGCGTGTGAAAAGAAGCAAGGAGACCCTATTTTAGGGTCTAGCCTCTCACCTAAAATGGGTATTGTGTTTGTCTACTATGTTGAAGTCAGATTTTGTATGCAAAAGCTATATGAAACACCTATTTTTATGTTTGAGTATCGTAATGAGTATGCTGCTGAGTATGTAAGTGATAGTGTGCTTGCGGCTACATGCTTCTCAGTTTACAAGAAAGTAACTGATGCATGCTCAAATTGTGAGAATCAGTAGTTACAAAATCTGAAAATAAACTAGGATTTAAAAGCTGAAAAATATCAGTTTCTCTAAATTCTCATCAGCTAGTGAGAATCTCTAACTATTATAAGCTTCCCAAACAGACACTTAATGTTTACATAGATTAAAAAGATTACGGAAAATAGTTTTACCATTGATGATTATTTCACGACCTTACGTGATGAGCAAACTTAACAGAAGCAGAAACTTTTATGTTTGGATACATATACGTATATATATATATATATATAATAAATATTCAAAAAGATCAAAATATTGTTTTTGGGTAGGTTATCGTAGGCTAAAAAAATAGTTGAATAGAGTAACGAGTAATGAAATCTGATACCTATAATATAGGTAATTAAAAATTATATTTTATAAATATTAAGTTGCTATATTTAGACCAAACTATGATACTCCCCCAATCAATTTTAGCACATTTTAAAGTTTAAAATTTGTCTCAAATATAGCAACTTATTATTTGTAAAAAAACCACTTTAATCTTAAAATACTCATATTACCCTTTGATTTTATTACTCATTTCTCGTCTAATTACAAATGCTCCACACTTACATGCTCCAATTAATGAAAATGTTACCGTCTTTTTGACGTGGTGATAAGAGCATGATTTTACCGACCGACTTTCTAATTTTGTTGTCCATAATTACACACATGTTAATTAGTGTAGTGTATATGGTGTGTGTGTCGAGTTTTCTTCTGGAAAAAGTTATATATACACGCACACTGGCGTCATCCTTACATTCTTGACATGTCGGCTGCTAGCTGACAACTTCTATGAAGTTAGCTACAGTAATAAATATAAGAGAGTGTACAAATTATGTTGATGTAGGTAGATTTTATTAACTAGATTAGATTATTAGCTACAAGTATATATATATATATTAAACTGATGTGTATATATATAATTAAAATATAAAAATAGAAGCTAAAATAATAGCAGTAATGCACACAAACTCGAGGGGAGCGAGTAGATCGACTACTATAGTGTAAAACTAAGCCCTGTTGGGTTTTTTAGTTCAAAAGTTTAGCTCCGTCGTGTCAAATGTTTGTTTTGGAGTATTAAATATAGACTATTTATAAAGGAAAAATTGATCATATACCCTCTATTTAGATGAAAATTGAGGATTTACACTCCTGGCCCACATGTCATTGACCTATGTGAACCCCACATGTCATTGAGATGTGGTGGGTAAATTCTTAATTTTCATCTAAAGGGTGGGTATATGATCAAATTCCCCATTTATAAAACTCGTTCATAATCGGTGGATTATTCGCTAGACGAATCTAATTAGCCTAATTACGTCATGATTTGACAATGTGATACTACAGTAAATATTTACTAATCATGATTAATTAGGCTTAATAAATTTATCTCGCGGATAATCTTCCAATTCTACAATTATTTTAATAATTTATTAACAGTTGTAATCTTTCGAATTAATATCCAAACTTTCAGATGGATTAATCGAAGAATATTTGATGATTTGTCACTCTTAAAAATGGGTTTCGATTATTTGTCACTTTAGGCCCACTGTCGTACACTCAAATGATCTCACATGTCATCCACACAAGTGACAAATAATCAAAATGTACAAATTTTTTAGTGGCAAATGGATCAAATTTCCCTTAAACGAACCAAATATCCGTAAACTTATGCAGGTTATCAGGCTGAGGCTGTCGCTGTCGGTGGTTTTGGTTGGGCGCGGTGGCTCGGGCGGTGAAGCCTCCTCACCCACCGTTTGCGACCACCACGGCACCAGGTTTGTCGCCGCCAAAGAATCTGACCTGGCAATGCTGACTGGTAAAGCAATACCCCCCTGAATAAAGTACTCTACTCAAAGGAACTCTAGGCTAGGAGTGACCACGAGTTGTCGCCCAAATAATTTGTTAATTTGTTCTTATCTTCGTCTAAATTTATATAGCTGATAATAAATCTATATATATATATATATAGCCTGCTTAATTGGTGACTCTCTTGAAGCTTGTTACCTGATCGGGTTCCCTGGTGGTTTTTGGTTTGTAAGGTCCTCTGGCCGGCTGTGGATGCGGTCTCAAACTCTGTCAGGCGCGTTTTTGTGTCATTTTAGCAGGAGAACTTGTTTTGTAACAAGACGTATGATGTTAGTGGGACGGGTCCGTGTGTGGCCGTTGATGGTTTGTAATCGTCAGACGCGTTGTTCTGAACTCGTAGGTTACATTTCTTTAATGGAAATAGGAGGGGGCTTATGCCTGCTCTTTTTCAAAAAAAATATATCAATTTATAGATAAATCTAAACAATATCAGAAAATCTTATAATATGAAATGGAGAGAGTACTTGACTTTATTATTACGGTACTCTACGTAATAAAACATACAATTATTTAAGTTAATAACATACTGAGCATAATAAAAAAACAAACAAAATTATAAATGTGATAAATTATTAAATCTTTACTACTACTATTAGGTAGTATGTGAGATCGGACTGTAGAGAGCTTGTGGCGGAGGAAAGAGAGCCGACTTACCCATTTTTGAACCCTAGTGGGCAAGTACGGCGCAGCCAATAAAGAGTAGGATATTTCGCAAAATTGGTCGCATGCATCGACTTTTGTTAACCTTAATCATTAGCGGCTGATTACTGATAATTAGTATATTTTTATCACTATTTCACTATTTATTAGTATTGATTATACTAAGATTGATAATAATTGATATTTTATTACTAATTTACAATTTGTTATTCTCATTTCAATCACTCTCATCCACTGATAAAAAAAATAAACCATGCATCCATCACCAGAAAATATTGTATTTGTCACCATACTATCATCCTCGAGATGCATGAATGCAAGCGAATTGTTAGTAGGAGTACTCTGAGATTTTATCACTTGGCATGTTTGTGCAAAAGCTTTTATCATTATGCTGAACGAACAGATGCGCATCTCATAGCTTACTACTACCAACACACGATATAAACAGAACACTCCCTAACATAGCTAATAGCTTTGCTCTTGACCGCCCACCCTGTCGCCGTGACACCGCCAATGCTGCCGGCTGCTGGCTGCCACGATGCTACCCTGCCAGGTTTGTAGGGATCCATCGGAGGATCGAGATTGTAATCTTTTTTTGCTAGCGGTTTGTAGAGCGGAGCGAAAAAACATAGAATGGATCGAGCAGCGTCAAACACCCCTTAATCCGGTATAGGATTCTCGTCTGGAGCAGGGATAGGTCTGGACTGATAGCCTAGCATGCCTCACAAGCCATAATCGGTATTCACAAAATTTGTTTATTGGCCTGCGGCAAATACAAACACATTCAACATCAGTGATTGAATGCAGTTCTACAAGAGACGTGTGATTAACAGAAGAAAACATGTAGCGAGAAATGTCAGATAATAGCATGTTGATGTACTTCATTATGTTCAGTAGTTTCTTTTTTTTTTTAGTTTTCAAAAGAATACCTCTCAGTTGCTGGCACTTGATGCATTTTCAAGACTTCTAATTTTCTCCCTCAATCCTCGGTTCAGGCTTCTGCATAAAAACCTATTGAAAATTTGATTATTACATTTTGTATTGCCTTATGTACAACTAGGTCATGAATAAATAGCAATAAATGTCGTACAAAAGCAGTCACACAAATGGTAAGAGACCTCCCTACTTAAAGGTGTAAAGCCCAGCTTTATCAGTTTGAAAGTTAAACAAAAAAGATGAAAATTTGCATTAGATTTGGTTCACCTTTTTAAGTTCTATTATTCGAACAAGCCGTCAGCAAATGACATTTGTTAATATTTATTGTAACAGTTATCAAGGATTCAAGGTTGTCAGCAAAACAGTTACATTAAAGTTTTTTGTTTACACATACAACTAAGGGCATATAAGCAAATGTGTTTGCTTACCACTTATAAAACATTGGCAACAAAACAAATAAACTTTAACAAGTGTGACTAGAAATGAATAATGATAATGTCATTCTAGTCTTTGCCCTTCCATGTATAGCATCAAAATTAGTAATAAAAATTATATGTTTAAATTAGAAGAAAACCCGAACCTGTTACAGCAGTACTGATTATAGGTGTCCAATAAAAATATTAGGAGCCACACAACATCCTGGTCATATTCTCCTCTGGAGTAGAACTCTAGACTGAACAAATTAATGCTGACTGTAAAATATCAAAACATGCTATCTGTCCAGGAGTGTATTGATGAAAAAATTCATGTACTCAAAAAGGAATTTAGCCTCCTAGTCTTCATGAATGATTCAATAGGTAATGGTTATAATGCATGTTTGCCACATCGTCGCTGTCATTCTTGTATTGCAAAAGATGGTATAAGGTGCATCATTTAGGACTAGAAAAGCGGCCAAAAAAGTGTCAACCTTCATTTCCATGCAAATATTTTCTGGCTGTTCCAGCAAGCAATGAAGTCGACACACTGCCATTGCCCATAACACAGACGAAAGATATTACACCATCACTTTCTTGAAGGGATGTTGGCTATAAATGCACCTCTATATAATGTAGTACATTTAAAGAAAGATATTACGGCGGCAAAGATGGTATCACAACCTAAGCCCTTTAGTACATTGTCACCAGTAATCTTGACAAGAGCATGATCCATCCTTGAAATGATGGAAGCGCTGTAAATCTCTGATGATGATTTCTCGTTCAGTGATCTTGGTAATAAACTTCATTGCTGTATGGCAATCACTGCAGACACGGAGATTCTTTATTATGTGGATCACTGATCCTGGGACAGAATTCATTAGAGAAAAAGCAACAGCAAGCTTTTCACTATGGATTCGCAATGCAGACTCTTTCTCCTCTTCATCCAAATCATGCAGAACAGAGCCTGTGTTTGGCACATAGCCTGCTTCTTGCATTCTTTCAAGCAGTTTCTCCAAATAAGAATGGATCTCCTTGTGTTGAGGGTGACTCTTGTCCCCAACATAAAACAAGTGGGTTTTACCTTTCAACTCAACTGAGCTATACCCAGGAGGTTTTTCTATTCCTCTTGTTTTAACCAGAAATCTCATTCGTTCCACATCTTTCCACATTCCAGCTTCTGCATATATATTGGACAACAGAATGTAGTATCCAGAATTGGTTGCATCCAATTCAAACAATCTTTTTACAGATATTTCTGCAAGCTCAACATTTTTGTGGATGCGGCATGCACCAAGAAGAGCTCCCCATATAGCAGCATCAGGTTTGACTTTCATTTCTTTAATGAGGCCATAAGCTTCATCAAGACAACCGGCACGGCCAAGAAGATCCACCATGCAACCATAGTGCTCCACACCAGGTTCAATACCAAATTCGTGCTTCATGGCACTGTACCAATGACGGCCCTCGTCCAAAAGACCAGCATGGCTGCAAGCAGCTAAAACCGAGATAAACGTTATGTAGTTAGGCCTTACACCCGATCTCTGCATCTCAGCTAAAAACTTCAAGGGCTTCTTGTCCATGACCATGCATGCCATAGCCAGTAATCATGGCAGACCATGAAAGGATGTTCTTTTCCTTGATTTTTCGGAAGGCCTTGCTTGCCATTTCAACTCTTCCACATTTACTGTACATATCAACTACAGAAGTCCCAACGTAGACATTTTCCTCCAAACACATTCGTACCACCTTTCAAATGTATACAGTAGGAAATTTCAAACATAATGGAAAATAGATACAAAAGCATAGAAAATGCAAAACACATGAATATTTTTTATCCATGTCCTTGTGAAGACAATGAGCTTATGTGTATGCAAATAACATATTAACATGTGACAAAAAGAAAAATATTCAAGAAATTGCAAATAGTGAATTTTACAGTTTGGACACCTCAAATAGATTTGCACTTTCTAGGGGTCCAAATTGTTGATTTCACTGTGAAGAGATAATGAATACGTGTAAATGCAAAGTAAGAGTTTGTGGACTTTCAGTCTTCAGTGCTCGAAATATTATGCGCTATGTACTTTCAGGATTTTGGCCCAAGATGAAGTTTTAATTACTAGTGGAAGTTAAGACTTATTATGTTAGTTACATCCAACAAGGCACAAGGCAGAGGAATACATGTACTATAAAACAATATTTGAATTTACTAACAGTATATTAGTAGTTTCTAGCAAGGTTTTGGAGAACCTTTATGTATTGTTAGGTGCTATAGAGCCTTCAGACTACAAAAACTTGTCATGAACTTCATTCCCACGGTGAGGCACTGAGCCCCTTCAGAAACTAATATGTAAGGCTTCAAACAGAAAATGAAAGTGGTCAATCAACATCTTGTCATAGATCTAATGAGTAACTCACCTGATTATGAATACGCTTTCCAGTCTGTATTGTCCCTGCATGCGCGCAGGCCAGCAGCACTGCCGACAATGTCACGGCATTGCATCTAATTGATCCGCCAACATTCAGCAGTTTGCTATACAACCCAAGTGCTTCTGCTGAAATCCCATTCTGTGCGTACAAAGCAATCATCGAATTCCAGGACACCAAATCTCTTTCCATTGTATCGAACACCTTTCTTGCAGCCACCATGTCTTGGCTGCCGCCCTTAGCGTAAGCATCTAGCATTGTGTTGACCACTCCAGAATTACTTTCCAAGCCAATCTTTGCAACAAGAGCGTGGAAGCTGGCCGTAATGCCACGGTCGGGGACACGTGCTGAAGCAGAGAATGCCACGACGGCGGCTGCCGCATCAAACAAGGAAGCAGAATCAGAGGCAACCATGGCGCGGAAGAGGGCTAGAGAGTGATAGACTAGATTGTTGCGTACATAACCAGAGGCCATAGCGGTGATGATGACGGGGTTGGGGTCAGGGATTTCGTCGAACGCCCTGCGGGCGTCCATGGGGCGGGAGCAGTCGTGATACATGCGGAGAAGAGCGGAGGCGGAGTACGGATCATAGGGGAATAGGCCCGAGCGGAGGGCGAGGAGATGCAGCTGGCGGCCGGCGGCGAGGGAGGTGGCCGTGGCGGCCGCGCGGAGGGCCGGGGGGAGAGCCGGGCGGAGCGCGGCAGGGGTGGCGCGGACGGCGGCGGCGAACGTGGCCAGAGCGGCGACCGCGTCGCCGGAGGATAGGAGGTCGGCCACAGCGGCGGACCAGGACGCGGGGTGGGACGGGTCCACGGCGCGGAGGAAGAGAGCGCGGAGGGAGGGGCTGGGTGTCGAGACGTCAGGCTCGCGTTGGGGATTGGAGGTGGGAGTTGGGTCGGGAGGTGCCGTGGCCGGTGGGTCAGGGAGTGGCGGCACGACGCTTGCTGCCGCCATTGCTAAGCCGCCGAAGACAGTACTGCTTCCTCGAGGGAAGGAAGCTCTTTTACTCGGAAAAAAAACTAAAAGGCATGTTTGGGTGAGCTGAGCTTCTTGTCGACGGATAATCTCAGTATCTAGTTTGTAGATGAGTATTGAGTATCTAGTTGATGAAAATTTAGAAAAGTTGAAAAAATAATTATATATAAAAATAATAAAATCAAAATATGTACTCTATATGATTTTTTCTTTCACTTGTTCCATTGTTAGTACGAGACAAATCGAAGCACGTTGGAAGTAAGGGTTTAGAATCAATGACGAATGAAAATAAAGGCAGTCTCACACTCTCCCAATCCATGAGAGCCGAATGAAGTGGTTATTTTGTCCTCCTACATTTGTGGTAGGACTAGTGCCACCTTTCTCGAGTTTTTTATTTTCTCCTCCATTTGTGGTAGGATTAGTGCCACATTTCTCGAGTTTCTTCCTCCAAAGTGCTAGATACATTTAGAGTCTAACTAGTCCACCTCACCTCAACTCGATTATGATGATGGTCATTTTTTCCATCTTTATGAGATGTTCATCGGGATAATTTTCGATGGATAGCCAATTAGTCCACCTACATGTTACCCAACATGGTGAATAAATGTGTAGGAAAGTGTAGTACTCTCGAATCTTATGATCGACTCTAATGAAATAGAGACAATATTTATTTATACAGGTTCAAGACTCCCAACGAATAATAGTCATGCATACTAGTTGTTGTGGATTTAATACATGTCTAGGCTTTACAAAGCAATGAGTTCCGAAAGTGATAAGCCTAAGCGATGAAAGTATAAAAGCACGCCTTTGTGGGTGCTTCGCCCATTTTTATAATAAAGAGGCGAGCCCAACAATCCTAGGACTCTATTCTGAGTTGGTTCCCAAATATTCAGGATTACATACCAAAGCCAGACCCTATTTCCTAATTACAATAATCCTAGCACACATATATCTCTTTATACTAGATTATAGTGTTCGACTTTTGGATAATACTCCGATCTTCCTTACCGGAATCGAACCCCTCTTCAAGACCATACTGGATTCCAATATTGGGCTTGTCTTTCTCTTGAACTAGACTAATAAGCCCATCGTAGGGTACCCGGGGTCATATCCCGACAACAATGCTCTCCATGGCATTGTTATAACTCTTCTTCATGTCACACATGATTGTGATAAGGAAAGGTAGCAACACTGATGAGGTCGAGGTTGTAAGCTACCATACTTTTGTGACACGATGAGTAGCTCCTACCTCTCCTGGATGCTACAAAGCAAGGAAGGATTCGTGAAAAGACTAGATATATGTCAAAGCTAGTCCTAATTGTTGGACTATGGATAAAAGTCCCCCACCTCTCCCACTATAACATCTAGGTTTTATGGTTGGGTTGGCTAGGTGGGGTGAGCCTAACATGGTATCAGAGCCAAGGTCCTGGGTTCGAATCCCCCTGGCCACGCATTTCCGCATTTCCGCTGCGTGATTTTCCCCTGCGCCTATCTAGTGTGCTGAGACTCTGTTGCGGGCTATGCCGGGCCTCTAGAACCTGCTTGCGGGCTACGCAGGGCTCGCACGTCGTAGGGGGAATGTTGGACTATGGATAAAAGCCCCCACCTCTCCCACTATAACACCTAGGTTTTATGGTTGGGTTGGCTAGGTGGGGTGAGCCTAACACTAATGATCACCTCCTATCTTAAGCTCATCGGCCATCATCAAAAAATCGATCTAGAAGGTGCCCCAAGTCCAACATGCGCTTGGACCTAGTACTAGACAAGATTCGGGATTTGCACCAAAATGGGTTGACCATCGTGATGTGGTTAAATATTTCCTATGTCGATATCTAACCTCATTGTGGGAGCGCTCTTAGTTTGTATAGTTGTATATTGGTGCCTCCGACGTCATCCAAACGTGCATTGATGATGCCATAAATTAAACTTGGACCAAGTCATCCTACTCAAGATCATCCTAAGCATTGATGCCATCATTGTTTCTATTCTGCTAGACAAAGAGATAGCCCTATATGACAACCCAAACATGGGTAATGATCTAGGAGACACTCTTGAAATTTGACACCCAATGGCCATTAGGGTCATGGGGAAATAGGATACGAATGTGTTGTGCATGTTCGGAATTGGTAGCAAAAGTGATGAAGATGGTGGTGATAGCCATGACTGCTAAAGTGATGACAGTGCTCATGGTGGCCAAAGTGACGGTGGTGGGTACGGTGGCTAGGGGCAATGATGTAGATCATGGTGGCCGAGCGACATGGGTAAAAATCTAGTGACAAAGGGGATACAACGGTGCACAAGAGGAGAAAGAAAATGTATCTATACTTGAGAAACTCAAATTCCTTATCGACCTCACCTCATGTGCCACTACAACCCATGGTGACCAGGGCCTAAACTAGGTGCCAAATAATGGGGGTGTCATCCTCTCTACCGAGGCTTGGGCCATTAGGCTAGAGGAGCATTTCGTCATGAGTATGCATAGGAGAGACATCCTAGCCCTAAAGAAGCAGCAGAGTCGACCCCTAAGCAAGGGGCGGGTAGATTCTGATTTATGGATTATGCCTGGCTGCATAAGTCTCATTGTGCCTTACCCTTTCTCCCTTTTCACTTTATGCAGATTGTGGTGGCCTTACTCCTATGTCAAGTTTTAGGATCATGACCTCTATCTTAAGGCTTTGTTTATGAACAAGGAGAAAGAAACCTATGGAAAATTGTCTCAAGGGAAATTTTCTTGTGACACATACCCCTTCAATTTCCATGGGAAAATCCTGGATAGGATAATTTCCATGGGAAAAAATCCCGGATAGAATAATTTCCTAGCTATTGTTTGGGAACAAGGGGTAAAATCCCTAGAAATATAGAACCACGTGTCCGCAATCAAATTAAGAGCCATAAACAACTAATATGGCATCCTTCCAACTACTAGACAAAGCAAACACAAAATCCATCCACCATAGCAGAATCATGCCAAAACCAGAGTATCAAACACATCTCATGAACTTAAATATCTCAGTAACACGCTCATCAATCACATCAATGGTGACATAGGTCTAAACATTGCTCTTATCATCCATCTCCAAGATAACAAAATCAACTAAAATGTGAAGCTGTCAACTATCACAGGGGACATCAACCAAAATGTTTGTCTGATGATGATAAGTTGTAATATTACTATCAACTAAACACAACTAAAGCACAAAGCACATTAGTTTACTTCAGAACCATCTTTTCAACCCTAGGAAACTTTCATAGAGTCCTTCCTGGATTCCTCTAACAAAAGACAACACAATTAACACATTCAAGCATACAACTTAGAGACTCTAATATAACGAAATAAAATATGAAAGCACAATCAAATATACCCCATAAAATTAGTGGAGAGTACATTACAACAGATCCATAACACAATTCTACCTCACATGTCAAATATTAGAACACAATGAATAAAAACATGAGCAACTAAAATATGGATGTATTTTGAATGACCAACTTATTTTCCACTAAAAAAATAAAGTAGTGATAAAATTTAATTGGTGATATAATGGGTGTATCACAACAAAGTTACAATTAAGCATGTCTTGTATGTGCCTTCAAGTTGGCATTGAGTTGTCTATCTCATGTAAATTACCATTAATAGTTCACAATGTTCAAGCTACTGTTTTGGAATTTCAACCGGGGACTAGACTTAGCTTCAATTCCCAATGTTTCATAGCAATGTGGGTGATAAAAACTTAAACTTGTTCCTAGTGTTTTATAGCAATGTGGGCAATAAAAACTTAAACTATGTACAAACTTTCATAAAACAATATCTCCCTAATGATTAGGCATCTAAAAAGTCCTAAAGCCTTTGCCTTTTCTTCATCTGTTAACTCCCGAATTGATTGTACAACAAAAATACTGATGTCTCTGATGTTTTCTCCACTACCTTATGTTTGTTCCTTCTTAAATTCAAAATAGTTCTCAAGAACCAATGCTACTTGATTTTGTTTGTGCTTCTTTCTAGTAGCACCTTCTTTTCTCTAAGTTTGTAGGAGTTGAGTTTTCTCGTGTCTTGTCCATGTTTGAACTTGAAGTCTCTAGCCCATCTATATTTGAAAATGGATTCATAACCACATTAAGACTTGAATACTCTTGTGTTTTCTTGTTATGATTACTTAAAGGTGTCATTTATTTAGTTGATGTGAAACACAAATCTCATGTTGCAATACTTCTCATTCCAAATAAAAAGTTAGGAAATTATAACATTGTATTTATAATTAAAATCACTGATCAACATGAAACAAAAGTGCAAAGTTCAATCACCTTCATACAATGATGACAAAAGATTAAAAAGTGGGAATGGTTTCGAGCGAAACTTCTTAATCTTTGGGTAAGCCTATTGATCGCAATGTAAAAATATAGTTAAAATATAATCTTAACACCAATGCAATTCTACGCTATTAATTCAAGTGTAAAAAAATATTACGTGAAGTATTCTATTACAAAATGTTGATTCAACAATAATCATGCCAAGAGAGTCATTATAGTCCACACCACTTTCTTTTCATGCATTTTTTATAATTTTGTAATTCCCTTTGAGCTCCTTCCTTTTTCTTATCAAATACTTCTCCATCATGCAGTGTTCCAAGAATTTTGACCCCTAAATCTTGGTTGATTATGATCAATGTAATATATCAACCAATACTTTCTATAGTATAGAGTTCCATGATGCTCTTGCACCTTTCCTTGACATGGCTATAATTTCCACGAATATTAAAAACATAGTTTAGTCATTGCATTCTAATTTTAATATTTCATAATCCACATTACATGATCAAACTAGCACATAATAAATAAGCTCAGGCAAGGAATACTATGATTGTATAGAATGGCAGATGAAAAAAAAGCGAATTATCTATGTGAAAATGAGATGAACTAAAAATGTACCACTGCACGTGTGACTCAATCCAAGAATCAACAGTCAGCTAGTAAACTTCAAAAGTATATCTGAATTTGAATTCTAGAACTAGCAAAAGTTTATGCAATAAAACAATGCTTTTACTAGCTTGTTTACATCATCAGCACTTGTCAAACTAAGAAAGGGTGTATTTGGAGGACCTGGCAAAACTCTCTAGACCGAAAAGAAAGAAACACCACAAGAACAACTTAGAAGAACAATGAGCAAACAACTTAACAAGTAAATTATATTTTTATTAAATCTACTTTTGTACGAGTAATCCCTTTTGAGGTGTGCTATCATTTTTCAGTTAGTCCATCCATGCAATTAAGCATAATGCATTTTGTTTGCCTGTATAGTTCAAACGAAACGAGAAATGATGAAATTGCGGTGAACGTCGCCTGAATTTCCTCCATAAATGTTGCCATGTCCTCACCTATCTGATAACGAGCTACACACAAACATGCATAGCATCACACACATCAGGTAGATAGGCAAGAAGCAACCCTGCCACACCCTCACCTCGACAATAAATCCCTCCCCGATTTGCAGATGGCGAGAATGGCGGACTGTGCAGTTGATCTATTTTTGCGGATGGTGGAGATAGGAGACCTAGGGAGGAGGATAAAAAAAGGCTCACATGTTATCTCATGGACTGAGTTACGGAGAGGACCGCTTCACAATGTAGATCATGGTGGAGGCGATGGCCTCTTGCGGTAGAGATGATGATGATCGACACTTGCTAGAGAGACACGGTGGGGAAGAAAATCCAATCTAATGAGATGAGGGTCTAATCCTAAGGAAAACAACGTGGATTGGGCCGGAATTTTCCATCTCATGGGCTATCAAATGTACAAATAATTTAACATAGGAAAATTTCCACCGTAGGTTTCACACCCAAGAATTAGGTCGGGATCCCCATGTATCTCAAGACTATTGTATATACTATTGTTCTAACCTAATGACTGCTAAGAGCAAAGATAATAATTTAGCTTAGTTTTGTTAAATATAAGTGTCATGTTTCATAAAACCAATAATATAGTCAGTTCATATGATAACTTGGCTATTAGATTGGTTAAGATAAGAGATGCATTTAAGATATAATTATTCAATGATTCCATGTTCATACTATCAATTGTGCTTTAATCTCTGTGGTCACTTATAAAACAAAAATAGAAAACATACCCTGAACATAAGATATAGTCAGTGAAGTGATTGTTGTTCTGTCTAAATCACACCAAGGTTCTTTCCTGTATCTCTAAAACTAGGTATTGACCCAATTAGCCTAAATCCGTGACTCATCCCACACCGCTAGATTGGAAAAGAACAATTCGTGGCTACGCCAGAGCAAGGAGAGGGATCTGAGGGGAGAAAGAACCAGAGTGGGGAGGGAGATTAAGGGGAGAAAGCCGGGGGTCTCATCTAGGGTTATGGAAGGGGCCGACCTTGTTAGCGTAGAGTAGGGATAGGCTCCTTGGCCTTGTACCGGTGGTCAGAGCCATCGGAGACCACACCGGCCACTGCACATGAGAGAGGGAGTAGTAGCGTTGAAGTCATGGTCACGGCCGGCAAGACCATCGCTCTCGCTAGAATGGTAGCGGCGGCGACCATCGCTCTCGGAGGAGGATGCAGTGAGGATTTGCTGGGATGCATGAGGAAGATGCTAGTCGCTTGCAGTTTTGTAAGAACGGGCGAATATTTCTCGATCTCTATGATTAAGCCAAGCGACTCCTCCATCGCCCATTCCATTCTCTCTCTTATTTTCTCACTCCTCCACCTTGGATTTTTGTTGACGTGGATTCTATTTAGCCCATGTGATTCCTCTTACTATACTTGCTCTAAGGAGAAGGTGAGGGCTAGGCCAATAGAGTGGTCATGGTTGCAAAAATGGTTCCAAAAAAAACAAGCTTGTAATGATCATTGATTGATGTGATGGCAGATCTGAGGCCAAAAATTTGTTTCATAATATATCATCAATAACAACAAAACTAATATTATAAGACAATGTTTTTACCAATCTAATGATATCATTTGTGTATGACTATATACATGTATTATTAGTGCAATTATAAACTAAAAGTTTGAAAACATTAATTTTCTTTAGAATTATGGAATGGAGGGATTTTCATTAGAAAGTAGTAGAAACCAGTGACAGGTGGCTGCACAGATTTTATGTGCCCCCTACTTCATGGGCCCACATGCACTACAGTGCCTGTTTGAGTCTTTGGGCCAAAAAGTTCAAGTGCCAAATTACTGCGTCTGATCTGCGCCGTCCACTAGAACCACCTCCCCCGGTCCCACCCTTCTCCGCCGTCCGTTCACCACCCTCTGTAGCTAGGCCACCCCGGCGTCGCCCCCTCTCTCTCCACCTCTCGACATGGCGGCGGCGGCGGCGGCTCTCCGGTGCACCGCGCGGCGGGGACTAGGCGGTTGCGCCGCCCGGAAGACTGGGAAGGAATCTGCTTTCGCGCTGCTGGTAGGTGCCGCGGAGCCTTGCCTGCGGGGCCGGAGGAGGGACGCAGGGGTTCGGTGCAAGCGGAGCGCGGCCGCCGGCGCAGTCGTTGTTGAGAAGAAGGATTCCGCGGTGGAGCCGGCGCATGAGGCGGGCAATGCTGGCTACGCGGAGGCGGAGCTCACCGTGGTGATGAAGTTCGGCGGGTCGTCGGTGGCGTCGGCCGAGCGGATGCGGGAGGTGGCTGATCTCATCCTCAGCTTCCCTGAGGAGCGGCCAGTGGTCGTGCTCTCCGCCATGGGGAAGACCACCAACAGACTTCTGATGGTATTGCACCTTGCTGTCCTTGCACCAGAACCCCAATTCTGTTGTTACCTGGGGCGTGTTGAAGTGTTGAACTGTTCATTTTGTAATAGAGACGTGTTTGTTGATGTCAAGCAATGGCTTCCTGATTTTGCTTATAGGCCGGAGAGAAAGCGGTGGGTTGTGGTGCAGCAAATGTCTCGGAACTCGATGAGCTGACCTTTATAAAGGAATTGCATTTTGGGTCTGACACTGGATTGCTATGCTTTACGTTCATTAAGTGGATTGGTTTGGAATGCTTTATCTGATTGCCCATTCGTTTGCTTTATCTAGGACGGTTGATCAACTTGGATTGGATAGGTCAATTGTTTCTGGTAAGATACTCCTCACTTGCTTTAGTCTTTTTGTTGTCCGTTGAAGGTATGGGATGGTTTTACTCTCGTGTGGTATTGGAGGTCTTTGAGATCATGGATATTGGGCACAAGGGCCTTTTGTTTTCTATTATTGTGATTGAAGTGGGAATGTAGGATCTTTAGTTCAAACTGATCATTGGAACGCACAGTGCATACTGCATGGGTCATTTTCAACTTTCATGCTATGAACCTGCATCAGGTGTGCATCCTGTAGTTTGATGTCTTAAAATCCATCAGATTAACCTTTTAGTTTTTTGTGTTGAGGCTACAAATGCAATATGAGCTAGTGCTGGAGCTACATGGTAGCTTGGGGATGAAGTGGACCCCAGAAAATTTCAAAATCCATCTCATGTTTATTTATAAGATTGTAGTTAAGTCTAATGGTGTTTTCAAGAGATGCACCTGTAATCATGTGGAGAAGAATGCTGTCTTGATGATCAGTATAAACTACTTTAGAAACATTCTATAAAGGGTATGTTAGCAAGTTTGCCAACCTAAGTGCCCATTTTTTGACCCACTACTGCTGTAAGCTTTCCTTTTATATTATTTAATATTTATGACTTTTCTGTGTCCATTCTTTCTAATTTGGTTCTGGACAACTTTACAATTTTGTTGTAACACCCTGGCCTAACATTGAGACTAGAATACTATGTGTTTCCACATTCACTCCATATTTAAATCACTGGAAAAATACATTTACGTTTGCTAACATGGCCTTAATATTTCTTGATAAGTGATGCAAAAGGGAAAAAAGCGTAACACTGGACAGCTACAGATAATCAAGCAAACATAGTGCCTATCACTAGCACTTCTTGGAACTAATGTGTCATGGGCTAAGGTTTTGGGCCTAGCCCAGCCAGCTGTGAACAGTACCCGTGCGGTACTGTAGCAGATCAGGACTCTATTAGGTTTAGAGTTAGAGTCCTATTAGGTTTAGGGTTTTGAGTCCTATTTCCTTAAGAGTCCTATAATAAGGGGACCTCTGTCCTATATAAAAAGGTCCATAGTTTGTAATTAAAAAAAAGAAGAATAAAGCCAAGAAAGATTAGATCAAAGAAGACCGGGTTGGAGCCCTACCTTGCCGGCGCGGAGGTTACCGTGCCGACGAGGTTAGGGGCCAATTCGGCCATGTGTTCTAGAATATGCCGATGAACTGTGAACAGTACCGTGTGGGTACTGTTCACGGCTGTCTGGGCTAGGCCCAAAACCCTAGCCCATGACATAATGCTGTAGAACTGACTAACAGAACAAGGAATAGAACAAAGATTGCTGCAGGTGAAAGATAGATGACTAGACAATTCTCACAGCACGGTTGCAGACTTCGATATGGTGAGGCATGTCACACCAATGCTGCGTCACTGCCCCAGAGAACAATGTTGCCTTGCCTATCCTGTGAGGTCCTGGCATCTGTTCGTGGAGATACAACACCAATGCCTGGTGTCAGTTAAAACGAAAGGCAGAATGAGTGAATGACGATCTGAGGCCCGATGGAGACAAGTGGCACCAAAAATTCACATATACAAAGGAAAATCAAGCCACCGTCTCACTGCCTTAAGGCTTAGTTCGTGGTTGCGGTGCTGCAGTATGCTCACTTTTTAAGTTGCTGTAGAAATGTAATGTATAATCATTATAGTTTGTTTTACCGCCATATTCAATACTTTTAAAAAACAAAACTTTTAAGTTTATCTGTAGTACTCAATAGGTTGTGCCCATTTGTTAATGAGATGAGTGGGCCCTGCCTGCTCAATGTGATTAAAGTGCTTAAAAGGGTGGTTTAATGAAATGTTATGTAAAAACAAGGTGATTTTGTGATAGTTTTACAAAAGGTAGTTGACTTGTGAAGTTTATACTCTTCAAGGTATTAATCCCCATATATTTTTTTGGCATTACTTTTATTTATACTATGCTAAATATATGATGTTTATTGCTAGAGGATTGCTGTGAAACTTGAGAATGCACTGCTGACATTTCGTATAAATTATTTATATCTGCTGTTATTGTGGAAAGCAGTAGCATTCTGGGATCAATATTGGGCCAGAATGTTACAATAACTTCTATATTCTGTGGTGTAGCAGTGTAGCACTGTAGCCAACTACCCTTGATGCGCTTGATAAAATGTTACTGTATTTAATATGAACTATGAAGTATTGCAGGTCTGTTGGATGAGCTCGAGCAACTTCTTAAGGGAATTGCTATGATGAAAGAGCTTACTCTTAGGACGAGAGATTATCTTGTTTCCTTCGGTGAATGCATGTCGACAAGGATATTTGCAGCACTTCTGAATAAAATTGGGGTAAAAGCACGTCAGGTATATCCTCTTCAATTGATTATTTTTTGTCAGCTCTGCCTTGTTGATTGAAATATTCTTTCTGGTCCAACATGTCTGAAAATAGCCGTAGGGGGTAACAACCAGTGCTTGCTACTCTTTTAGCACTATTTCCGTTCATGTAGGCTAGCAGTCAGCCAACCAAATTCATTAATGAACCGATACAGTATAAATATAAAGGGGTTCTGAATTTGGATTACTTCTTTTCTAGTCAGTGTTAGAGAGAACACTCGCATTGGTAGGGATGACACTCAAGAGTTGGAGCAATTTTCTTCTCATTCAACTCACTCAAATACCATGCCAACCCAAATGGTTGGGGATACATATTTATAGGCTAATCATGTAGCCCAAGATGCTAGATGCTAGTCTAAGATGCTAAAGCATAGATGCTTAGTCTAGTCTAAGATGCTAAAGCAAGATGCTAGTCTAAGATGCTAAAGCAAAAGATGCTAAAGGTGCTAAGACTACAAATTTGTCCACACATAGACATCACACATGTCATGCCAAACAACATGTCATGCCAAAACACACACACACACACACATAGACTTATCCTCTCAATCTCCCCCTAAGTCTTGCGTGGCGCCTTCTGGGAAATCTGAACCATCCCAATCCTGGCGCGAAGCTCCTGGAACTTGATCCGCCCAAGCGACTTGGTGAGGAAGTCGGCGAGCTGGTTTTGGGTGTTGATGTAGCTTGTCTTCACACTCCCCTCATCCAAACAACTCCGGATGAAGTGATACTTCACCCGGATGTGCTTGCTGCGCTCGTGGAAAACAGGGTTCTTTGCCAAAGCCAAAGCAGACTTGCTGTCCACCCTGTCCACCCTGAGCTCCACTGCTTCGACATCTCTGCCAAGAAGATCGCCAAGCAGCCGAGCCAGCCAAAGAGCCTGAGTTGATGCAGAAGTGGCTGCGATGTACCCTGCCTCGCAACTGGACATGGCCACCACCTGCTGCTTGACCGACTGCCAGCTGATTAGACACTTACCAAGGAAGAACAGTGTCCCGCTGGTGCTCTTGCTTGTGTCGATGTCGCCGGCGTGGTCGCTGTCGCTGTACCCGATGAAATGCGCCGCACCGGGGCACCTCGGGTAGTACAAGCCGTAGTCAAAGGTCCCCGCGACATAGCGTAGGATCCTCTTCACAGCCTGCTGATGCTCCGTCGTCGGTCGCTGCATGAACCGACTGACGTAGCCAACTGCGAACGCTAAAGTCCGGTCGCGTGTGGACAAGGTAGCGAAGGCTGCCCACAATGCGCCGGTACTGCGTCGCGTCCACCTCCTCTGTCGTGCTGTCACGACTCAGCTTCAGCCTTTCCTCCATGGGAGTGTAGGCTGGGTTGCAGTCGGTGAGTCCGCCCAGCTCGACGATGCGCTTGGCGTAGGCGGTTTGGCGAAGTGAAGTGCCAGAGCTGTCCTGGTGCACCTCGATCCCCAAGTAGAAGGAGAGGAGCCCTAGGTCGCTCATCTGGAAGGTGGCCTTCATCTTCGTCTTGAACGCCTCTACCTCCACCTCCTTGGTGCCGGTGATCACCAAGTCGTCAACGTAGACGCCTACCAGCAGGGCATTGTCTCCCTTGCCTCGCCGGTAGACTGCAGCCTCATGAGCACTTTGATGGAACCCCATCTGCTTGAGAGTGGAGTCCAACTTGTCGTTCCAAGCTCGTGGTGCCCTGTCGCAAGCCATAGAGGGCCTTGCGCAGGCGGAGAACCTTGTTCTCCTTGCCGGGGATGACAAATCCCGGCGGCTGTCGAACATAGACCTCCTCCTTCAAGTTGCCATTGAGGAAGACGGACTTGACATCCATGTGATAGACACGCCAACCCTCCTGGGCTCCCAGCGCGAGGACATGAATGGACTCCATCCGTGCAACAGGAGCGAAGACATCGTCGAAGTCGACTCCCTCCTGTTGAACGAAACCGCGTGCCACCAGCCGAGCCTTGTGCTTGACCACCACCCCGGCCTCATCTTTCTTCAGCTTGAACACCCACTTAAGGGTGATGGCACGGTGGCCGGCCGGAAGATCAGTCAACTCCCATGTCTGGTTCCGCTCGACGGCGTCCATCTCCTGCTGCAATCGCGGCGCGCCAGGCCGCGTCTCCTTCTGCCTCAGCGAAGGAACGTGGCTCACCGTCGTCATGCGCCAAGTGTAGTTCCGCATCGAAGTCATGTTGTGCCATCCCAATCCATGGTGCGGTAACGTAGAGGCTCTCCGTCATGGCAAGCATCGACACGGTCCCCATCGTTTGACAATGGAGTAGTGAACTCCACTGTGCGCTGCTCATCATGAACTGAAGTTGCGGGTGCCGATCCCGGAGATGTGGGCGCTGGTGTAGGAGAGCGAGGTGTGGCCGGTGCAGGAGGTGGTGGAGTACTTGCCGGAGCTGATGATGTGCCAGGTGCTGGGGCAAGCGAGCTCGGTGAAGATGAGCTGCTAGCTCCCCCTGCTCCCTCGAAGTAGACGTACTCGATGACGAAATCGCTGATCGTCGAAGTCGAGCCATCATCCGCCATCTTGCCCCACGTCCAGCCTCGCCCTTCGTCGAACACAACGTCTCGTGAGATGTGGACGCGCTGTGTCGTAGGGTCGAGGATGCGATAGGCCTTGGAGCCCTCCGCATAGCCGATGAAGACCCCTTGCGTACTCTGATCGTCAAGCTTGCCGACGTGGCTGAGCTCCTTGACGAATGCCAGGCAACCAAAAACACGAAGGTGGCCAACCGTCGGCTTGCGTCCGTGCTAGGCTTCATACGGCGTCTCGCCGTCAAGAGCCTTGGTGGGCGAGCGGTTGAGGAGATGGACGACAATCATCACCGCCTCTCCCCAGTAGATCGCCGGCATCCCCCTCTGCTTGAGGAGGGCGCGAGCAGTGGCCACCACTGTCTGGTTGCAGTGCTCGACGACGCCGTTCTGCTGTGGTGTGTACGGCGCGGAGTAGTGGCGCTAAATCCCCTCGTCGGCGCAGTACGCCGCGAACTCAGCCGCCGTGAATTCGCCGCCGTTGTCCGTGCGCAACACCCGGAGCTTGCGGCCGCACTCCTTCTCTGCGGCAGCTTGATGACGCTTGGTAGCATCTGCGGCTGCTGCCTTGGTGTCGAGAAGCACCGCCCACATGTAGCGGGACACGTCGTCGACGAGGAGGAGGAAGTAGCGCCGGCCTCCAGGGGTAGCCGGTGTCACGGGACCGCAAAGGTCTCCGTGCACGAGCTCGAGCTTCTCCCTGGCGCGAAAGCTCACCTGATGAGGGAATGGGAGTCGCCGCTGCTTGGTCAGCACGTAGGTGTCGCAGAACTGCTCCACATGCTCGACACTCGGCATGCCCCGCACCATCTCCTTGATGCCGAGCTGCTTCAGGGCCTCAAAGTTGAGGTGCCCAAAGCGCTCGTGCCACCGCCACGCGTTGTCGTCGCGGCGGGCTGCAAGACACACGGGCTGCGCCACCTGCACATGAAGGACATAGAGGCGATTGCTTCCTCTATTTACCTTGGCGACAAGTTGGTGCTGATGATCCCAAATGCGCAGCACCCCATGCTCGATCTCCACGCGCGAGCCATTCTCATCCAGCTGGCCAAGACTGATGATGGAGTTCCTCAACTCACGGATGTAGTAGACACCGATGAGCATCCGATGCTCGCCGGTCTTGGCGGTGAAGATGACAGAGCCGACGCCCCTTATCTCCACGACGGAGGCGCCCCCAAACTTGACGGAGCCTCGCACGCTGGAGTCCAGGTCGGAGAAGTGGTCCCGTCGCCCGGTCATGTGATGGGTGGCGCCGGTGTCGAGGAACCACCCGTCAATCTTGTCATCATTGGACCCATTGCCGGGGAAGACGTGTGCGCGCGGTTCGTCGACGTGGAGAAGAGCGGCGACTGTCGACGTGGGAGGGGAGTGCAACTCAATGTTCCCATGTATAAGGAACAGAGCTGGCTCCTCTTGTGCTTGCGCGACATGTGCCTGACCACCGCGCTTCGCCTGTCGGCAGTCCCTAGCCCAATGGCCGATCTTGCCACAGTTGTGACAAGTGTCATCACGGGCGGCCACCGTTGGCGTCGCCAGTAGCGCCTCCACGCGCCTGGGGGGCCTTGCGCCCCCTGCGTGGCTGGCGCTTGTGGCCATTTGACGAACTTGATGCCTCGCCCTTCTTTTGCTCTCGCTGGCGAGCGAGCCACTGCTCCTCGGTGAAGAGAAGCTTGCCACCAATGGTGGCCGGCTCTGAAGATGGATGGGGCTCGTCGATGTCGACGACCTTGAGGCGACCTATCGCTTCTCCGATCGACATCGTGGAGAGGTCCATCAAGGACTCGATCGAACGAGCGATTTGCTTGTATTTCCCGCGAACGCAGCGAAAGAGCTTCTCAACAGCTCTTTCCTCGTTGATGAGGTCTTCGACATGCTGCACCAACTTCTGCAGTAGAGAGTTGAGACGGAGAGCAAAATCATCAACATCCTCACCTGGTTTGAAAGCCAGGTTCTCCCACTCCTTGCGTAGTGCCTGCAGCGTAGCCTTGTGGGCGCGATCACTGCCGATACACACTGCAGCGATAGTATCCCAAGCCTCCTTGTCAGTTCGCTTGCAAGCAATCAAAGACTGCATCTCCGGCGAGATTGCAGCAACGAGGGCCTCCAGCGCCCGTCGATCATCATCGTAGTCGACGTCATCGTATGTGACCGCCTCCCACATGTGCCGCACTTGGAGCTTCACCCTCATAATCATGGACCACTCGGTGTAGTTGGTCTTGGTGAGGGTGGGCCATCCACCACTAGCACCAGCGTCCTTGACGATGGTCTGGAAACCGTGATGACCATGGCGCCGGTCCGGGGAAGGAGAGCCACGCCGCCTGTGAGGGTCGCGTTCGCCAGGAGCACGACCGTCGCGTGCGCATCCTCTCGGAATGTTGTCGGCGCGCCTGGGCCCGTTTGGGCTGCCGCCGCGAGCACGGGGCTGCGCTGCTGCCCACTGCGCCACTCGCTCATCATTCGCCCTCCTTGGTAACTCGACCTCCAAGTCGAGGCTACCTCCCTCGGAGGCAGTGCCATTGTTGCTACCGTGGCGCAAAGCTTCGAGCTCTGCCGCCGCAACACGTGCTGCAGCCACAGCCGCCGCTGCTTCCTCTTCCGCTCTTGCTACTGCCAGTTATGCCGCCGCCAACCTCGCCTTCCGAGCCGCCGCTGCCATAGCCTCTGCTGCCACTCGGTTGCGCTCCTCCGCCGCGGCGACTTCGGCCTTCTGCCGACGTCGTGCGCTCGAGGTGACCGAGCGAAGAGAGTCTCCTGTGAACATTTCGCAGTGGTAGAGTGGAAGGGTCGTGGGGGTTGCTGCTGCACTGGGAGAAAGCCGCTACTATCGAGCTGCTGCTCGGAGTGTGGGTGGAGGTCGCCGAGTCGTTGGTTTCCGGTGGACCGGCAAGGGAGGAAGATGAACAAGGAGATGGGCGTCTCCGTTGGAGAGAGTCGCGGAGGGGATTGGAAAGGTCACAGAACCATACAGCTCTGATACCAATTGTTAGAGAGAACACTCGCATTGGTAGGGATGACACTCAAGAGTTGGGACAATTTTCTTCTCATTCAACTCACTCAAATGCCATGCCAACCCAAATGGTTGGGGATACATATTTATAGGCTAGCCATGTAGTCCAAGATGCTAGATGCTAGTTTAAGATGCTAAAGCATAGATGCTAGTCTAAGATGCTAAAGCAAAGATGCTAGTCTAAGATGCTAAAGCAAAAGATGTTAAAGGTGCTAAGACTACAAACTTGTCCACACATGGACATCACAAATGTCATGCCAAACAACATGTCATGCCAAAACACACACACACACACATAGACTTATCCTCTCAGTCAGCAGTTGCTTCTTTAGACATGAAATATACATTGTATTTTTATGAAGTTATACCAACAATGCTTTTGTTAGACCTAAAAATTTGAGGCCTAGTTTTTATTAACGGATTTTGTTTCGTTGCAGTATGATGCATTTGAAATAGGATTTATAACTACTGATGACTTCACAAATGCTGATATTCTGGAAGCAACTTATCCTGCTGTTGCTAAGAGGCTACATAAGGACTGGATTAATGATCCTGCTATTCCGATAGTCACTGGCTTTCTTGGAAAGGTCGGCCATCTTACATATTTTATTTCAGTGATACCGAAAGTCCATTTGTCTTTACAGTGTTCATGTATGAAATTGCAGGGATGGAAATCTGGTGCCATCACCACTTTAGGCAGGGGTGGTAGTGACCTGACAGCTACAACCATTGGCAAAGCCTTGGGATTAAGAGAAATCCAGGTTTGTTTGACTGTTGACACAATATATGGCAATTTAGATGAATTTGCCTCTGCTAATCTCTAACATGGACACTTATCATTTTTGGTAATGCCACCAAAGGAACCATTTCATGGCTGGGTTGAAGTTAGTTTCTGTTGGGGCTATTTTGGCTACTACTCTCTTAGTCCCAAAATATAAGGTGTATAAATTGTTGACATAGTCTTCAAAGTATAATTTTGACCATTAATTTCATTCATTATATATCATGAACGACTACAAAGTGAACATCATATGAAATTATTTTCAAAGATGAATCTAGCTATACAACATGCATAACACTAAACTTATATGTTTTTAGCTTAGTTATTAGTCAATAGTTATAAATTTTGACTTTTGTAGAAACGTAGGTGTCTTATATTTTGGGATGGAGGGCGCACTAATTAATAGTACTAGCACATTTTTATCCTTTGAAATTGAGATTGTGTTTGTTTAATATTCTGGTTAAATGTGGATGTCCTATTTGCTTTTGCTTGCAATAAAGTGTCTAGGCTTGTAGCTGGAACTAGGAGCCATGAAAATTAATAAGGAAACTATAAGACATAAAAAATTAATAAGAAAACTAGAAACCATAAAATTCATAAATGCACTACTAGCATATTTGCATGTGTGTTCCAATGCATTTTACTTAAAAACACCATTATGTTCTAGGAATCTAGGCTTACAAAAGATGCAAAAATAATTATCCACACATTTCAAATTATTCAGATTAGATCACCACCAACTACATATAGTCATATACCTATGCACTAAGTACTTAATTATTAAAAATGGGAGTATGCCTGCGTAGATTGGTTTACAAATGGGCGTGATTGTAGAGCACATCATCTTCACCACCACCACCCCCTTAAACTCCCTCTGTTGAGAAATACAAGGCATGCATGAATTTGACAAGGTCTCTACTGTTGAACTTTGACTATTAGAATCTTTCATTGTATGTCATCAATAACAACAAAATTAGCATCATACAAAAGTACTTCCAAGTATGAATCTAATGGTACCATTTGTATAGCGCTAAACATATATGTTGTTAGCTTATTTATTAGTAAAAAATTACAAGCGTTGACTTTTAAAAAAAATGTGCAACTTATATTTTCCAATGGAGTATATTTTATGCACTATGTGTATACATTATTTTTATCACTCTTATCCATGGTTGTCACGGCGCCCCGGCGAAACCAGTCGCCAGGGGGCCGACTGGACGCCTAGGCGCCTAGGCGGGCGCCTAGGCGTCGCCTAGGCGACCAATTAAAATCAGCAAACAGAGGTCAGCACTCAGCATTTCAGCAAACATGTCCATAGCACACATGTCTTCTGCTTGCCTTCTGCTTGCTGCCTTATGCCGCCTTCTGCTTGCCTTCTACTGTTGCCTGCTGCCTTCTGCTGCCTGCTGCCTGCTGCTGCTGCCTGCTGCGGCGAGGGAGCAGGGGAGGGGGAAGCAGAGGCGGCGGCGCGGCGCACAGGGAGGGGAAGCAGAGGCGGCCGGGCGGCCGGTGGCGCAAGGGGAAGCAGAGCTGGCGGCCGGCAGCGCAAGGGGCAGAGGCGGCGACGCAACTCGCAAGGGGAGGGAAGCAGAGGCGGCCGGGCGGCCGGCGGCGCAAGGGGAAGCAGATCCGGCGGCCGGTGGCGCAAGGGGCAGAGGCGGCAGCGCAACTCGCAAGGGGAAGGGGACAAACCGAAAGTCGAATCTAGGCCTGGGGTTAGGGTGCCACGCCTTAGACAGTATAGCTTGCCCTAGGCGCCCGCCCAGACACGCCTGGCGACCGCCTAGTCGCCATGGGCGACGCCTAGAAGCTCCAGGCGGGCGCCTAACTCCACCAGGCGAGGCGAATGACCATGACGTTCGGCGGTGACCGCCTGGACTAGGCGTCGCCTAGGCGACGCCGTGACAACCATGCTCTTATCATTTTAAAAGTGTGGCCTAGGGAAGTGGAAAAATACAGGAGATAAAAAAAATCTGGAAAACTATCACCACCTAAAAGTTATTCACTTATTTGTACCATATCTATATCCCTAAATTAGCAGGCTCCCTGACCAAAACCGTTTAAATTAATTTGGCTCAACTTCATGAGCCCAACTCCCTAATATTGTTTTAAACACCATTAGTCTGGTGAACATTCTAGGCTCTGGGTTTAAAGCTCATTTAACAGGATTTTATGAAGCTTCATGCTTAAGCTTGAAAGTTTGTAGAAGAAATCTTCAAACGGCTCCATACTTGTCATGGTATTAAATTGCTGTTATGCTGTATCATAATTTGAACTTGCTTTAGTTTAGTGTAATGATCCTAGGATCATCATAGGGTAAACATCTGTCGGAGAGAGTTTGGATGGCGACAACTTGAAGTAGAACGGCGATAGGTGAAGGGGGGTGTTGATTGGGAGAGGAATAGATCTATAATAGCCAGTGATGGGAGAGACCACTTGACCAGAGCTAGAGTTTTGGGACCAGGGACTTTGTTTATTCATGTTTGCTTGCCTAATAAAGATATATTCCCCATTCTTATATAGTCAGGATAACTTGACTCTCAGAAGCTCATCTCTAAAATAAAGGAAATAGATAACAGCTCAATCTAATCATATCTCTAAAATAATAAAACTAATCTCATCTCTAACTAACAAATCCTAAACTGCTGCTACAGTATTGTGCGGGTAGCTGGGTGCTGTTCACACGCATGAACAGTGTGCGTGAATAGTAATCCTGCATGTGACATTTAGCTTCCTACAAAGCATCCCTTTTTAAATTTTTGGGGAGGAGCATCCCCTTTTTATTTGGCAGTTCATTTCAATTTACAGTACAATGAACTTATAGTCTTCCCATATTCCTAATAGGTTTGGAAAGATGTTGATGGTGTTTTGACATGTGATCCTAATATACATCCGAAGGCAAAACCTGTGCCATACTTGACGTTTGATGAGGCAGCTGAACTTGCCTATTTTGGTGCACAGGTATTCATGCTTTTCATCATTATTATTTATCTATCCATTAATAAAATTCATTGTACTTTGCTTTCAGTGGGTTTATTTTATTTGAGTAAAACAGTTTCCCATTTAGGGTGTTTAGCTTAATAATTTTGAAGGAGAATGGAATAGAATGGAATGGAATTATTGATGAGCCATGCTCAGGTACATATATAGATGCAAGGGGATAACTACTTATAACTGAATTACTCTAGTCTAGAAGATAACCCCTTGCCAATAGGATATAACAGCCCACACATAACAGAATATGCTAACACGCCCCCGCAGTCTGAACGTCGGTGCTTAGCCACGGACATTCAGGCTGGACCGAAACTCAGTGAACACCGAAGAGGGCAGCCCTTTGGTGAAGACGTCGGCGAATTGGGATGTCGTGGGGACATGAAGGACCCGAACGGCACCCATGGCCACCTTCTCACGGACGAAGTGAAGATCGATCTCGATATGCTTCGTTCGTTGATGCTGGACTGGATTAGAAGACATGTAGACCGCACTAATGTTGTCGCAGTAGACAAGAATGGTGCGGTGAAGCGGAGTATGAAGCTCATGAAGAAGCTGGCGAAGCCAGGAAGCCTCAGCGACGCCATTGCCACGGCGCGATACTCTGCTTCAGCACTGGAGCGGGAGACGGTGTTCTGCCGTTTAGACGACCAAGAAACCAGGTTGTCGCCAAGGAACACAGTGTAGCCTGAGGTGGACTTGCGAGTGTCTGGACAACCAGCCCAGTCAGCATCAGTATAGACCACCAAGCCATCCAGCGTCGAAGGCCGAAGAAGAAGTCCCAGATGTAAAGTACCCTGAATGTACCGAAGAATGCGCTTGAGAGCAGCAAGGTGAGCCTCTCGAGGATCATGCATGTGGAGACAGACCTGCTGTACGGCATAGGAGATGTCAGGTCGCGTAAAGGTCAGATACTGCAGGGTACCAGCAAGGCTGCGGTATTCTGAAGGATCGGCGACTGGAGTCCCAGAGTCGGCAGAAACTTTGAGGTTAGTGTCGACTGGCGTATTGCAAGGTTTGCACTCTGTCATGCCTGCTCGGTCCAGGATGTCAAGCATGTACTGTCGCTGAGAGAGAATCATACCATCATCATTGCGCTGAACCTGCATGCCCAGGAAATGGTGGAGCTCACCCAGATCCTTCATGGCAAATTCTTGCTGAAGAGCTGAGATAATTTGCCGTAGGAGCTGTGCTGAGGAAGCGGTGAGAACGATGTCATCCACGTAGAGAAGCAGATAAGCTGTATCAGTGCCACGACGGTAGATGACAACGAAGTATCTGACTTGGCTTCTACGAAACCAGGGAGACCAGGTGCGTGGCAAAGCGACTGTACCAAGCACGAGGGGCTTGCTTCAGCCCATAAGAGACTTGTTGAGGCGGCAAACAAAGTCTGGGTGAACAGGGTCTTCAAAACCAGACGTCTGAGCTGCAAACACTGTCTCTGCCAGAGTGCCGTGGAGGAAAGCATTCTTGACATCGAGCTGATGAACAAGCCACTTGCGGGAGATAGCCAACGAGAGAACTGTGCAAACTGTGGCAGGCTTGACAACAGGGCTGAATGTCTCTGTAAAGTCAATGCATGGACGTTGAGTGAAGCCGCGGAGAACCCAACGTGCTTTGTAACGCTCCAAGGAACCGTTGGCGAGGAACTTGTGCTTGAATATCCATTTACCGGTGACAATGTTGGCATGCCGCGGGCGAGGAACCAGATCCCAAGTCTGGTTTTTGATGAGGGCATCATGTTCTTCTTCCATTGCAGCCCGCCAATTGGGGTCGGCAAGGGCACCACGAAAAGTCTTCGGTACTGGAGATAGTGGTGTGGCATGGAACAGGGATGGTACTCGGAACCCATCCTTGGCCCGTGTCGTCATGCGATGCTGGTTCACCGTTGGGGTAACGGCAATGGCACCAGGAGGTAGCGGCACCGGTGCTGGTGAAGTAGTGAAGCCGCTGGAGGAGGAGGCTCGGCTGGTCGGGGACGCCTGGAGTAGACACGCAGAGCCGGTCCCGCATGTGGGAGTGCAGGAGACGTGGTATCTGCGTATGGCACGGGGGTAGGCGTCGAAGATGAAGTCGGGGCCGCGCATGGTACGGTGGGTGTCGAGGGACCCGTGGCCGCGCGTGGCACAACACCCGCGCGAGGTAGGGTGTGATATCCTGGTGGAACCAGTGGCGCCAAAAGTGGTACGGTGGGAGAGGTACCTGTAGAAGATAAAATTGGCAGCCCTATGGGAGCGGCTGCCGTGTTAGGAAATTCATCTAAAAAGGTGAAGTCCGTAACATTGGGAGGTGAGGGTTGCTCGGCAAAGGGAAATGAGGTTCGTCGAAGATGACATGACGGGAAATAATGATTCTATTGGTGGTAGGGTCAAGGCAGCGGTATCCCTTGTGGTGAGCAGAGTATCCCAGGAAGATACAGAGGGCGGAGCGGGGTGAAAGTTTATGGGGAGCAGTGGCCGAGAGATTGGGGTAACACTTACAACTGAAGACCCGAAGATGATCGTAGGACGGCGCACTACCATGGAGGGCAAAGTGCGGGGTCGAGAAGTCAAGGGTCTTGGTAGGTAAGATGTTGAGGAGTAGAGTCGCAGTGTGCAACGCTTCAGCCCAATATGAAGGAGGCATGCCCGCCTGAACAAAAGAGAGCGAATAACGTCATTAGTGGTACGAATGATCCGTTCGGCCTTACCGTTCTGTGGAGACGTGTAGGGGCACGACATGCGGAAGAGGATGTCATGTGTCGTAAAGAAAGTCCGAGCGGTGGAGTTGTCAAACTCCCGGCCGTTGTCGGTTTGGACGGCCTGGATGCGAGCACCGAACTGGGTAGAGACATAGGCAAAAAAGTTAGATAATGTCATAAATGTGTCAGACTTTAGCCGAAGGGGGAATGTCCACAAGTAATGTGAGCAGTCATCGAGAACAACTAAGTAATATTTGTAACCAGAGACACTAACAACAGGAGATGTCCACAAGTCACAATGAATAAGAGCAAAGTTGTTCGATGCCCTAGAGACTGAAGTACCAAAAGGAAGACGAACATGTCGTCCTAACTAACACGCATGACATATAGAATCCAAGTCTTTATTACAAGCGGGAATGGCCGAAACAAGTTTGGAATGAGTTTCGCGACCAGGGTGACCAAGACGACGGTGCCAAAGTGAAGCTGGTGTGGAACCCGCAACAAGAGAGTGCGCCACTGGAACCTGCAGAGGGTAGAGTGGTCCGGAGCTATTGCACCTGATGGTCACGGTCCCCGTGAGAAGATCCTTCACAGAGCAACCATAAGGGTCAAATTCCACGGAACAGTTATTATCGATAGTGAATTGGCGAACGGAAATAAGATTCTTGATGAGCTGTGGCGAAACAAGAACATTATTTAAAGTAAGGGGGCCAAGATATGTCGTCCCGGTCGCGGCGACTGGCAGGAGTGAACCATTACCGACAACAATAGAAGTGGGAGAGGGATACTGTGGAACCGAATAGTGAGAGAGGGTACCGTCATGGGATGTCATGTGAGAGGAAGCACCAGTATCGAAGTACCAGTCGTTATTCACCGGAGGGGTGAGATTCATGGTGCTGAATGTGGAGGCGAGGGAGCTCTGGTCCCAAGCCGGAGCTCCTGTCATGGGCTGGTGCGGTGCCTGAGGGGTCCAGGGCGACAATGCTTGCTATTGTGGCTGCAACAGAGGTCCTGCAGGGGTCCCGTAGGGAGGAAAAAATAGCGGCTGATGTGGATTTTGTTGAGTCATCTGTGAAATTTGTTGGGGCCCCTGGAACGCAAGCATTGCTTGCTGCTGTTGAGGACCCATCCGGCCTTGAGGGAGCTGGGCCAGGGGAGGAGTCCGTGGGTCGGGCCACATCTGGATGGACCCTGTCCACGATTGTAGAAGGAGGGCCACGTCCCGTTGGGCCCGGTGGTTGATCCGGGGTTGGGGGAGGGGCTGCTGCCGGCTGGGACAGGAGGGCCACCTGAAGAGTTGCGACCCTTCTGCTTCTTTTTCTTGTTCTGTTTGGGGGCGCCGGTTGGTGCGGACTGCTAGGGTGCAGAGGGGACCGTAGCGACGAAGGCGGTGGGGGGTGCAGCAGGGTGCTGAACCATATTGATCTCCTCAAGGAGAAGTTCATTTCGAACGGCGGCAAAGGAGGGAAAGGGGTGCCCGCGCCGGAGGTGAACACCGATGTCCCTGTAGCGTTCGTTGAGCCCGCGAATTACGTTGAGGACCAAGGTGCGGTCGGTCACGTGTTCGCCAAGGTCGCCGAGATCGTCGGCCATCTTCTTGAAAGATCCCCTTGCGCGAAGGCGCGAAACTTGGCGTCAAGGTGTAAAGCGCGGGTCTCCTGATTCCCAAGAAAGTGTCCCTCGATGGCAAGCCATGCTTCTCGGGCGGTGGCGCGGTGATCAATGACGGCCTCAGCAAGATCAGAAGAGGTCGTGCTGTAGAGCCAAGATTTGACCACGACGTTCATCCGCGTCCAATCAGGAAGGGCCGAGGTGGCGTGGTCGCTTAAGAGATGATCTTGCAGCGAATACTTCGTGACGGCGAGGAGGAATTGTTCGCGCCATCTTGAGTAGTTGCCGGCTGTGTCGAGGGTGATGGGAACCAGGCTGCGGGCGTTCTGGACGGAGACCGCCTGAGCGTGGAGGTTGAGGATGGCGGCTGCTTCGTGGAGGGCCATGGTGTTGGAGACGTCCAGGCCGTCCCCTGGAGGAGGCGCGATGGGATCAGCCGCGGCGGCGGCGGCGGCCTGAGCTTTGGCTGCTCGTGCTAGAGCAGCACGGATGCGCTCGGTGGCGGCATCGCGATTGGAAGAGGCAGCAGCAACTTCTTCTGTAGCGGCCTGGGCTTCTACAAGGGCAGCCTCACGGGCAGCCATGCGGGTGTCAACGAGGCGCCTTGGCTCGTCGTTGTCGTTGCGATGGACGAGGTCGGCAGGGTCGACGACAGAGGTGGGGGGAGTCCTGGCCATGCTGATCAGGGAGGGCAGCGGAAGGGAGAGAGGGAGGGGGGGTCTCGGTCTCGATCAGGGAGGGCAGCGGAAGGGAGAGAGGGAGGGGGGATCCCGGTCTCCTGATACCATGAAGGAGAATGGAATAGAATGGAATGGAATTATTGATGAGCCATGCTCAGGTACATATATAGAGGCAAGGGGATAACTACTTATAACTGAATTACTCTAGTCTAGAAGATAACCCCTTGCCAATAGGATATAACAGCCCACACATAACAGAATATGCTAACAAATTTAGTGAACCAGTGGCTGTATTCTATAAATCTGTTTATTGACTACTTACAGAAATTCTTTACTAACTAATTCTAGGTTTTGCATCCACAATCGATGAGACCAGCTAGAGAAGGTGATATACCTGTTAGGGTTAAGAACTCTTATAACCGTCGAGCCCCTGGTACACTCATTACTAAAGCAAGAGATATGAGTAAGGTTTGTTGATTGACTAAATTGTGATATATGGACTCATCTACTTGTTAGCTGTTGCAACTTACTGATTCTTGCTTGACTTTTTCAGAGTGTTTTGACTAGCATTGTACTGAAATCAAATATTACAATGCTTGACATAGTGAGCACAAGGATGCTTGGACAATATGGTTTTCTAGCTAAGGTACACCTAGTTGATGGCATAAACTTTATTAAGTTCTATCTTGGATTTCATTCTTTTAGTTGTAATTTTTTATTGCTTTTCCAGGTCTTTTCAATATTTGAAGACTTGGGCATATCTGTTGATTGTGTGGCTACAAGTGAAGTCAGCATATCTTTGACCCTGGATCCATCAAAACTCTGGAGTCGTGAATTGATCCAGCAGGCAAATGTTCGGACCTGAATTCTTTTCATTATTCTTTCTCTAGCAATTATTTGATTTTTTCCAGCTGTTATTTTTCCTGAATCTTCTTGAACAGTTTTCTTTTGCTTTTTTTTTTGTATTTTTATATAGAGGGGAAAAAACACACTGTCATATTGAAATCTGTCACACCTCTGCCGAAGGCATTACATATTTACATCGCATAATAAAGTTACATATGTACCCTACCAGATAAGGAATGTCACATGTTCTGCTCCGTAAAAGGTGATAGCAATACCTTAAAGCAACTGAATATTGATGTTATAAAAACAATTAAATTGTTGAGGATAGTCTTCTAAGATGTTGGCTCCTTTTGAAGCAGTTAACATGATCAGGATACTAGGTTCCAATTAATGATGCATCTTGATCACATTTATGTTCGACTTTCAGCTTAATGTACCTGTAGTTCATATTTAGTGTTATGTGCCAGGAACTTGATCATGTCATCGAAGAACTTGAAAGATAGCAGTTGTTCACCTACTGCAGCATCGATCGATAATTTCGTTAATTGGAAACGTGCAAAGGTCATCCTTGATTCTTGAAAAGGTAAGTATGTGTTGCCTAATTGTCACTACATCATGCTGTGACGTTCAAAGTTCAGCAATGGTTAATACATGTTTAATGATAGCATGTGGGCACCATCCCTGAAATACCCTGGTCAAGCAACATGAAACACAGCCCTTTTTCCCAATATATGATTGATATCCATTCCCACTTGTCAGGCTTTCAACGTTCTACGAACAAATGGAGTTAATGTTCAGATGATCTCGCAAGGGGCATCCAAGGTGCTTATATTTTTTTCATGTTTGATATTGATGGCTGATCACAAAATCAGGACTCCTACTGATGTAAGAAACCCATCATAACAGGTGAACATTTCATTAGTGGTCCATGACAGTGAGGCGAAACAATGTGTTCAAGCTCTCCACTCAGCATTCTTTGAGAATGGTTTCCTGCCAGAAGTCAATGATCTGCACGACGGCTCTGTGGCGCATTCCAATGGCACAATTTACAGGCAGTAATCGACTTTTAATTCTCATGTGCTACCGAGTGTAACATTTGTAGCTTCAAAATATTATTCTGAGCTGGTTTAGATCTCAGGCCAAAATGCAATCTTGTAAGAGGGTAGGAGCAATTCCAGCTGTGTTCAAGCTCGCCGTGTTTACTACCAAGATGGACATGCTACCGTTCTTTGCAGAGCAAGTAATTGCTAGCTAATCCCCATTCCTATTGGCGAGAAGTCCACATGCAACTGGCCAAGGGCTTGTGCTGTTGGCCGCGTTGACTTCTGATAAAAACTACCTTGACATATGCATTATTCTGCCTTATGTTTTTCGTAATAAAAGTTTGATGGGTGAATGGAGCATTATCAGCTGGACAAAGGCTATGATGTTGATTGGTGAAATTACGTGTTAATTTAGATCATCCGCCAGGCTGCCACAAATATTTTGGATGAATGCATTATGTTGATAGGTTTACTTTTTTTTTTAATTCAGTTTCTTAGTTAGAAAGCTGAAAACTGATCGGAACAGATTTAGCGACAAACCAATTTCTTTAAAATTTATTCCAAACTCAACTTTTATAGGTTATCAATCAAACTTCACAAAAATTATCTGCCGTACCGTTGAAAGTTTGAAAAAATGCAATTGAAATATATTATTTTGTATTATTTAAATTTATGGAATATTACAAAATTTTCTTACTACAGTAATGATCTAAATACATATTATTAAATAGGTCTGCACTTTATATCGGGACCGCATATTAAAGTTTTTGTTCATTTTTATGGTGTTTGTTTGTAAATCTGAAGAGGTAACAGCCGTAGATGATTCGATTCTCTATAAACACATGGTCCTTGCACTTTAGTATACTTTAGTTAGAGATGTGTTGGCATGTTTTTTGGTCACATGTTGACACACGCATGGCCTAGAAGATCTACTTAACTCCAGTGCAGGTCTTACGTTATTAGAAAAGGGGTTCAAGGCGTTAGGTGTGCCAATCAGTTTAACTCTGCAACTGATAAGGGATCAGAAAAGATAAACGTTAGTAGCATAGCCGATCGACTGGCAAGCCGATAACCGTGGCAAATACGATAAAATCGTGAATCACCGTGTCGGTCGGCCATAAGGCTGACAACCCAAGTTGATCCAATCGAGCGGGTGTGTCATCGGCCGATAGAAAAGATAGATCATGCATATAGGCCGACGTGCACCCTTCGACGATGAATATGATACAGAGATGAATTAAAGATAACCTATCAGCTTGTACTCTGATAGAAATAAATAAAACATGCTAGATAACAGATCTATACCATAGAGATCATCACAATAACTAGATTGGACCTAACCAAGACAATAGCTAGTCACAATAATCCGAACAATATATCATTGAATCGGGCAAACTTTATTTAAACGAACAGTGTACGGCATGAAAAAGATACAACAACAAGAGATATCGGACCTAACCGACGAAGCCTCAAACTATCAGACCTAGATCACATCAATCTAAGAGATCAAACCTAATTGATGTAGCCTTAGACCTAGCCAAATACACTAAGAACAACCGCTGACCGTACTGTTTCACCATTCTCCTCAAGAGATCAAACTGAACCGATGCAATCGTGAGGGTACTAACCTAGTTGGTATGGACGTCGGGGGTGGCGGGACTCACCTCTTCACCGGAGAGCGAAATGATGCAACCTAGCTTAGAGCACCCGAGTCCCGCCGGATAACCTTGAGGCTCCAGGGTGGTGATGCGCCGATTGGTTGGTTGAACAAGAGTTATCTAATCTAACCTAAGGGATACATATTTATAGTCCGGAGATTTGCCATCCAAGTAACTTATCCAGCCAATCCCTAATGAACATGTAATCATCTTCTATTCTTATCTCCATCGGCTCCCCTACCCGAACATGCAGCTATTGCGGACGGACTCCTCTGACTTTCCTTGACCAGGGCTTCTTGACCTTTTGTTGACCGTGCGCTTTCTTGGTGGGCCTTGGGTTTTACCAAATCTCGATGTCAATAGGATGATAATCGGGTATGATGGGTATTGGGAGTGCATACTCATACCCGTATTTGTTTACCCAATAGATAACAACACATGTCCATACTTGTCGCCCGTGGGTATACTCATTTACCTATAACACCCGAGTAACACACATGTAGTTAGAGGAAGTGGAGAGGAAGGAGCGGAGAGTGGGGAGTGGGGACCATTGCCTGCCACCATAGATAGCGTCGGGGGATAGGTCCAGCGTGGAGGATGACTTGAGGGAACGACCGGGCCTAGTCACGGTGAGATCTAGGTGCGGCAGTGGGTCTCAGGCTTCGACGCGGCGGAGGGTCTCATCATAATGGCTAGTATCAGTACGACGATGGATCTCGGTGCACTAGCGAGTCTCAGCGTGTTGGCTAGTATATGCGTGGTGGCGGGGTGGGCTAGCTCTGGCAATGGGGCTGGATGGGAAGAGAGGGGAAATGGAGAGGGGATTGGATCGTTGGAGACATGCAGGTGGTGAGAGACACTAATGGAGCTAATTTGCCAGTCATCGTTAGAGGGTGGCATTGGAGGCAAGCAAGCCGATGCGGGGTGGCGTGCCAGCACCGGTGCAAGGCACACATACCGATTTAGGCTAGGAGAGTAGGGGTGAAGGACTGAAGGGGGAGGAAAGAGAATAAAGAGGAAACTAGTGAGGGCTAGGACCGGGAAGGAAGGGAGGGGAAGAAAAAGAAGGGGCTAGGATTTGGAATCGTTTTTATATCTAGAATAATAGGTAAACATGTATGAATAGTTAATACATATACTTATATCTGTTTACACATCAGATATAAAATATGAAAAAAATCCAATCCTATCAAAGTTATTATTCATAAATAAATAAATAATCGGGTACATTGACATCCCTGACTACAGTTATACTTGGCATGTTGGCCACTTCACTTGGTTTAGTCCATTCAAGCGGCAGCTAGCCACCATGAGCCACCTCTTCCTATCTGCGTTGCTTTTCCTTGCATCCTCCTTCACCGCCGCGCCGATGAGAGCATGCTGACGCAGTCGAGGACCCTCGCCGGTGACCTGAGGTTGATCTCGCTAGGCGAAATCTTCTAGCTTGGCCTCTTCTCCGCTGTCAATCGTTCAAGGTGGTTTCTTGGCATATGGTTTAACGTCTCCCCTGACACCATCGTCCGAGTCACCAACCGTGATCGCCCGTTTAGCAGCTAGTCCAGCGTGGTCGCGGTCAGCGGTCGGGGAGAGCTGATCCTCCTCAACGACGCAAGCAACGACATGGTCTGGTCATCCAACTCCTCCGCCGAGGCGACGCCGACGCAGGCACAACTCCTCAACATCGGCAACCTGGTTCTCACGGACAAGGACGGTAACAATCTGTGGTAGAGCTTTGAGTACTCGACGAACACATTACTCCCCGGGATACGTGTTGGGAAGGACCTAAAGACCGGCGACGAGTGGTCACTCTCATCGTGGTGCAGCGTCGTTGACCCATCGCCCGACGACTTCTACTACGTCATGGAGACGAGCGGCTCACCATAACTGAAAGTCTGGAGTAAGGGACACAAGACGTAAATGACGGGCCTATGGAACGACGTCCGATTTGGCAGGATCCTAGAGATGATGGCCTTCGAGGACATGTTCCAGTTCCAGTTCACAGACACCGCTGGCGAGGTCTCCTACATGTTCCGCAACTACGACTGCTCGCCGATGTCGCGGCTCCTCAACGTGTCTGGCGTGATACAACACATGGTATGGGACCACACGACGCGGACCTGGATCAACTTCTGGTCGGGGCCGAGGGACCAGTGCGACAACTACAACAGATGCAGTGCGTTCGACATATGCAACTACAACGTCGTCGACGCCACCGTTTGCCGCAGCATCAGGGGGTTCGCGTCGCGGTCCCCGACGGAGTGGCACATGCGGAACACCTCCGACGGGTGCGCCTGTGGGACGCCGCTGCAGTGCGGCGGCGATGGGGACGGAGATGGGTTCTACATCCTACACGACGTGAAGCTGCCGGAGATACACGGCTGCTCCGTGGCCGTCGCTTCCATGCTCGAGGAGTGCGACCAGAGGTGCCTATCCAATTGCTCCTGCATGGCCTACGCTGGCGCCGACATCCACGACTGAGGCAACAGGTGCATACAGTTGTTCAACGACCTCATGGACACGCAGTTCCACCGTCATAGAAACGGTTTTTAGTGATGAATAAATGACACGCACCACTAATATATTTTTAGTGATGAACTGGTTTACACTCGTCACTAAAGATACACCATTAGTAACGGATCATAATGTGGTTCGCCACTAAATTGCTGCACAAGAGGGGGCACCCCCATTAGTGACGGTTCATACTGTGAACCGTTGCTAAAGGGACTAGCATTATTGACGTATCATGTTATGACCCGTCACTAAAGATGGACATCCTCTTTAGTGACGGGTCATAATATGAACCGTCACTAATGTGTGTTTTTTTATATGCGTCACTAAAGATGGACACCCTCTTTAGTGACATGTAATGTTATGACCTATCACTGATGAGTATTTCTTGAGTATAAATAGGCGGGAAAAAATTGAACTAGCCACACTTTTATTTCACACTAATACCTAACCCTACACTCTCATCAGCATCGTCACCTCTTCTTCCTTGTCGACATTGCATGCTGCTCACATCGCCCCACCTCTCTCCCTCGTCTCTGCCACCTCCCCCTCATCATTGCCATCTTCTCCTTGTCGGTGTGCATGGACTTCCTCATCGGAACATACAACATATTCCTCGTTGCCGCCTCATCATGCTTCTCCATTGTCGACTCGTCCTCGTCACTGCCTCATCATGCCTCTCCATCACTGACTCATCCTCGTCGCCGCCTCATCTTGATTCTTCGTTCTCTTTCCAAGGTACTTACCTGTATGCTACAAGAACCCTAGTTGGCCCCTTCAGTGTATCTATGAATGTTGATATTTTCTATAATGTTGGTACTTCAGTAAATCTATGAATGTTAATATTTACCTATGTCATATTTATACTTCCGTGAATGATATTTTACTATTTTTTAGTTTTCAATATTTATCTACTAGATCTAAAAAGTAGTACTTTATCTATGCCATGCATCATGTCATGTATTATTTTTTATGGTTATTTTTTCTTTGTAACTCCGACATATTTATGTATACCCTATATGTATACATGATCAACTTGATTTATGTGTTCTATAAATGAATGAATTCACTATGGCTAGGGTATCTTTTTCCATGTGCTCCTCTACATGCTTTCCTATTTGCTTAATGAAGAGTTGGCCTAGTTTGTTCATAAATGTTATTACATTATATACTCATTATCAAATAGTTTATTCCTTTAAGTCAACTTTTTATTTAATATCCTTTATTGGTAAAATTTAATTAATTAGTTGTCACACACATCCTTATACTATGCTAACTCTTCATTGACTGAATAGAGGAACATATGGTATATCGACATGGTGAGACCGTTTAGACTCAATGATGACCACACCGAGAGAGAATACTCCATAATCAGAAGCATAATCAATGATTAATGTTTTCTTCATTTTATTACTACAAGTTGAACATTTAACCTATTCTTGCTAAACTCATTTTTTGTAGCTCGTTATAGAGCATTCAGTGTTGATACCGATATATCAAACGCAATGGAACACTGGTAGTTGGTAAAAAAACCATAATGCTGGTAAGTCTCTAAATATTTGGCTTATCCAAATTAAATGTGTCATCCTCAATAATGGGCAAATAATATTAATTCCATCTTTAATAATCAGATTCAAGATATATACACCTAATCATAACACATATACAACAAAAAACCATCTAACATAAAACATAAAGTAGCCACGAGGTAATATGGATTGCCCTTTCTCCATAAGCTTATCAGTTGTGATGCAATCATCATGAGTTATGGCTGAAAACTTCATCTAAATGTGCCGATCCATCCAAATATCACGTAGAACATCACTTATGACATCACCAATGTGCAGATGACTATCTTATTTATAATTTGATTTATGCCATTATAATTTTGTAACTTTGGAGAATGACATTACAATTCACATATTTAGATTTATGTCATTCTAAAATTGTAGCTCACTGAAAATATAATGACATATTTCGGAATTCTCTAAAATTATAATGACATATTACGGAATTCTCTAAATTTATAATGGTATAGTTTAGAGTTTTCTAAAATTGTAATGGCATGAATCTAAATATGTGAATTGCAATGATATTTCTCTGAAGTCACAAAATTATAATGGTATGGATCTAACATTCCCCGTAAATAAACATACAAATAGCAAAATAAAAAATATAGTACAACCTATAGAAACACCTAATAAATCTAAGTATAGAAAATAAACAACGACTACATAAAATTTATTGGCTAAGACAATGGTGGCGGTTAGCACTAGGCATTAGAGCATATTCAAAAGAATTCTTAAATTTTATTTCCTAAATCACATATATGGATCATCCTAAACTATATTTCTTCCTAAAAATTAACCAATCTACAACAATTCCCTATAATCTTGATCCCTATTTTTTAAATCTTATAAATATGGTATATAATATGTAATAATTATATATAAAACTATAATGCTTTATTTTTTATAAAATACTTAAATATAGATTTAACTAGTTATATAGGTAATCTCTTAAAGATGTTCTTAGTAGGGCCAATGAAGTTATGCACGAATGATGACAATGAGAGTAATGCAACAAGGTCACGAGAGTGCATATCTTGTGGTGGTGCGATTGGACAATTAGAGTAGCGAGTTACAAACCCAATAACTGTGATGACGAGTTAAGCCTTAAGAGCAATAGAAATGGAGAGTAAGGTTTCTGAAGTTATAACCTAAATCTAGCTATTATCTCCAATTGGGACGGTCTTCTTATTTGTGCTAAATTAGGGGTATATTATTAACTAATTAATCCCGTAGTTGCTCGTGAGTTCACTTTTAAATTCGTGGCTGATTCAACTTTAATTTGATATCCGAAATTATACCCAAATCGATACTTCGTTAGAGCAGCTCCAATGGTAAGCTATTTCACTAGCTAGATTCACTCTATTTCCTATATGGATAGAAAATGTGGAGAAAAAGAAAATAGCTAGCGACAAACTAATAGATAAGAAATTTTACGTATTCCAAAAAAACGAAGTGTATTATTTTTAAGCCATGTTTGGCTCTTTAGTCCCGAATTTTAGTCCCGTCACATCAGATGTTTGGATGTTATTTTGGAGTATTAAATGTAGACTATTTATAAAACCCATTTCATAATCGGTGGATTATTCGCGAGACGAATCTAATGAGCCTAATTACGCCATGATTTGACAATGTGATGCTACAGTAAACATTTGCTAATTATGGATTAATTAGGCTTAAAAAATTTGTCTCGTGATTTAGTCTCCGATTCTGCAATTTTTTTTATAATCAGTTCACGTTTAGTCCTTTAAATTAATGTCAAAACATTCAATGTGACACGGACTAAACTTTAGTCCACGGAACCAAACACCCCCTTATTCTTTATCAGCTCCACTTAGGGGGTGTTTGGATACAGGGGCTAAATTTTAGCCCCTGTCACATCCAATGTTTAGATACTATTTTGGAGTATTAAATGTAGACTATTTACAAAACTCATTCATAATCGATGGATTATTCACGAGACGAATCTAATGAGCCTAATTACGCTATGATTTAACAATGTGACGCTACAGTAAACATTTGCTAATTATGGATTAATTAGGCTTAAAAAAATTGTCTCACGAATTATCCTCCGATTCTGTAATTATTTTTCTAATTAGTTCACGTTTAGTCCTTCAAATTGATGTCCAAACATCCGATGTGACATGGGCTAAAATTTAGCCTCTGGATCCAAACACCCCTTATTCGTTAGGTACGTTGGCAAAACTGCCGGCATATCAATCAGGGTCGTGTCATGCTCTATGGATCGTCAGATCAGCCTCTCGTGATCCGGTAGACACGTTTTCCGCGCGTGGCGTTGGTGACTTCCTTAAACCCTAGAAATCAACCTCCCTTCCCCTCCGCCTCCCGCGCCCACTTCCTCCAACCTTCTCCGCCGCCGCCGACATGGGCCGCAGTCTCCAACCCGAGCAAGAGGAAGTATTCAATAAGAGAAAGGAGGACAAGAAGAAGAGCAAGAAGGACAAGAAGCGGAAGCTGGCGGCGGAGGCCGAGGAGGAGGCTGCGGCCACGGAGGAGGTAGCAAAGATCAGCAAAAAGAGGGCCAAAGATGAATCAGCCCAAGGAGAGGAGGCGGAGAACAGCGGGCAGAAGGTCGTGGCTGTGACCGGAAAGGGCTTCACGGACGCCAAGTACGCCCCGCTTTCCTCCTTCGTGGCCGCTGCGCTGCCGCCCCAGGTGCTCGATTGCTGCAAGGGGTTCGCGCGGCCGTCGCCCATCCAGGCGTACGCCTGGCCGTACCTCCTCGACGGCCGTGACTTCATCGGCATCGCCGCTACCGGATCCGGTATTGAAAAAATTAGTTAATTTCTTGTTTGGTCACCCTTCCGCACTTCCGCTTCATCGTGTTCAAATTGTTGGTGGTTTATTGTTCTTCCTAATCTGATGCCAGGGAAGACGATTGCGTTTGGTGTGCCAGCGCTGATGCACATCAGGAAGAAATTGGGGGAGAAAGCTGCTAAGAATAAGAAGGCGGTACCACGATGCCTCGTGCTCTCCCCAACGAGAGAGCTTGCTCAACAGGTAGACCTCCTAAACTCTTTTAGCCACGGATAAGGGATGAGGGCACCTTCCAGTGGGCATAGTAGGAATTAGCTCAGTCTGTAAAGGTAGAGATTGTTGGGTTAGTAAAATTTTTAGCCTTTTGTTTGAATGGGAAATAATTTAAGAGTGGAGCAGTTGCTCACCTCACAACATACGTTTTGGTGATGTGAAGGTCCTTATGATTGTATGGAGTGTAGATAATTTGTTTGATCATATAACTTGTGAGCTCGTCTCAGGTTTGAGTGTCTGATGGTCTGCAAAGAACTACCCCTTTTTTTTTTAAAAAAATACAGGGATTATTTACAGTTTTGCATGGTGCTAGATCGCAGATGTACTTTGTGAAGCTGGTGCACCATGCGGAATAAGTTCAGTATGCCTTTATGGTGGAACTTCAAAAGGACCCCAAATATCTGCTCTTAAATCTGGAGTGGTAAGATGAGACTAACATAATCTTTTTTTACTCTACATTATATCATGTTGAGATTTTGAAAAGTTCCTTGTAAATGGGCTGTTTGTTTTGTATCCAAGAGTCATGGAATTATTTTGTTGCCTGAGCCTGACCTCCCTCTCTCTTCCTCTATGCTTTCAGGATATAGTCATAGGGACACCTGGTCGTATGAAAGACCTTATTGAAATGGGTATTTGTCATCTTAATGAAGTTTCTTTTGTGGTAAGTTACCTGTTCATTTCATTGTGTTGTTGTCTATTGCTGTGATTTACAATATATATATTCTTCAGGGCTAAAACTTGAGAATACCCACGTGATATTCCTAATGATTTTTTTGTGAAGTTTATGGTTGATGTTTGAGTGTAGTTGTAATGCATGCCACACTAATCAGGGATTACAGGTGTGTTTGGTTTCATGTAAAATGTTGGCATTGACAAAATTTGGTAGGATACATGTATTAGATGGTTGTTTGGTTTGATGCCTTGTGCTGATTTTTGTGTGGAGAAGCTTCTAGAGTTGCCAAAATTGGGACGGAAGAAAATTTAGGTCATCTTTGGATTGCTACCTTGCCAAAGTTTGGCAGTACCAAAATTTGGTGTGGATGAAATTGGTAGCCAACCAACATGCCCTATCCAATCTATTTATTGTGTTACTTTGGAGTCCCGAGAACTTCATTGCATTACAGTAATGTTTTTAACTTGAGACATGCCTAGTTATAAAAACAACTGCATTATTGGTCTTTGGTCCAGTTTGGCATGCTACATATTTTGTAAGAAGCAGCTGTAGTTGAGCTTCATGAATAAGTTGCTTTTATAACAAAAATCTTCTGACCACAATTTGGGTGTTTGGCAATCCGGTAGGCCAACTCTAAGGCTGTACTAAGTTGTGAAATATCTAGAGTACCCTGATTGTATTGATGAATGGATTGATGGGTGCTTAACAAGTTAATTTAAACATTACCAATAGCATTGAGGGTTTGAATCATAGTTGTTACGGCGACGCGGCGAAGCGCGGCGACCTACCACCTTCATAACTTTACAGCGCTTATGGCGCGCGGCGCGGCGTCGCCATAGACACATCGGCGCGGTGAACAATATAGAAAAATAGCTTATAGGATTTAGAAAAATATATCAATATATAAGTACTAAAATACTAAATTGCAAATAACAATATTAGTATGGTATGATAAACATAGCAATATAATATCAAGTTACAATATTGTCACTTTAGATATATTATAATATAAAAAATATAATTAAAATTGTAAAAACATATTTAAAATTATGTCTAATAATATATTTAAAGTACAATAAATAATCTATTTATATAAATTTTACCACACAACCCATTTAAATTTCAGCCCATTTAAAGCCCATTTCTAAACCCTAACTTCTCCCCACTACCTCTCTCCCTCTCAGCCCCCTCTCCAGACGCCACACTTCCTCTCCTCTCCCTCCTCTTCTCTTCCCCATCTTCTACCCTAGTGCACTGGGAGGCCAGATCTGAGCTCGCCGCGGCCCCGCCGCGGCCCCGCCGCGGCCCCGCCGCGCCCTCGCCACGCTCCATCGAGCCCTCGCCGCGCTCCCGCCGTGCCCCCGCCGCGCCATCACCGCGCCCTCGCCGCGCCTTCGTATGGCGGGCGCCACATCCGCCACGGGCGCCACGCCACGCCACACACCTGTGGCGCCCGCCATAGACACTTGGGCGATATGGCGGTCCGTGGCGAATTGCAGATTTTCGCCACGGCGATATGGCGATGATATGTCAACGCCATAACAACTATGGTTTGAATGTCCTCCAATGTTCTAAGGCGGTAAGGCGAGGTGTGGCGACAACCCCCTTCCAGCCGTTTAGGAAATTTTGGTGTTCGGCGAGGTGACTCCATACACACATCCTAACAATATAATTGCTCCAACCTCCAGATTTTAGTAGTATACTAGCAGTGTAGCATATATACTTACCCTTAGTGCTGCCATGATCTGACTCTGTCCTCTCTTCTATTCTCTTCTAATCTTCCCTTCTCTTCTCTTGTCCCACGCAACTAGTCAACTATTGTTAACTAAACCAAACTAATCCAAGTATCCAACTACTGTTAGTCAACTACTCAACAGAGAACAGAATATATATGACTGGTTGTGTGCTCCTTCTGTAGCAGTAGTTCATACTCAGTCAAAGCTGCTTCATAGTTGGCAGAGGAGCACAGCAGTAAGCAGGACCACTCAACCTCGCTGAAGCTCCTCCTGTGGTTCTGTCGCTCATCTCTGCTGCCACCTGTTAGACTTCCACTGCCGCCTGCCAGATCTCAGCCACTACCTGCCTCCGCTGTGTCTCCTGTGGTTCTAAAAAAAAATCGTGTGAGTGCCAGAGTGCGTCAGATCTCAAATAAATGCATATAAACTTAAAAAATAAAAACAATTATAATTAACACATTCATACTATACATCAGGTTAAAACAGAGCCATATATGCATAACTAGACAATGCAATTATTTACAGAAGACAATAGATCAGGGATGTAAAACCTACCATCAGCACCACCACCACCAGATCCTTCTTTTTATATGAGTAAAATTCGTAAATTGGATCAATATGTATCTGGCAGAAGTTACACCGGTGATATTCCATGGGCTTTCTGTTTTGTACTCATCAATCTTTCATTCTGTTTTGTTGCTTTGCTTGTATAGTGTTGTAAATGTCCTTTAACACAGACATGTATGATACAGGTTCTAGATGAAGCAGATCGAATGCTAGATATGGGTTTTGAACCTGAAGTCAGAGCGATTTTAAGCCAAACTGCTTCTGGTTTGCCACTTTGTCTCCATTACTCTTATTCTCACTGTGCATGTGCATGTGCATGTGCATGTCCACCTTTGCATCATTTTTCCCTTAGTAGTTTGTTTCTGGGCTAGGCTGTACTGCAAGGTCTGTGTGTGCCCTTCTACTCCATAGTCCATACTTCCTAGTTTTGTTCAGCACACTTATGCTAATAAGTTAACAGCCACTAGCTTAAGGCAGAAATGGGCAAGAAATATGTTCTGTGCCTGTGAAGTTTGCTGGATATACGCTGGCAAGATTATCATAATTTTCTATATTGTGTTGTTGAAAACCACTTTTACATCTTTTGTCATAATAGGCTGTTATAAAATTTTCGGTCATAATTCTTGGTACAATTTACTATAAATTTTTCAGTTATTAAATTGTAAAACGAATAAAAATAGGTACACCAACTTACAAAATGCTTGTTCTGGTGCAACAATTTACTTAGTCCATGCAAGCCAGGCCAAATGGGCAATGCAAGCAAATTAGCACTGTTCTATGCTAACTAGAATGTCATGCTGGCTTTCAAATGAAGATGTGTGAGATCATTTTGCACAAAACTGTTCTGTCCCCAACTGCTCCCATTCTGTAGCAAACTTTTTTGACTGAAACATTTGAGTTATGCAAGGGAAAGATTGAACCAAGGCGCAATTGATTGTGAAGTCTGCGGATAGATGGCGTACATATTGGAATTGCCAGCACATCAATCGAAATAGGCTGTTATGGCCAGGAGATTTGAGCGAGTCTGTGAATGGCACCGGCCGCAGGCAAAAAACATAGAATTCAAGAGTCTAGACAAGTAATGTCATAGGCATCAAGCATGAACAGTACTGCACGGCACTATAGCAGCAGGTTAGGGGTTAGGGACTTAGGGTTATGGTTAGCTTCTTAGCTAAGTCAGGTTCTAGGAGAAAACCTGACTTAGCTAACCATAACCTTAACCTACTGTGACAGTACCGCGTGGTACTGTTCACACCTATGACAGTAAAGTCTCTCTCTCTTTATATGGTTGTTTTAGAGTTAGGAAGTCAAGTTGAGTAGGAGTCTTATTGTGATAGTCGGTTAAGTATGGTGGTGCCTACTGCCTAATCTATACAGGTGCACAACTATGCCAGTAAAGTCTATATATATGATTGTTTTGGAGTTAGGAAGTCAAGTTGAGTGTCTTATTGTGATACAGTCGGTTAAGTAGTATGGTGGTGCCTACTGCCTAATCTATACAGGTGTATGACTCTTGGGAGAGGTGAAGCAAGAAGAAATAAAGAAAATGGGATTAGCCCATATACCTAACTGTATCGCAGGCAGTTCAAGAACAACACTTGCTTGTCTGGTCTATTTTGGCCCTGGTTTGCATGGACAAGCAAGTTATTGCACCAGAACCAGTGTTCTGCAAGTTATTTCATCTATTTGTACCAACAATGCAAATTCGTGCACCATGAGCACAGTTTACAATTCAACTTTCATGAAGAAAACAGTGAGAAGTGTACTGTGTAGATGGAATACTTTGGCACATTTTTTTTTACGAAGAGTAAGCTGTTGAAAAGAACTCAGGGTTCTCTCATGGCTACTTATACATTTTACTTTAGCATTTAGCAATGTATTAATTTAATTTGTGTTAACACACCTACTTAAGCTTTTCTGAATATCTCTGCAACCATGGCCATAAAATTCTTTCTATGCAGTACGTCAGACGGTTATGTTCAGTGCTACATGGCCTCCTGCTGTCCACCAGCTAGCCCAAGAGTTTATGGATCCAAATCCAATAAAGGTAGAGTCTCTATTTTTCTTTTCTTTTTTTATACCTGATTGCTGGTGCCTGACCTTCTGGATGCCACCTTATTGTAGGTTGTTATTGGATCAGAAGATCTTGCTGCTAACCATGATGTGATGCAAATTGTTGAAGTATTGGATGATAGATCAAGGGACTCAAGATTAGTTGCTTTGCTTGAGCAGTACCATAAATCACAGAGGTAGATATTGCAGTACAGAATTTACTTGCATGTCCTTTGAATGTTAGCTATCTTGCCTGGAATGCCCACATTTCCACTTTCGATTATATTCAGTTGCATAACAAAGCTGGTTGGCCAATTCCACTTGTAAGCTATACCAGTTTGGCAAATCAAGGACAAATAGATTCCAAGATTTGCCTGGCACAAATAAAGTTTCTTATCTTTCAAAAAATGTTTCAGACTGATGCTTTTATTTAGAATTTCTAGCCACAATATATCAAGCATACATTTTACATTACATTCATACTGGTCTTGAGAAATAATTTAGTCAACTCTTTCATCATCTCTCCTCCCTTAATCTGTGCCTCTAGCTCCCTTCTACATTGGCACCTTTAGTATGTCCTAACTTTTAGGTTACATGATTGCTGGTGTGGAGATTTGACAAATAAACTGCATATAAGTTTGGTCAGCATGAGCCAGGAGGTAGAGGAAGGAACCTTGTGGCAGAGAAAAGTTAATGTGAGGGAGAGGAAAATATATTTCTTAACTATTACTTAATTCCAAAGTGGCCTCCTTATGCTTCTTAATCTTAATATCATAATATGAGCTGGTCCAAAGAAAAACAATATTGAAAGGTAACTTGGTAACAAGAAGATAAACATGGTAATTGATAGATACTTGGTAACTAGAATACTAGAACATATGCCTAGTAAGCAAGCTTATCTCTTGATTTCCTACATATGGTACAACTTTGGATTGGACACAACCAATCTTGGGGATAGATTACTTGGCTGAATTGGTTGCTCTGAATGCATAAGATGCTCATTTCTAGTCACATTATCTTCTGTGTATCATGCCTACTGGCTAGAATATCAGATCAATGGTATGCTGCAATGCTGGATTCTTTTTAGGTAAACATATGGTAACAGTGTTCCCCTCATGGGATTTTTTTATGCATGTTGGTGTTCTAATAATATCTGCTTTGTCAGACTTACATTTTCGATATATGATGCACTTATTGTCAGTTGTCACATCACATTCACCTGTTGTCTTCATATGGATCTAAGCAAATCATGCTTGTGTTTCATTCAACAGAAACAGGGTCTTGGTCTTTGTGTTATACAAGAAAGAAGCTGCACGAGTAGAAAACAATGTTGCAAAGAAGGTAGCAGATTTATTTCCATGTTTGTAACTTATATATTTGTATAGATTATTCTCTACATTTGCTAATCTACATATGCTTGTTGTGAAGGGGGTGGAGTGCTGTTTCTGTTCATGGAGATAAAGCACAACATGACAGAACTAAAGCTTTATCTGTATTTAAAGATGGGACGTGTCCTTTAATGGTGCGCTATCTAAATTCCACGACTGATCTAGTGATTAAAAATTCAGTTGTTTTTTAATGACCAGTATTTATTTAGGCACACTTCTCTTGCTTATTTTGTTAGCTTGAGCCCTTAAAAGATATTGTTGGGTTTGCTGGTATTTTTCACTATTTCTGATACATTATGTTATAGAGGTGAGTAAATTTCACAAAACTGCAACTCTTTTGTCTAACCTAGTCACTTTGTTGCAACTTTACGTGACATTTCGCAAAACTTGAACAAAAGCAAGCAATTTTATCAAAATCTAGAACTTTACCCTATATGTGTCTGACACATGGGCCTGACTTGCAGTAGTGTGAGTATGGCATGCGTGTCTGACAGGTGTGCTCAATTTATCAGATGAACAAAATTGTATATTTCTGATAAAATCAAAAACTATTGCTGTACTTCGTGAAATGTCCAACTAAAGTTGCAGCCAATCTATAGTTTAACAAAACAGTTGCAGTTTTGTGAAATTTACTCTATAGAAGTTTGACTTATGTTTATGATTGTAACATTTTATTAAATATAATTGGCTGATGATTTGATAGCATGTAAAACCATCAAATTCAACTGATCATCTCAGTTAAAATATGCTACTGACATTTTGTAAAAATAATGTGCAGCTTTCTGCGACCAATGTCCGAAAACCTCAGGCTTTTGAAAATTATGTCCTTTTATCACTGCATCCATATATTTTTTATTCTTGTTTATTAACACTTGTTTGGGTATTTTGTCATGTTTGTGTTTGTTAATTTGTATGTCTTGCAGATTGCTACGGATGTTGCTTCGCGTGGACTTGATATTCCTGATGTCGAGGTTGTCATTAATTATAGCTTTCCTTTGACCACGGAGGATTATGTCCATAGGATTGGGAGGACTGGTCGTGCTGGCAAGAAAGGTATTGCACATACCTTCTTCACTCAAGGGAACAAGGTACTGGAAATCATGTGCCCATTTTAATCCTTAAAAACTGCAACCTTATGATTAGCACCTTGTGTAATGTTATTTCAACTGGACCAGGGACTTGCTGGTGAACTTGTCAATGTTTTGCGGGAGGCTGGTCAGGTCGTTCCTCCTGCACTTACGAAATTTGGCACTCATGTCAAGAAAAAGGTTTGTGTTAACTGTGGCAAAGATCTCGTCATATTCTCCTCAGCAGTGTTCTGTTCATATGTGTGTTGGTATTTACCATAGTAGGTAACTAAGACTGCATCCTTGAGAAATTACTTAAATGAGAACTTCAGCCTCGTTATCACTGTGGGAAAGAGCAGTTATTTGCGGAGTTTATATGCAATTACAGAAAGCTTAGTATCTATTGCTTACCTGTGTATTAATTGATTCTTGAAATGTTTAACACCTTGCCCCCCAGTGCTGTAGTAAGTCCTGAAAAAATGTGCTAGAGCTAGAGCACCTTTCATGGCATGAATCCGTGTAAAATGAACTTGACCTCATTGCTAAATCATTCGTTTGCAGGAATCAACAGTATATGGATCTCATTTCAAGGAAATCACAGCAGATGCTCCGAAATCCACAAAGATCACGTTCGGTGATTCTGATGAGGACTAACAATATATACTGGCTGTTCTTTTGTTCGTCGCATTTGCAAGTTTTGATACCTGGCAAATTAAACCGTGTGGAGTACGTAGTCGTAGGCAAAACGTTTGCATGTCCTGAGGGGAGAACCTCTTTGACAGTATCAATGTTTATTTAGGTTAGTTTATTACCAGTAATCTTCTACCTTTTCTAGACCATCTTATATTTATACCTGATTGTATGTACCGCAGTGTGCTTCAATTCTGGTAAAGTCACAGATGTGTACCAAACATTTCATTTATGGTTATGATCGAATTGTCAAAGCAGATAATTTCCTCCCAGTAAAGAAAAGGATCTCTCTATCGTATCATTAACCATTTGTAGTCTTTCTTGTAGTATAAAAGTGTTGAAAATTAGTCCATGAGATGACCCAATTATTAACTCTATTTAGTGGGATGGAGATTTGGAGTATCTTTATTTATTAAATGAAAAATTATAAAGGTTTAAAGTCACAAGCATATGTATTCGTGTATTTTTTTGCATGAGATATTGTGTGATTTGCACGAGCAATTGCGTTTTGTGACTTGTGATAAGCAACTGCATTTATGTAGCAGTGACTTGTGATGAGTAATTGCGTTTATGTAGTAGTATAATGTCAAGTTAATTCGATTTTTTTACTTTTTATTATATATTATCCGTATCTAAATGTATTATTTTAATGTGATTAAAATTAAAATTTAAATAATCATCAAACACTAGAATAAATATCTCGGATACCAGTTGTTTTGAATACTTGATTTAAAACTTTTGTTACTCGTATTTGTGTTCAAATTTATACAGTATGAATTTTGGCAATTACTAATAAGAAGTCCGTAACTTTATATTGATACGGTTATCTATAAAAAAGATCGGAAATGTTCAATTTAAAGAGTGCTTTTTCATCCTCAATTCCTCATTTTCCATTCCAATTCTATTGCTTTGAGTTGTTGCGTTGTCAAACTTTATCAATTTTTTTTTCTGATGTGCATCGGATTGGAAGAACAAGATCTCATAATCATTACTGCAGAGAACACCTACACAGGACGACAATCAGATTTATGGGCATTGCTCATGCGCGACCTCTCGTGTGAACCTTGACGTAGTAGTTCATATGTTTTTTTGGGTAGCATATGTTTCTTGAAGTACGTGAAATGATTGCTAATATTTCTTTATATTGTTGTTCATCTAGAAATTTTTCTTCGTAATAAAACTTTAGAATTAAATCATTGCACGTATTTCTAACGTCAATCTCTTCAACTCCGCAGTTACTAATGACTTAGAGATATCAGATATGTTCAATCTTCAGTCAAGAGTAGTAAAAAATTACGTTATGGGTACCAGAACTTGCGAGCGTTTATACTTTATTGCATTAACTTGAAATTGAACTTTCTAATAATAATATATCAACTGACATATCGTTTCCAAGATCATATAGTTTCTAGCATAAAATTATGCAAATTTTATATTGTTCTTGTGTGGCTGTGCTAAGCAAGTCTGAATCAAATGGACAAGCAGGTATCCACCAGTCTAGTGATTTTCCTCGGTCAGGAATCCGAGGTTGTTCTTTTAATTAAGTAACCATTATTTCCATTTTACTTTGTTTTCTTATAATAACTTATTTCAAACTACTAGAAATAGAAACAAAGCTGTTGACAATAATGCCATGGATAATTCATGGCTTATGGGATCGGAACACCAACTTCTCACTTACTAGATGCTTGCCACAATCAAAGCTCTCCAGACATGCATGCATCTAGTTATAGATTACTTTATTTCTGTGATCTGTAGCTACTAAACTTTTCGGTCTAAAAAAATTAGATTGTGATCAGCTCTGAAAAGAGAAGAGATCCATCGCCCATGGACGGACGTACGTGTGTGCATCTTACTCCTACGCATATATATATGGAAATATCCTGTGCAATCGTGCAATCATGCAATCGTGCGATCTGGTGCATCCAATCAAGATCTAACGGTTACATATAAAACCTAGTACCAATTTAGATGCACCAGATCACACGATTGCAGGATTACAGATTCCTCTAAAATATAATCTAAATTGGTAGCTAGCTAGCTAACCACCACTTGTTTAACGTTCGCATGTGATCGAGCAAACACACATGGCCATGAGTGACCTACCTTTCTGCTGCTCGTTTCAACCCCCATGTCAACTAACACAAGCTGGAGAACATTTATGGCATTTTTGTACCCCAAGTAACCCTAGACTCTGGTCTCTTGTCATGTACCGTGGGACCCCGGTCTTGACACCAGAACACCTTGTGTTTATAATATCAATCCCTACATCACTATGTGGAGGTACCTGGATTTTCTTTTTTTTGCCAGATAGGTATTAAGGCTCCGTTTGTTTCAATTTCTAGCATTTAGAATCCGAACTCACAATATCAGTTGCTGCAGAATCTAGAAATGAATTAGAATCCAGAAGCTAGAAAACATCAGTTTCTCCATATTTTCATTAGTCAAATACTCAAATTATTCAGTTACTCAGATTAGCTAGCTATTATGAGAATCTCTACTTACTAGAAGTTAAAACAAACGGACCCTAAGTATTTGTATAGTTTAAGTAACAATACAGTAGTACTTATTACAGGGTTAGTATGAACTCAAATTGACCGATTAGAGTCTGTTACAATATTGAACCACCAATATATAAATATATTATATATATAAAGAGTTTATTAAACTAAAGACTAAAGACTTAAACTAAATACTAAAGGCAAGTAGCGATGGGCAGAGGTGAGCAGGCAAGCGGTAACAAGCAGAGGGGAGCAGGAGGGCGACGGTGAGCAAAGGGGAGCGGGAGGGCAATGGTGGGCATAGGGAAGCGAGTGGGCGAGGAGGGAGGTGAGTCGGCATGTAGCGGGGGAGGGAAGGGGAGCAGACGAAAGACGATGGAGAAGAGGGGAGCAAGTGTAAGGATATCAATCGGGTATGGTGGGTACGAGTAGTACATACTATACTCATACCTATTTACCCGATGTGTAAAAACCTGTATCCATATTCGTAATCCGTGGACACTGTATACACGTGAGAGAACCAAACATAGTCCACAAATCTAGAGCTTGGGTGGGACTGAGGACCACACTGATGCAATGGTTGTCGGATTCACGACGTAGGCATGGGTAGAGGTTGGGTGTCCGACGATGTGTGCTCGGGCATCGGTGTGGGGACTCCGACAGGGGCTACCGAAGTTGCGGTGCAGGCACAAGTGTAGATGGCCAGTGATGGAGCAAGGGCATAGGCTCAGACAAAGAAGGCTACTAACTTAGCATGGGTGCGGGCACAAGTGACTGGCAGTGCGGGCTTGAGAGTTGGGGCAAGCGGCCCTCATCGCGGGCATGGAGGAAAAATGACCGATGGTGCATGCTGAGGGTCGCAGGAGGTCGGTTGGTGGCCGACGACTAAACTATCAATGATGCAGGACAAAGGGATTTGGGAGGGGACGATGCAGGAGAAAATGAGAGATTGGGGAGGCACGGGCGGAAACGAGAGATTGAGGAGGCGTGGCGGCCGTGTATAAAAAGAGGGTGGGGGTGGAGGTCAAAAAAAGGGAGAAGGAGTTAGGGTTTTTCTTTATATACTTGTGTAAATAGGTAAATGGATAAATAAGTATGGGTAATCAATATTCATACCCGTATCCATTTACCCATCGGATATGATTTTAAGAAAGACTTAACCTTAATATGGTTTTTACCCATAGGTAAACATGTAGAATTTCTATCCCTAATCAAGACGGTGGTGGGTAGAGGTGAGCCGGAGGAAGGAGGTGACGGCGGCAAGTGGGCACTAACAGAGGAGAGCGAGCGGGCGGCGACAAGGGAGGCAACCAAGAGGGTGACCGAATCGAGCATTGAGCATGAGTAGAACTGTAGTACAAATTAGGGTTGATTTCATGAGGAAGTTAGCTGAATTAATGGGCTGTTTTTGTGGGTTGCTCGTTACTAGCTAATTAAGTCTCAATATATAGATGGGCTAGAAAGTGGGTCTAGACCTTTAGAGCCTTATATATTTTACAAATAAAATATTTTCCACAAGTAAGGTTAGGCCCTAAGTTGTCCCAATTATCCCCCGCCCATTTTCATCCTATGTTTTCCCATAGGGATTGAACTAAGACTTTAAAGTTATAGGAAGCCTCGTCCTAATCTCTAGTTTTGAAAAAAAAAATACTCAAAGAGATTACATCATGCAAATAGAAACGAGCGAAGCTGAAGTTAGAGAATTTTTGTTTGCTATGAAAAGAAGTGATGGTGATGGCAGACTCACCGCTACTAGTTTCTTTTAAAGTAGTACAATTTTTTTTAAAAAAAATATAGCATCAGTAAGTATTAAGATACTCGATAAGTCACTACCCAACATGCTATAATGCACACATGATTTAAGTAGGGTCAATGCTGAAATTTCATGAAGCCAATTTTCATGAACATTTTCCAAAAACCTTCACCTAGTCGATCATCTGGACCAAAATATCATATTGTTTACCATTTACTAAGGTTTTGTCGACCAAAATTGTGTTTCCATCATTATTATTGCAATAATGTGCCTGAAGTTAATGGTCGGTTTCTACTCCATTCTTGTTAATTTCAGTTAAATTGATGTTCTACAAGTTTGGAGATTTATTTTGATTTTTGGTTTTTTCTTGTCGTTGGTGTAACGACGACTCAAATTTTAATTATTCTGTTTATTTTGTATATAGTCTCGATTTATACTCTGTGTACTCAGAGACGTACAAGTAACATGGCGTGAACGTCACAAAATTTCAAAAGTTTACTGATTTTTACCGTTTTGAATTTTTAGATTTTAAACGACATTGGACATTTTCGGGATGTTACACACACAGGTGCAGATTAATTATTAACCGAATGGTTTATGTTATACATTTGAAAATACAATTATTCTAAAATATTTCTGTGGGGAAAATAATCCCGTCAAGACTTGATGCTCCGAATGTATATTATGAAGGATGAGAGGTGTGAAGCCTCAAACTATCACCATCATGCTCTTGGGGGAGGAACTCGAAGCCTCAGGCCAGGTTCAAAGCTTGTGCATAAATTCAGAGTGGGCCTCGCCTCTGAAGCATGTGGCCTTCGTATAAGTCCCATCACCAGAGTATTCCCGAGCCTCCTACTCCGAAGAGGCACCGCCAAAAAGGACAAGACGTCTATTTTATCTAAGTGTCCACACGATATTTGCCCTTTTTACCCCTACGGACCTTCGAGAACAGTGTCCGCACTATCAGAAATGGCTAGTTTGCCGAGTGCACGAAGCTTTGCCGAGTGCAATATCTCGGGCACTCGACAAAGATTTGTTTGTTTTTGAAAAAACACTCAGCAAACCCATTTTTTTTATTTTTTTCTAAACCATTGTTTCGAGTCTACGTGATATTTCTAATTTGATTTTTACTTGAATTTTTTTCTACAATGAAAACACAACATATATTATCTCATGTAAAAATTACATATTTTTTTGGTTCAGTTTGTTATTTTAAATTATTAAGTATGTTTCTAGGATTTAAATTGAAATAGGTGAAATTTGAACTACAAGTGTCTAAAATAATAAACCAAAAATTATGAAAAAAATTATATTCATGTTTTAAAGTCTATTTAGGGTTCTTATAAACTGAATTAAAAGAAATTTTGAACAATTTAGGGTGTGACGCCCCTTCAACAACGTGAAGCTTAATAGTTTTTAATTATAAAAAAATCAACTAAAGTCTAAAAAAACATGAGACTTGTGATGGTGTTATTATATGATACATAGATGTTGAGATAAAAATTTAAAAATTTTTTGAGAAAATTATCACGTAGAGTTTTTAGAAATCGGAGATTATGAGAGAAGTGATTAGGGTATGGTTTAGAGAAGAAATGAAATAGGTTTAAAAGAAGTTTGACGGGTAAATTATTTTTTATACTTAAAATTTTTTCTACAATAAAAACACAACATATATTATCTCATGTAAAAATTACATATTTTTGGTTCAGTTTGTTATTTTTAAATTATTAAGTATGTTTCTAGGATTTAAATTGAAATAGGTGAAATTTGAACTACAAAAGTATGAAATAATAAAAAAATATTATTAAAAAAACATATTTATATTGTTGAGTTTATTTTTAGTCCTTATGCAATATAATTTTATTATTTCTATCAAGGAAAAGATTGTAAAACAAATTAAACAAAAATAAAAAATAAAAGCTTCTTTACCGAGTGCCAAATTTGAGGAACTCGGCAAATATTTTAAGTTTTCTGAGTGCAACACTCGGCAAACCCAAAAAACTCTTTCCCGCACAATTTTTCAGCCAAATTTTAAAATTAGCGCACTTTTTTTTTCAAATTTTCACAGTTTTTCTTTAAAAACCCACCCCTTTCCTCCTCCCTCCATTCTCTCCTCTCCTTCCCTCCCACCGTCGGTCGCCACCCTGTCGTCGTCGCCGCGCCACCACGCCCCCGCACCCCACGCGTCCCGCGTGCCACGCCGTGACGTGTCGCGCCCGCCTGGTGTTCGACAAAATGTGCATTCGGGACGAACGTCCCGTTCTGCACATTTTTATTTATTTTTTCTTGTTTTCTTGTTTGCCGAGTACCAAATTTTGGGCACTCAACAAACCTTTCGTCAAGGCTCCATTATAATATATTATTTGCCGAGTGTCAAAATTGGCACTCAGTGAAGTGTTCGCCGAGTGCCCGATGAAAAGCACTCGGCAAACAGTTAATCGTCGATGGTGCTTTTACCGTGTGTTGTTCGTCGAGTGCAACACTCGGTGAAGACTTTGTCGAGTGATTTTGGCACTCGGCAAACAGCTATTCTCCCGTAGTGCCACTATGACGGTTGTAACTAAAAGATTGGATAGTCTTTTTCTATTATATCTATGCATATAAATACCCCCTTTTCTACAGTAAAAGGAGGATCAAATATGAATACAAACAAAACACTTCGAACTAATCAAAGGTTATTATTCCCAACGGAAGCCTGGTTCGGTCCGCAATTACTCACTTCGTGCATTTAACCCTTTGTGGTTATTCTAATCTTGTTAGCGTAATTGTTGGACCAGAAACGGCGACCGGAGGGGGGGTGAATGGGAGCTTTTTAAAATTTCAGGCTAAAAATAGCCTTCTGTTTTAATTCAGTCTACTGCGGAACAGGCTTCGAACGCACCCTTCGAAGTTCAGGTTTGGAGGTATTTGATGGCTCCGAACACAGGCTTCGCAAGAAGTAAAAGTCCGAAGTCAAGCAGACTTCGCTCCACCCACAACCCCGAAAAATCAACTCTGCTAAGTCACTGGTGCTGGGCTTCGTACTTCGAAGGCCAAAACACACACTAAACAGACTTCGCTAGGGGCTTTAACACGGGAAGGAAACGGGCTTGGATCAGGGCTTCACTAGTAAACAACGAGGTCTAGCCTCCAGTTACATAGAGCGAAAACACACTGAAAAAGCACACTTCGCACAAAACACACTTCACCTAGACAATCTTCGGTGCACTACTACTAGCGAGGTATGCAAACAAGCTCAAGCAGAAACTTAACACAGAAGCAGGGCTTCGCTGCTTGAACAAGGAACACAATAAATGAACTCACAGGATGAATACAACGTGTGGTGGCTAGTACAGGAGTTCAACAGTGAATGCTCAAAGTGTTAAATGTTACCTACCCAGCCCCACTATTTATAGCCACTATTCACCCATTGGAATTGACTACTTTACCCCTAGGGTTTACATTGGTTTTGTCTCTACAGAACAGAGGGGTACAAAAGGTAGTCAACTTTATTCTGGAGGCTTCTCTGTCAGCTTTTCAGAGGGGACAACGTCAGCTTTTTGCAGAGCAGACAATGTCAGCCTTTGCAGTCTTTGACTTTTCTGAAGCCCCCCTTCGCACGCGAGGGGTGTGGTAGCTTCGGTGAGAAGCCTTGAGCCTGACGGCCTTCGCTTCACCGAAGTTAGCCTCCGATACAGTGACGGTTTTGAGCCGAAGCCGTCAAAGCCCTTGGGCCTTCACACCAACACCTTCGGAGTGGACCACCACGGCCTCGCAGCTTCTCCCAGCTCGAACTCCGTCAGTCCGTGTACCAAAGTCATGCATGGCCGAAGTACCACAAGTCATCCTCACTCCGGAGCCAGCCATGCTCCGAAGCCTGCTTCACTCCGAAGCCCCCCTTCGGAGTACCACCCTTCGAAGTCCCTCCTTCGTCCAAGGCCTCCGCATGAAGCATTCCATGAGCACTTCGTCGCAGTGCCTCTCCCCGAGCACACTCCTCGATAAGCCTCACCCGGACCATGCCTTCGATGCACCTCAACTTCTGAGATCTTCGTCGGGTACCTTCGAGTGTCTCCCTCCGGAGCACACATCGAACACCTTGCCTCTGCTGAGGACTTGATCCACCATTACTCCGAAGTCACTCCTTCCGGAGTACCCTTCGAAGTGCCTCGCCTCCGAGGACTTCGTCTCGGAGTACCTTCACCCGGAGCCACGCTCCGCACTTACTGCCTTCTCCTGGTGCACCTCGACCCGAGATCCGACCTAGACCCCTTCGCAGCCACCGTGACGGAGCTCCCTGCTCCCCTGGCATCAAGCCTCCCGCTTGACCCAAGTTCACTTGCTGCGAACCGTCCGTCACCTCCGAAGTCCCCTGCGCACCACAGACAAGCAGACAAGTGTTTCCAGTACTCCGGAGACTTCTCCGGGTTAGCAACCTTCGGCACACACTCCGGTGTACCGCCCAAAGTACCGAGACCTTCGGTACAACCATTCATCGTGTACTGTCGGACCCCTCCGACAGGCACATTCCGCTGCAACAGCTGCAGCAACCAAACCCACCGAACCCTTCGGTGAAACAGCCTCCGAAGTCCCATTCGGAGAACCAACCTCTGAACCCCTTCGGAGGTACCCCTTCGAAACAGAGGGTAAAAGCCTGTCAATCACTCATCACAGAATCCGAAACCAACCCTTGGTTTCTCAATCTCCCCCTTGATGAGTGCATTGACAACCAAATTCAAGTTCAAGAAAAAATTGAAGAATTTCAGCACACAAGTGACCATAAAAACTCAGAAACGAGCCAAATCATGTCACTTGACAAAAGAATTTTCCTCCCCCTTTTGTTAATAGAGTAAAAAGCCCCTTCGGCAAATCTCCCCCTTTTCAAGATAAAAACTCCCCCTGAGATAATTTTCCCCCTTTGCGGCAGAGAACACAACAATTTCTCCCCCTTTGGCAATGCAAGCATCAAGGAGCATGTAAAAGATGCATTGCTTGGAAATGAGCAGAATTGCAAAGACATATAGAGCAAAAATATGCCAATATTAATACCAATTTTCCATGTGCTCAGCTCAAGTTAACATTCTCTAAAAACATGATGACAACATGTGATTTTATCATTTTGAAATAAAAGCATCACCACTCAGTCAAGGTAACTAGACAAGTAAAAGACGGGACTGCGCAAAGCTAGTCAATTTCTACTCTAGACAGACAGGTCCAGTTCAAATGGAGTAATGAAAGCAAACTTGATGATCAATGAATTTTGTTGTTCTTTACTTAATGCCAGGGATTATTTGTTCATCCACCTTATGCTTTCCAATCAGGCCAAGCCTAGGCATGACAGCCATCAGAAGCTTAAAGCAGTGATTTTGGCATACACTACACTATCCCAGTTCAGACCAATGTGAAATGGTAAGCAGTCTAGAATAGGGTAGTGCGACAAACAAACCCACCTGGATCTTTTCGCTTTGAAACGTGCAAATCATGGATTTTTGGAATTTGAATTAAGTGAAAGAATTGTTTAGCATTTGATGAATATCCATGAGGAAGTTACACAATTTTTCAAGTTGCAATGTTTAGCATCTAGAGAAAAGAAATCTTGCTATCAAGCAGATAAAGGATAGCTAAAGCAGTCCTGCCTAAACATGCTAGATCCAAGACTAAGCAGTGAGCATGATTTGATTTTTGGAAAGAAATATCATGCACATGGTGTTTTAGATATATTAAATAGAGCTGAGTTGACATGATTCATGAATTAATAACAGGCATATAAGTGCAAAAGATGTAAATGCAATTTCACACATGATGAGCACATGCAAGACAATTAAAGCCTGCTCCCCCTCACAAAATGCCGTAAGGGTGACAAACACCAAGTTCCCCACGCAAGTAGGCAAAACGAGTAGCATCGAGGGGTTTCGTGAAAATATCGGCTAGCTGGTGTTGGGTATCAACATATTGAAGTTCAATATCACCCTTCTCATTATGATCTCTGAGAAAATGATATCGCACATCAATGTGTTTGGTTCTAGAATGCTGAACCGGGTTGTTTGCAATACAAATAGCGCTAGTGTTATCACAGAAAAGTGGAACACTCTTATAATCTAACCCGAAATCCCGCAAAGTGGAAACCATCCACAAAATCTGAGAGCAACAGCTAGCTGCAACAACATATTCGGCCTCAGTCGTTGATTGTGCAACACTAGACTATTGGCGGGAAGACTAGCAAACCAGTGAAGTACCTAGAAAATGACAAGTACCAGAGGTACTCTTCCTATCAATCCTACACCCAGCAAAATCCGCATCGGAATAACCTCGAAGACACAAAGAGGAAGATGTTGAATACCATATGCCGAACTCAAGGGTATGTTTGAGATACCTGAGAATGCGCTTTACCGCTTGACGGTGCGAAGCTCGTGGGGAAGCCTGAAAACGATCGCACAGACACACTATGAAGTGTATGTCCGGCCTCGTAGCAGTCAAGTAGAGGAGGGAGCCGATCATGCTTCGGAACTCCTTCTGATCTACGACTTCTCCATCTTCGTCAGGATCCAATGCTACAGATGTAGCCATTGGAGTGGCGAGAGGCTTCGCATCGGCCATGTCGAATTTCTTGAGCAGGTCCTTGGTGTACTTCGTCTGGTGGACGAAGGTACCTTGTTTGCTTTGCTTGATTTGCAACCCAAGGAAAAAGGTGAGTTCACCCATCATGGACATTTCAAACTCCCTGCTCATGGCATCTGCAAACTCGGTAACCAAAGCATGAGAAGAGCCACCAAAGATGATATCATCCACATAAATCTGAACTAGGAGGAAATCTTTGCCATGCTTGAGAGTGAACAGGGTTTTATCAACAGATCCCATCAAATACCCCCGCTCAAGCAGAAAAGACTTAAGTCTATCATACCATGCCCGAGGGGCCTGCTTGAGTCCATTAAGAGCCTTATGAAGTTTAAAGACTTTATGTGGGTGTTTGGGGTTTTCAAAGCCAGGGGTTTATTTTACATAAACATCTTCGCCTATGAAGCCATTAAGAAAAGCACTTTTGGCATCCATTTGATAGAGTTTGAAACCTCGGGATGTCGCAAAGGCAAGCAAAATCCTAATGGCCTCAAGACGAGCAACAGGTGCAAAAGTTTCAGTAAAATCAATCCCTTCTAATTGAGAATAACCCTGAGCTACAAGTCTAGCCTTGTTTCTAACTATAGTCCTATCCTCCCCTTGTTTATTTTTGAAAATCCATTTTGTTCCAATGAAATGAACATTTGGTGGAGGATCAACTAAAGTCCAGACTTGGTTTCTCTCAAAATTTTCAAGTTCTTCATGCATGACATTGATCCAACTAGAATCAGAAAGTGCATGACTAACATCTAAGGGCTCGAAAGAAGCAATAAAAGCTGAATCGATGAAATGAGCATGAGAACGTGTTACCCTTTGATCAAGCTCACCAATGATCTGCTCGGGAGGATGCATCCTTTGAACATGGTGTGGAGCCTCGCGGCGGGATGCAGTCTGCCCCTCAACTTGTGCGTTGGAGTGGTCCAAGATGACCGATGTCGAGGTAGTCGCTTCGGGACCTTGTGCTGAAGTGGTCGAAGCAGGGTTGGCTTCGGGGGTTGATGTCGAGGGTAGTAGAGGTTCATCCTCGAAATCTCCGGGATCTTCTTCTTCGAAGATAGTCTGTTCCATATCGTGTTCATTTGCCTGTTCAAGAGCAGAACTAATAGAGGGGGTTGATTCATCAAAAGTCACATCACATGACTCGATGACAGTGTTAGTCTCCAAATTATAAACACGATAAGAATGACCATGTGTAGTGTAACCCAAAAAGATCTCGTCAGAAGAACGCGACTCAAATTTATCCAAATTACCACGTTTTAGGATGAAGCAACGACAACCAAAAACTCGAAGATGAGTAACCTTGGGCTGTCTCCCAAAACGTAGCTCATAAGATGTCAAGTTTAAAATTGTAACGACCCGGGTTCTCACGAACCGCAATTTCATTGAATATAAATGAAAAGTCATTATTACAAGACGCTCACAGCTGACAACGAAAAAAACAGAAATAAAGCAAGTACGTAGCTCATAGGCTACACTTATTACAACTCAAATTAAGCGGAAGCGAAACTAAGCAGCTGCAGAACGTCTTGACTTCACGGATCCGACTCCTCGCCTGGGACGCTACTCCTGGACTTCTTCTTCTTGGTACACCACATCTAAAAGAATTAATCCCACGAGGGGTGAGTACAAAGTACTCAACAAGCCACGAACATGCAAATAATGATGGCTGTTGAACAAGGATGCATAACAGGGCTAATTGCGTAAAAGCATGTTAAGTGTTGATTAATCTTTAATGAGCAGTGTTAAAACAGTAATAAACATGCTAAAGTAAATAACAGTAATTAACTTTCCACTATCTCGAGTTGCACACCTGTGCCCACTCGCTCTTTCAACCCATCCTAAACATGACATGCAATTCACAACTTCAACACTGAAAGCTAACTGCGGAGAACATCACTTGGCCGCCCGTGACCGTGGGCACGGCTTTTCGAAAAGTTTATACTCTGATCAGAGGTGTACTACTTTCCCCACAAGGCACTTGTCCCTGCACACCGCAGTGTTTACGAGGACCCAAGTCCCAGGAACGCATGCCAAAACCCTTCGCATGTCCGGCTCAGCAAGAGGACAACCTCACTAGGTTTCATCGACGCTCCACTGGGATCTCACTCATGGCGTCTGAGTAGACCCCGATTGGTAGACGTGCGACCCCCATTAGTGCCTCGTCAGCACAAGCCATCACTGGGCACTCCCGATAGATGGTCTTGTCTCCTCCGCTCGGTGCATCAAGCTGAACTGACCCATACTACAGATTAGGTCTTACCCATAGACTTGTGGCTAGCACGACAATGTTTGCGACAGATCCCGCAGACCGGTCCTTATAGTGCCCCGGGTGTGACCACCAATGCACTAGCTTGCACCCGGAACCCACCATGCACAATATCACTTCGACTCCACAACGCTTTCCACAGTTCAGAATATCGACGAGACAGAGACATATATATCCAAGGAGTATAAAGAGATTAACCTGACGACTAAGAATAATTGTAATTAAGCTAGCCATTAATGCGCCTCGAATATATAGCGCTAACTAATAAGCGACGATGGCGACAAGGAGAAGATGATACAAGCATGGCTTGGGTTTACACTTCAGGGAGCAATGCTATACATTAGCTAAATAAACAAACGAGTGAACATATTATCGCTAATGCAGTTATTAACCTATGGGTTATAGCAATTATTGCAAAAAGTAGGTTCAACATGATCAACTATGTCCACGAGAGGGTCCGGTGACTTGCCTTGATCCTCGTATAACTGATTCGGATCCTCGACGGCGATTGGAAGTTCCTCGGTCGCCTCGACTTCGACTACAACGCGTCGAAAAACACCACAAATAATAAACAGTACAATATTCCATGTAAACAGTACAAAATAATTATACCAGCATGTAGAAAATAATTTATGAACATTTAGAAATTTGAATGGGTTCAAACGGAGCTATTTTGGATTTTATAGGCATTTTACAATAATTACAGCAATTCTGCCTGGATTAAACCCTAAAACAGTCGACATCGGTCCACGGTGGACTGGGCGCATGGCGCACCGCGCAATGGGTCCACGGTAGACCGTAGACCGCGCGCACCGCGGGTTCACGGTGCACCGGGAGCACGGCGCACCCGCGCACCTGTGCTATGGGCAAGCCACGCCGGACCGTTGGATTGAGATCCAACGGCCGGGATCGCATCCGGCAAGGACACGACACGCGCGCACAGCAGGGGCGACGGGGGGCCTTCTACCTCGGCTCCGGCCGAACGGCGGCGACGGCGCGCGGTGGCCTAAGGCCCTAAACAACCGCAAAAATGGGAAGGGGACGAGGTGGGGAGCAAGAGGGTACCGAAGACGGCGAGCTCGGAGGCGGGAGGTGGCCGGCGGCGAGCTCGGGCGGCGGGGACTTCGGTTAGGCGGCGAAGGCGGCGTTCCGGCGGCGGGGAGGCCGAACCGAGGCGGGGCCGGGGGCCGGCGGGGCACGGCGAGCTCGGTGGTGCCGACGGCGGAGGCGGAGGTGGTCGCCGGCGACGGCGGCGCGCGGCTGAAGGCGAGGCGGCGGGGTTCTCGGGAGGGCAGAATCCGACGAAGAGGAGCGACGATTGCAAAAACGGGGCTTAGATTCGGTGGAGGAGCTTAAAAAGGGTCCGGATAGAGGGGGTAGCGGAGGTCTAGACGTGCGGAGAGGGCGCCGGCGAACTCGGAGGGGGCGGTTGCCGGCGGCGCGGGGAGAGAGAAAAGGGGGCGCCGGCTGGATCGGGGATGGGGTTGAGGGCTGACAAGTGGGGCCGGCGGGCAGTGGGCGGGGTGGCCTGGCGAGTGGGGCCGAGCGGCCAGAGAGAGAGGAGAGGGGCTGGCGCGGAGGGAGGCGCCGACAGGCGGGCCCCACGCGGCAAAGAGAGAGGGAGGGGGAAAGGGCTGCTGGGCCGGCTGGGCCAAAAGGGAGGGCGCGGCCCACTAAGAAATAAAAAGCTTTTTCAAATTAAATTAATTCCAGAAATAGTTTTGAAGTTTAAATTATGAATTTGAATTCAAAAAAATTCCAAATTAATTTTGTAAAATACTTTAAGTCTCAAGGACCCTTACAAAATTATTTAATTTCGAAATTCAATACTTTTAGCTAAGGGTTTTAAATTGCAAAGCTTTTCATCCTTTAAATAAATTTAAATTTGAATTTCGGTTTTGAAAATTAGGGTTTCAACGATTTGAAAAATACGGGTGTTACAAAAATTGAGCGCAAGAATATTCGGTTTGAGATGTAACAAGCAGTGTTCATGGCCTCAGCCCAGAATTTTCTAGGAGTCCTGTGCTCATCGAGCATCGTCCTAGCCATCTCAACCAAAGTGCGGTTCTTTCTCTCAACAACACCATTTTGTTGAGGAACCCGTGAAGCGGAAAATTGATGTTCTATGCCATGCTCCATGCAAAAGTCAACAAAGAGACTGTTCTTGAACTCAGTGCCATTATCAATTCGAATGAATTTTAATGCACCAGGGAGTTCAGTGAAAAGTCTCAAAGCCAAGCTCCGAAAGTGTGAAAACACTTCATCCTTGCTGGCAAGAAAGAAGACCCAAGAGTAGCGAGAGAAATCGTCGACAATGACTAATACATACCACTTGCTGCCTAAAGAACTAACCCGAGAAGGACCTACAGTGTCCATGTGGAGAAGTTCTCCGGGTTGTTCAGTCATCACTGTGGTGACTAGCGAATGCAAAGCGGCAATCATTTTTCCATGTCGACAAGGAGCGCAAACTAAATTCTTCTCAAACTTGAGCTTGGGAAATCCTCGGATCAGACCTAGGGCACTCAGACGAGTGAGCAACTCAAAGCTCATATGCCCTAGTCTCCTATGCCACTTCCAAAGCTCAGAAATCGAATGTGCAACAAGACAATGAGATGAATCAGAAGACTCAGAGAAATCAGCTCCAAAAACTCTCCCAACTCTAAAGATCTTACACACCACAACGCCATCAGAATTGAGTACTTGCGAAGTATCGCGATGAAATCGCACTTCGAAGCCCTCATCAAGCAACTGAGATACTGAAAGCAAATTGTATCCCAGGTTCTCAACCAAAGCAACATCTTTGAGAGTGAAATTCGAGTTGATTCTTACCACACCTTTACCTTTAACTCTACTCCTTCGATTGTTGCCGAAGGTGATATGTTCCCTTTGCTTGGTTGTGGTGAGGCTGGAGAACCATGCTGCATCTCCGGTCATATGACGCGAACAACCGGAGTCCATGATCCACGTGCCCTCCAAGCCTCGATCTGTTGCCTACACATGATAGAATATCTCGATCGCTCAGTGCTGGGGTGAGTGAAAATATGACGAGGCATCCAGCACTGAGTGACACGAGTAGTAGGCACAGTAAAAGCAGACTGTCTACGCACATGATAATCGGAATGATGCAAAGTGCGAGGTCTACCTACATGCTATGAACGAACAACATGACGAGGTCTCCTACTCTGACGAGGTACAAAGTTACTCGCCCGGGGTCTACCACCATATGGAATATGGTGAACACTTCGAGGAGTAAAACTTCTCCGAGAAGCATGAGGAGCATCAAAAGCAGGACGATAGTAAAACTCAGACTCATGCATACCTAAAGATGGGTAATGCATGTCCTGGTGACTCATCGCCTGAGAGCGTCGCTCATCCTTGATGCGACGAAAACAGAACCCAACCAAATGACCCGCCCGCTGACAGTAAGAACAATGAAAAACTCTCCTAGGGGCACTCTCATGGGTCTTAGGAGCAACTCTCACAGGCTCCTTGGGCTTCTGGTGAGTGGTTTTCTTGGGAGGGATTTTCTTGGCAGGAGGAGTGGTTTTCTTTTGAGCACGGGTAGGCTTTTTGGCTGAAGGAGTGTCTAACAGAGCTCTCTCTTTCTCTAGGGTAGTGGGAGAGGTAAAAACAGTTTTGTTTCCACTATCTGAAGGAATCCTCTCAAAACCCAAACCTAGAGCTAACCCTGCTTTGTCAGCACACATCTTGGTCTTGGCCAAGAGCAAATCCATCCTACCCTTTCCCTTAGTGCATTTGTTAATCACAGAAAGAAGGTATTCATTCTCAGTCATTAGGTTCTCAGCTCGCTCTCTAGCAGTGCCTAGCTGGTCCTTAAGGGTAATGCACGTGTCACAAACAGGTTGCACATCCTTAGAACTACCGGCCCTCTCCAATCTAGCCTCTAAATCATGAACATGCTTATCACGTAAATTAATGCTCTCGCGTAATAAAGAACAGTTCATGCATTCAATTATATTATGAGGTCTAGAATCAACCACCAAAAGCTGCTTCTGTGCAGTCTCAAGCTCAGATAGAGTTTGAGCATGCACAGAACGCAACTGAGCAAGCTCACCCATGACAACAGTACAAGATTCACATTCAGCATCATTAACTATAGACTTAAGCATGGCATAATCAGTAGAAACAGATTCTAGCCTAAGTCTAAGGTCTTTTCTTTCTCTAGCGGCTTGCACAAGTAATCTATCCTGACCAAGAACTACTTCATTCAGCTCATCTAGTTTAATTAAAAGCTGGTCAGAGGATAGTGGTACCTCAGATGAGTCAAGCTCATCGCCGCTGTGATCGCTGTCGGCCATGAAGCAAAGGCCGGTGAAGTCTCGTCCCTTCTTGTCCTTCTTGTCCTCCTTCCTTGGGGACTCCTCCTCCTCAGAGCTCGACTCCTCAGTTGAGGAAGTGTCGATGTCGCCGAGAGCAGCAACAAATGCTCTGGAAGCAGCTTTGGCTACTGTCTTAGCCACCTTGCTGCGCTTGCCCTTCACAAAGGGTTTCCTCTCTTTCTTGTGGTATTTGGGGCGCTCACTCTCATCTCTCTTCTTGAGTTTTGGGCAATTGACCTTGATGTGAGAAGTGTCGCCACACTCAAAACAACCACTAAAACCACTTCTCCTCTGATCTCGTCTCTCATGATGAAAACGGGTGAACCTTCTGGCAATGAGAGCAAGCTCATCATCATCCAGAGTATCCACCTGCTCCTTTGTGACAGAGACCAGGGAGGACAAAGCAAAACCATCTACAAGAACACAAGTACCAGATGTGCTTGGTTCTACAGTGGTGCCACGGCTAGTGCTAGAAACCAATGCCAATGGCTGTGGCAAGGAGTTTCTGTGCACTGCAAGAGATGCCTTGGCAATCTCTGTGGACTTCAGCTTGCTGAAGAGCTCATCACAGGTCAATGTGTCATAACCTGCGGACTCCTCAATGCTGGATATCTTCACTTCCCATATGCTACGATCAAGAGCATAGCGAAGCTTGATAGCCCTATCGTGATCATTGTAATCAAGCGTCCCGTTGGACCGCAAGTTACTCACTATCGCATCAAAGCGAGAAAACATGGCATCTATAGATTCACCAGGTGCCTGCACAAACAGCTGATACTGTTGATTGTATGTGCTTTGGCGCCTGGCCTTAATCTGTGTAGAGCTCTCATGAAAAATAGTGAGTGTTGTCCAAATTTCCCTAGCAGTCCTAAGGTGTTGCACCCTATCAAACTCACTTCTACTCAAACCAATGAACAATATATTTCTTGCCTTGGAGTTGGCATTATACTGATCCTTCTCTGTTTGAGAGGTGCGAGTATCAGGGATGGAGTATTGTGAGTCCACAATCTCCCAAATTGCATTTCCTTGGCTTAGCAAGTAAGCCTCCATGCGCACCTTCCAGTATGCAAAGTCAGTCTCATCGAACAGAGGAATTTTACTAACTCTGTCCATGTCGCCAACAGATCACAAAGCCGGTTAAGGTCAACTGGTGATCTTAACCCGCTCTGATACCAATTGTTGGACCGGAAATGGCGATCAGAGGGGGGGTGAATGGGAGCTTTTTAAAATTTCAGGCTAAAAATAGCCTTCTGTTTTAATTCAGTCTACTGCGGAACAGGCTTCGAACGCACCCTTTGATGTTCAGGTTCGGAGGTATTTGATGGCTCCGAACACAGGCTTCGCAAGAAGTAAAAGTCCGAAGTCAAGCAGACTTCGCTCCACCCACAACCCCGAAAAATCAACTCTGCTAAGTCAGTGTAGGCTCCGCACACAGGGTGCTTCGAGCAGGCTTCGCACTTCACCCTTCGCAAGAGCAGACTACCCTCTGAGGACTTCGACCAAATACTTAGCGATAGCAACTGGTGCTGGGCTTCGTACTTCGAAGGTCAAAACACACACTAAACAGACTTCGCTAGGGGCTTTGACACGGGAAGGAAATTGGCTTCGATCAGGGCTTCGCTAGTAAACAGCGAGGTCTAGCCTCCAGTTACACAGAGCGAAAACACACTGAAAAAGCACACTTCGCACAAAACACTTCACCTAGACAATCTTCGGTGCACTACTACTAGCGAGGTATGCAACAAGCTCAAGCAGAAACTTAACATAGAAGCAGGGCTTCGCTGCTTGAACAAGGAACACAATAAATGAACTCACAGGATGAATACAACGTGTGGTGGCTAGTACAGGAGCTCAACAGTGAATGCTCAAAGTGTTAAATGTTACCTACCCAGCCCCACTATTTATAGCCACTATTCACCCATTGGAATTGACTACTTTACCCCTAGGGTTTACATTGGTTTTGTCTCTACAGAACAGAGGGGTACAAAAGGTAGTCAACTTTATTCTGGAGGCTTCTTTGTCAGCTTTGCAGAGGGGACAGCGTCAGCTTTTTGCAGAGCAGACAATGTCAGCCTTTGCAGTCTTTGACTTTTCTGAAGCCCCCTTCGCACGCGAGGGGTGCGGTAGCTTCGGTGAGAAGTCTTGAGCCTGACGGCTTTCGCTTCACCGAAGTTAGCCTCCGATACAGTGAAGGTTTTGAGCCGAAGCCGTCAAAGCCCTTGGGCCTTCGCACCAACACCTTCGGAGTGGACCACCACGGCCTCGCAGCTTCTCCTAGCTCGAACTCCGTCAGTCCGTGTACCGAAGCCATGCATGGCCGAAGTACCACAAGTCATCCTCACTCCGGAGCCAGCCATGCTCCGAAGCCTGCTTCACTCCGAAGCCCCCCTTCGGAGTACCACCATTCGAAGTCCCTCCTTCGTCCAAGGCCTCCGCATGAAGCATTCCATGAGCACTTCGTCGCAGTGCCTCTCCCCGAGCACACTCCTCGACAAGCCTCACCCGGACCATGCCTTCGATGCACCTCGACTTCTGAGACCTTCGTCGGGTACCTTCGAGTGTCTCCCTCCGGAGCACACATCGAACACCTTGCCTCTGCTAAGGACTTGATCCACCATTACTCCGAAGTCACTCCTTCCGGTGTACCCTTCGAAGTGCCTCGCCTCCGAGGACTTCGTCTCGGAGTACCTTCACCCGGAGCCACGCTCCGCACTTACTGCCTTCTCCTGGTGCACCTCGACCCGAGATCAGACCTAGACCCCTTCGCAGCCACCGTGACGGAGCTCCCTGCTCCCCTGGCATCAAGCCTCCCGCTGACCCAAGTTCACCTGCTGCGAACTGTCCATCACCTCCGAAGTCTCCTACGCACCACAGACAAGCAGACAAGTGTTTCCAGTACTCCGGAGACCTCTCCGGGTTAGCAACCTTCGGCACACACTCCGGTGTACCGCCCAAAGTACCGAGACCTTCGGTACAACCATTCATCGTGTACTGTCGGACCCCTCCGACAGGCACACTCCGCTGCAATAGCTGCAGCAACCAAACCCACCGAACCCTTCGGTGAAACAGCCTCCGAAGTCCCCTTCGGAGAACCCGAACCCCTTCGGAGGTACCCCTTCGAAACAGAGGGTAAAAGCCTGTCAATCACTCATCACAGACTCCGAAACCAACTCTTGGTTTCTCAGTAATCTTTTACGCTAACAATTTCTTTGTCACTATTGCTAGAAATACAGTTTCTAATCTATTTGTTAGTTTTATATTATATAATAACACTCAATTAATCAACCGGCTAATAAGATAACTATTTGCTAATGGCTAATCGATACGACAAAATCTACATCGTATACCCCACAAGCTTAATAAGTAGTTGGACAGCTCACCAATTTCTTTACTCCTTACTGTTCAAAAAAAAGTTATCTAAAATAACCCATTTTGTATTTTATTATAAACTTTAGATAACTATATAATGATGTATCATTAATTCTTCTTATTTCCCGTGTTATGTTTACTCATGTATTATACTTAACAATAGGAGCTAACATAAAAAGTACACACTAATTAATTGTTCATTGGTATCTAAAATCATGTTCAAAACATCTTTTTACGAACCGGAGGGAAGTATATAAGAAGTATTTGCTAGCCAAAAACGGCAAAACTTGGGATAGTGGTTGTGGACAAAATGAAGAGAGATTTTAGTGTGAATATATTTTAAACCGTTGATCTTTTTTTTTTAAAAAAACAAGTTAAGATTAATTCTTACTACTATTTTAATGAGGGAGAGGCGACAGAATGTATAGATGGAAAAAATCGTTAAAAAATTAATGTGGAGGGATAAAATGATATTTTTTTTTCATTTTAAACCACCTAAGACCAAATCATATCGTTGGCTACTTTTGTACAATTTTTGAGTATTTTATTTCTGAAGCGCTGAGTAGAAAAAAATACATAAGTTGAAACTAAATATTTTCAAGCAAACACAATATAATCTTGTTTTCAAAAATATCGAAAATAATCCAACCAATTTCAAGCAATATTATACGATAAATCACTAATAATGTTTATACCTAAATTATAATTAATTATAAGTACCGATTTATCCTTTAAAATCAATGACTAGCAGCTCCAAAATTAAAGGATTGGAGCGATTGTATCTCCAAGAAAATTAAGGGAAATTAAATAAGAAAAGGGAGAAACCAGATGTTCATAGGTACTACTCCATCCATATCAAATATAACTTCTTTTATAGTTTAAACTTATGTCAAATATAGCTACCTAATACTAATTATAAAAGTAACTTTTATATCTAAAGTATACATACTTCATTTAGATTTTATTATTCATTACTCCAACTAATCACTCTTGAGCCTACACTTAACCACTCTGAGGAGGGTATTATGATTTTTCGCGTGATTAGCATCTACACTCGATGTCTTAGTCCAACACATGTACTTCGTCCATCCTAAAATATATTTTTTATAGAGATTAAGGAGAAAGAGGTGAAATTAAACAAGAGATAATTATAATTGATATGATTGAGATGAGGAAGTAGGTGCAGAAATTAAATAAGAGATAATTATGATTAGTTCAGACAAGGAAGTATATATGCAGATAAGTATGTAGATATATTTAATTAGATGATAACAAAATAAAAAACCAAACCAAATTTTATTAAAATTCCTACTCATACATGTTTTATCGAGACTAATTTTCTTCTTTTTTTGAGACCGAAACAACCATTTAGGCAAGAAACTATTCCATTATCGATTTAAGACGTACGTTTGGTAAGACGACCATTTCAAGCAAATGAAATCAAAATATATTAATTAAAACTCACACTTGCCTAATTTGAATTAAGCACGCACTAATTTTGTCACTGGCTATACCATTTAGCCACTCCTTAAGTTCCCTAAATCCACAAATTAAATGCGTTAAGATAAGAAGAATTAATGAGCTAGAATTTGTATAAAATAATCTTATTAATTTTTAATCGGCTAGAGGTCGTTCTCCCTCTTAATGTAGTCATTATAGTCAAATAGTTCCCCTCTACATCTCTATGGCTACTAATTAAGGACCTGTTTGGGAAGTTTCCGACAGTTGTAGTTACTTCTAAATCTAAAACTGAAACAAACGGTTTGGACTATGGTTCAGAATATTGTGAGAATCAGTAGCTACAGAATCTGAAAATAAATTAGAATCTATAAGCTGGAGAACACCAGTTTCTTCAAATTCTCATCGGTTAGATACTCAGATTATCTAGCTACTGAGAATTTCTAGCTACCAGAAGCTATCCCAATTAAGCATGCCCTTAATGATTGTTCAATAGTGACGGGCGCTGGTGCCGTCGTCAGCACCAGCAACTGTAGTGGCGGGCATCTAATGGCCCGCCACTACAGTGGTTTTGCCCAACGCCACTACAGTGACGGTTTGTAGTAGTGTAAAGCCCCTAGCCGTTGCATTTGGTGGCACATCAGCTTCAGGGTTAGTTTGATCCATCTGTACCATATGCATGCTTGAATGCTAATCTATCAACACTCGCTCGTATACTTGCATATGGCCGCAGCCCGCAGCAGCAGCTAGCATCAAGCTAGAGTTACGTTAAGTGATAAATGCATGCTGTCCAACTGCAGCTAGCTGCTAGGCCAAAAGAGTTTATGGATCCAAATCCAATAAAGGTAGAATCTCTACACTCCCTACTTCAGAAGAAAGATAATTTTAGGATTTTAAAAATCAACAATGAGCTAGATATAAAATTTATTTTATATATATATATATATAGTTTAGATACAAAATCCTTTAAAATAGCTATAGAAAGTTATATCGAGGGAGAGAGATATACTTTCATTATTATTTAAAACAACATGTAGATCGTTAGGCGCTGTCATAATTAATCATCAGTGCCGTGCTGCCTTAAAACACATGCATGGTTTAATTATCCATCATTATATTTATTGCTTATCTCTTAATTTATAGCACGCGATAGCAGCAGCATGGGTTTTGATAGGCAAGTTGCGTAGCTTGAGACTTTTTGTACCACAATTTCTTTTTCAATTAATGGAACAAACAAACTCCATTAATTTGTGTGCGCGACTAAACGTCAGATCGATCCATATCCAAAGATGTACACGTAGTAAAACATATCACTAATAACTCATTATTATTGATAAACAGAAACGTCTAGTGTAATTAAGCTAGTCACTACAAGTGACACATCATATCGTTAGTTAGTGATGAACAAAACATTATTGGTATGTATTTGTCGGTGTAAATTTCCCCAACTTAACCCTCCCCTTGAACTGAGGTACGGAGAGATTAAGGATGTGTTTGGATTGTGGGCTAAATTTTAACCCCCGTCGTATTAAATGTTTATATATTATTTTGGAGTATTAATATAGACTATTTACAAAACCCATTTATAATAGATGGGTTATTCGTGAGATGAATTTAATGAGTCTAATTATGCCATGATTTGACAATGTGATGCTATAGTAAACATTTGTTAATTATGGATTAATTAGGCTTAATAAATTCATCTCGCGAATTATCCTCCGATTATGTAATTATTTTTATAATTAATTCACGTTTAGTCCTTCAAACTGACGTCTAAACATCCGACATGATACAGACTAGTGATCCAGCTAGTAACCGTGAAGTATACTTCTACTTATGCATGATTATATTATTCATTATAAGAAATTAATTATTATGGGTCAGCTGTCATCTTTTGCTTACTGATCATGAACCATCGGCTTCAATACAAAAGTGAAATGGTCTTTTCATGTGAAAGGTTGGCTGCTACAAGGAGATCTATCGCGTCTTGAAGCCTGGTCAGTGTTTTGCTGTATACGAGTGGTGCATTACTGATCACTATGACCCGAGCAATGCAACCCACAAGAAGATTAAGGATGAAATTGAGCTTGGCAATAGCCTGCCAAATATCCGAAGCACTCAACAATGTATTCAAGCCGTAAAAGATGCTGGGTTTGAGGTAATATAAGATTGGAGCTCGAGATCTTGAAAATCCAAATTGGAGCTGTGTGGATCCATATGTGATCTAGAGTAGGTCAAAAAAGTTTAGTTGAGAAATTGGCTTCAACTTTGAGGGGATGCGTGTGGGATAGTTCATGACATTTGTGAGTAATTTTTTATATTTTACTTGAGTGGAGCAGCTGAAGCTGCCTAAACTCCACTGCGCTAGTGCATTTTCTTTAAACGCTTTGATTCGATTCTAAAGTCTAACAAACACGTTTAGCTTTACTCTAGTTCTAGTTTCACAGGGCAAAAAAGTTGTAGCTAGAGCGCTTCCAAACCCACCATACGCCTTCACTCCTTTTTGTTTGATAATGTGCTGCTTGGGTTCATCTGAGGAGAATCCATTTCTGAAAAAAGTAGCACACATCTACTAAAGGGTCAGAACCCTGGTCAGTTTACAGCACAGTCTTCTGTCAAACTGGTGGATATCAGAAGTTCCCTAGCTGGTTACATCTTACACGCCTGCTGTAAACTGACCAGGGTTCACTCCTGCCATAACTTCAACGTACAGTTTCTTGAACCCTGCTGTTATTTGTTTCTACTTGACATTATGTAGCTAAGTTCCATTGTCTTTCCAAATTCCCATTTCCTTTTTATGAAGGTGATTTGGGATAAGGACCTCGCCGAAGCCCAGTATTCCCCGGTGCCTTGGTACTTGCCATTGGATCCAACCCGTCTTTCCTTGAGCAGCTTCCGTTTGACTGCCGTGGGACGTGCGATTACTCGCACAATGGTACGTGAGGAGGCCAAACTAAAGTTTAAAGTTTATAATGCACTGATTTTATCTGTACAAATATCAAACTTGTAGTAATTTTGATACAATTTTGATCGGCTTATGTGTTTCTAGGTCAAGGTATTGGAATATGTTGGCCTCGCCCCACAAGGCAGTGAGAGGGTTTCCAATTTCTTAGAGAAGGCCGCTCAAGGTCTTGTCGAAGGTGGCAAGTAAGTCTATCTCTGAACCACAAACTGTAAAGAGAATCATCCACGGGAAGGAAATCTTATGGGCGTGTTCAACCTCACGGTCTGTTGAGAGGTTTTTAGGGGGTTAACTGGAAAAAATAGAAGAAACGGGTTCTTTGCGAAGAGCCCGTCTCTACACGATTCTCTATACGCATTGTCTCTTAGCTCCATTTATGATTAAAGGACTTAGGGTTGTACCATGCAATTTCTTTATTATCCATTGTACTTTAAAAATCGTTCCGCCGTCTCAGGGTTGTACATACTCTAATACGAGTAATGACTACACAGGAAGGAGATCTTCACTCCAATGTACTTCTTTTTGGTTCGCAAGCCTCTCTCCTAAGCACATTTCTCAGGTATGTAATGTAGCATATGGTTTTGGCTTAGGCAATTAGAACGTCACTCTCTTCTGTGATGTATGTATATCTAATCTCCTACTATGTGTAGATTTGCAGATCGAGAGGTAACGCGACGAGTTTCGAAGCATCATATCAGGACGGGGAACTCGACGAAGTTCTTGCATACATGTATGGCAAGAATTACAAATGTTCGAACTTGGAATGTATCAGGTGTTGTGCTCGCTTATTATGTTCGTCTGGTTGTTTTAATTTGCCGTGTGCTAGTCTTTACTTTGAACCGAGTTTTGTATCTTATTGTACGAAGCTGTTTCAGTGACACAAAAATAAGCTGTAACTGTTGACAAACTTGGCTCTGCTACAGTTTACACTTCTTTATTGCTCAAATTCAACTTTATACAATGAGATGAGAGATGACACCTTTATTTATAGACAAAAACACTTAAGAGATAGATGTGTCCATAATCAAATTCGGTTACTGTAATCTTCGGAATTTTGGTTTCCTAACATTTTTCCTTGGGCATTCCTTGTGGCATGGATATGCCTTATCAAAACTCCCCAAAAACTCAGCGGAAAAATTTGGAAGAAATAGTACATAGCGTGCATCTCGGTTGCACGGATTATCTCATTAAAACCTTGATATGAGAAACTTCAGCAAAACTCATTCAAGAAAAAAAGAGTGCATAGTGTGCATCTCGGTTGCACGGATTATCTCATTAAAACCTTGATATGAGAAACTTCAACAAAACTCATTCAAGAAAAAAGAGTACAATTCACCCAAATATTTCATAAGATATTTAAGTTTAATTCAGGTAGTTAGTCTACTTGATTAAGATTTAATTCTTGTTATGTGAAGTTTCTCTCCCTGAAATACACGAGTCTTTAAGTCTAACAATCTCGATTCTATGAATACATCTTTCAAAACTAGATGTTGGAAGAGACTTAGTGAATAATCTATAAGATTTTCATATGACTTGGTATGCATCACCTTTAGTTTATTCATCTTATGCAATTCGTGAACATAAAAGAACTTGGGTTTATGAACTTCATCAAATTGCTCTTCACACGTCCTGATTACATTTGTACAATGCAAGTTACATTATCTTCATAGATAATAGTGGAGGGTGTTGACATACAAGTAGGTTTATAGCAAATGTAATAATGTATAACCTAGTGTAGTAGGCCAAGTACATTAGTGTACCTATAACTTATAAGTATGGAAATTCTGATCCTAAGATTTCTCCCCCTCTTCTCTAGATCTATATGGATTAATGTATGCTTGCAATGATATTTTATCCACAAGAATTTTGGATGGAAGTGAATTTTTAAAGCCAAACCTCTTCAATACATTGTGAGTGTAAGTGGACTAATGTACTAGAATTCAACAGTCACATGCTCTAGCTGCAAGCCTAAGCAAACTTGGTTCTATCCAAGTGTTTTATTTCAAACCCAAATCCAAACAATGACTTTGTTTCCTCAATTTCACATGGTATTCAGACTATATTTATAATTCATTCAGGGATCTTCATTATTCATGTAGTACTTCTTTCAAAGAAATATATACTATATACTACTAAGATTTTCTAATATTTCTATCTTGGTTCAAGATATGATACTTCATGTACCTTCGCACAATTGTCCGATCCAATCTCCCATACAAATAATAACATCAATTAATTCGTTAATTAACATATTATGACTTCAAATCAATTTTTAACTTCATATTGATTTTTTCAACTCCCGGTTGATTTAAATATCCAACTACTAGTTGACTTTCATTGAGATTATATTTCTAAAGGTACTTTAGCTCATAATCGGAGAATAGATTTCACAATCAACTCCTGCTAGTTTAGTGAAAACTTTATATAATAAGTCATGTCTTATCTCTTACTATTTGTATTCCTTGTTAGACAATTCGGTTTTCATTGTCTTCTTATAATATTCTCAATCTGATCTCTTCATTCACACAACAAGCGATACAGGGTCAATGTCAAGATTTATGATTACAACAACAATAAATAGTAAATATAGATAATTGATAGTTGTTATATCACAGGATTTATCCTAACTTGTATAACTTCTAGTTATTCCATCATGGGTTGCATATTCTAGTGTTTCATCATCTTACTCATTATTATTTCTCATACGGAAGCAAAATCATTTAGTGTACTAGCCGTTATTTTGGTGTGCACCTTATTGTCGGTCTTTTCCTTCATGGAAAAATTCATATTAGTATGTCTATTCTGAGGTTCTGTACCATTTGCTAGGTCTCAACTGGCTCTCTTCTTTTCATGGAGCATTTTTTGTCATTAAGTATGATAAGCTCTCGTATCTGTTTTCACAAGACATCTTTGGTTACTTAGGGACATGAAGAACCAGATTTCTCGTCCTATTATTTTTGTCCTAGGCATCTAGACGAGATGAGAGACATTTCTTTCTTCGGTATTTCACCCTCTCCGACACATTATATTCAGGTAACACAACTTAGTCATGCTTTTTCATATCATAAAAATAATTAGGTAGTGTAACTTATAATTATTTGGCACTTCGGGTCCTTCCGTACTTCTAGTACTTCTTACACTACATTCACTAATATGAGGTAATGTACAAGATTCATTCCATTTCTACCATAATTTTTCGATATTTTTCATGCAAGGGTTCATTCCTTCCCCCTAAGTAATGAAAAATTATAAAAGTAGAAAGCTACGTGCAAATATCCGTTCACAAGTTCTACGGAATTTTCGGAGATAACCTTTTCAATTTACTATGGTAGTAGGATATGCACATACTTCGGATAGAAAATTCAATACTAGTTGCATTGTTTATTAAGTAGATATTGTATGCCAATGGTTTGAATTATGATTGAGATCTATTGTATTTAGAACTGCATGTTCTATTTATGACGAATAAATTATAACTCCGCAACAATAATATAATAATTATTCTAATTATTCATTGCTTATATTTAGTCTATTCATATGGACAAATGATACTTAGTGTACTACTTTGTCTCTCATGTCAATGCATTGAGTCATCAAGCGCTATTCTTTAGCGTTATCCATTCAAGTTGACTGCAATTTGATTATCTAATACATGAGGTCACTTACTAAATCTACAGAATCAAAGCTGTCCAAACATGCATGTTAATTATAAATTACTTTATTTCTATGATCCGTAGCTACTAAATTTTTCGGTCTACAAAAATTAGAACCGTACGTTTGGGATGCATGCTGGAAATCATACAATTAGCAGCTAAGCTTTCCAGGGCCGGCTCTGGGCCGGTGCAAGAGGTGCATGGGCCTAGGGCCCATGGCCGAGGGGCCCAAGGCACATGTATTTCGATTTTAGTAGAGGGATCTGCTCAGTCTACTGCCGACTATCGGGAGTCCAGAGTTCAGACTCCTTCGTCTCCTCGTATTTAGTTCTCATCCTCGAGTTTAGATTGGCAATTTGGCATGCGAACAGGCGTCGGGCGGACAGCTGGCGAGCCAACTGCATGTCCTCTTATTTAGTGTTAATTAATCTAAAACTTTATTTTTTTCAGATGCAAGTAAAAAGGCGTATATAGATATACATATATTATATATACACATAAATTAATAGGTATACTATATATACACATATAGCGCCTTAAGAGTGGAAGGATCCATGACGTCGAATTGGCACTAGAGCCCTCCAAAACAATGAGCCGGCGCTGAAGCTTTCCCGGGTGCAGTGGGGCATGCATGCTAACAGCCTAACAAAGATTGTGATCAACTCTGAAATGAAGCAGAGATCCATCGCCCATGGACGGACGTACGTGCGTGCTTCTTATTGCTTGCTGCATGCTACTCCTACGCATATATATATATATATATATATATATATATATATGCATGCATGTGAGCTGCAGCTGCCCTCTAAAATATAATCTAAATTGGCCCTAGCTAATCACGTACCACTTGTTTAAGCGTTCGCATGTGATCGAGCAAACACACATGGCCATCATGCATGCATGATGGCCATGGGTGACCTACCTTTCTGCTGCTCGTTTCAACCCCCGTGTCAACTAGCACAAGCTGGACAGCACAGTCTGGTCTCTTGTCATGTACCGTGGGCCCCGGTCTTGACGCCAGAACGCCTTGTGTTTATAATATCAATCCCTACATCACTATGTGGAGGTACCTGGATTTCTTTTTTTTTGCCAGATAGGAAGTATCTGTATAGTGTAAGTCCTATAATATAGTAGTACTTATTACAGGCTTAGTAGGACCTCAAATTGACCGATTAGAGTATTTTACAATACCAAACCACCAAAAAAAATATTACATATATATAAGAGTTTCTTAAACTAAAGACTAAAGGTGGGTAGTGATGGTGAGCAGGCGAGCGGCAACAAGCAAAGGGGAGCAGGAGGGTGGTAGCGAGCGGAGGAGAGTGGGAGAGCAATGGTGGGCGGAGGGGAGCGGGTGGGCGTCGAGGGAGGTGAGCGGTCATGCGGCGCGGTGATCAGGTCGGCCACACCTCGCAGCGCCTTGTCTTCCACACGCTCACACTCGCCGCCAACTCCCTCCTTGCCGCAACACGCCGCTTCACCCCCGCCCGCATCTCGCCACGGTGCGTGCCGCCGCACAGCCACGCGCGTCCCCGCGTGCTCCGACACCTTGCTGCACGCCCCGATGCCCCGTGCGCCCTACGCCGCCGCGCTACTGCGCCTCCCATGCCTATGCCGTCGTGCACCCGCACCACCGTGGAAGGAGAGAAAGCAAGCCAAGAAGAAAAAGAAAAGAATTGAAGAAGAAAGAGATAAAAAATGAAAGAAAAAAATAAAGAGAGAAGAGAAAAATTCCTGTACCGCTGACAAGTGGGTCCACTGTTTAGATTATAATGTATGGCCACGTGAACCGACACGTCAGCAAAATCGTTAGCGTGTACCGCCACGTCAACAAAACCATCAACATAGACTGCCACATTAGCAAAACCGTTGTACCGTCTCGGAGTGTTATTTCTCCGGTTTATAATAGTTCGGGGTTAAGAGCCTGGTTTAAAGTTAAAGATAACTTTACCTCGGAGGATAAACTAACTTATTCCATTTTATTATAAAGTAAATTTTCATAAACATTTTTCAAAACCTTCACCTAGTCATCTGGACCAAATTATCATATTTTACTTGCTTAACCATTTACTTGCTTAAATCGATGTTCTGCAAGAAGTTTGGGGATTTATTTGGATTTCTGTTTTTTCTTGTCGTTGCCGTAACTTAACGACGACGACTCACATTTTAATTATTCTGTTTGTTTTGTATATAGTCTCGATTTATACCACCGTGTGCACTCACACTCAGAGACAACATCGTGGTGCAGTGTAAAAGTTACATAAATTTCAAAGTTTGCTGATTTTACCATTTTGATTTTTTAGATTTCAAACGACATTGGAAATTTTCGGGATGTTACACACACACAGGTGCAGATTATTCTAAAATATTTCTTTGTCACTCACTATTTCTAGAAATACAGTTTCTAATCTATTTGTTAGTTTTATATTATATAATAATATTCAATTAATCAACCGGCTAACAATACAATCCAGTGCACGTACGGGTAATATAATTATACGACAAAATCTACATCGTATGATCACCAATTTCTGTATATAATATAATTAATGTATGATCTTTTTTAAATTAATATAATTGATTTTTACTATTACTTTAATGTATAGATGGCAAAATCGTTAAAAAATTGATGGAGAGGGATAAAATGGTAATTTTGCCATTTTTAAATGGAGAGGGATTACTTTAATGTATAGCTGGCTACTTTTGTACAGTTTTTGACTATTGTATTTTAGGTGCATAAATTAAATAAAAGATAATTATGATTAATGTAGACGAGGGAGTATGCAGAGAAGTAGATATATTTAGGTGATGTTTAATTGGTTTGCTCGAGGTAACGTAAATGGTAATGAAATTAATTTTAGTGTCAAGTGATAACAATATATTAGATTACTAGATTTGTTTGGTTAACAAATGTAATGGATTCTGTTTATATTATAGTGTTTGGTTGATAGGTATAATTTATTCTGGTAACGTAATCTGATACCAGACTAGTTAGAGTGTAATGGATTGATTACTAGGTTAATCTGATTACATAGTATCTAATATCAACACATCCAAACCAAACAAAAATTTAACGTAATTAGTTTACACTTAAACCGATAACACTTAAAATAAACCTAACCATACGCCTTCTTAGATGCTAACAAAATAAAAAGCAAACCAAATTTTAGTAAAATTCCTACTCATACATATTTTAGCAAGACTAATTTTCTTCTTTTTTAGACCGAAACAATCATTTAGACAAGAAACTATTCCATTAACGATTCAAGACGTTTGGTACGACGCCCATTTCAAGCAAATGAAATCATATATATTAAACAAAACTCACACTCGCCTAATTTGAATTAAGCACGCCCTAATTTTGTCACTAGCTACACCATTAGCCCCTCCTTAAGTTCCCTAAATCCAAAAATTAAATGCGTTAAGATAAGAAGAACTAATGAGCTAGAATTTGTATAAAAAAATCTTATTAATTTTTAGTCGTCTAGAGGTCGTTCTCCCCTCTTAATGTAGTGATTAGTCAAAGATAGATAGAGTTTCCCTCTACGTCTCCATCTCTACTAATTAAACGATTGTTCATTAATTGTTTGAAATTGCGCTATCACTGCCCACATTACAAGAAAAACCATTTAGCTAACTTCCGTCTACCCGCTTCCGTCGGCCAAATACCGACGGAAGTTAGCCTTTTACCGAGAGAAATTAGCTTCTTCTATCAGGAAAGGACTAACTTCCATCGGCTTTGGCCGACGGAAGTTTCCTGAATTATTGTAGTGCCATACATCCTGAACGCTATCAATTAACTAACGGTTAGTTTGATCCATCTGCACCATGATTGAATGCCAATCTATCAACACTCGCGCGTGTATACTACTTGTATGCATGGCAGCAGCATCAGCATCAAAGCTAGAGTTATGTTCACCAGCTGCATGCTAGTTAGAAGAGTATGTGATCTTCAGCTGGATGCCTACAGGTGCGTTGTTTGACAGAGCTCTAGCTGCCGTGAAATTGGAGTCAAGCAAAATATTTTTTCTGATGAGTGGATCCCGTTGAGAATGCTCCAAAAAGATAAAGTGGAGTGGTGGAGCAGGATCTAGCCAGCTTCAAGTGCTTTACTCCAACTCTAGTGTGGATTTCAAACATGCCCTTATTGTAGGTTGTTATTGGATCACAAGATAGATGTCGCTGTTAACCATGATGTGATGCAAATTGTTGAAGTATTGGATGATATATGTCAAAGGGACTCGAGATTAGTTACTCTGCGCTTGAGAAATACCGTAAATCACACACGCAATGGTGGTCCAAAAAAAATTAGGGGGCTGACCGAATTATATATATGTCATCTATAAATAATATGTATATAAATTATTTACTATTTTAAATGAATATAAAATATGAAATTATGATCATAACAAAAATGTTAAAAAATTATAAAGATTTGGAAAGAAACGTAAGTGGATTTAGAAAGAATCTGAAGCTGAAACATGACCCAATGGTGAAAATCGGTAGCTGCGGAATCTGAAAATAAACTAAAATCCAAGACACCAGCTTCTCATCAGTTAGATACTCAAAATCATTCAACTACTCAACTAACTAAATAGTAAAAATCTCCGTGAACGGGGGCTAACATACAGTGCTTGGGGCACACGTCCCCTTGCACAGAGTAGATATTGCTGTAGAGAATTTGGGCTGTCAGTGCCCATCCTGAAACACTATCAATTAAAACCCCGTTTGAAATAGTCCGGGTACGATAAAAACATTCATGTATTTGGACTTACCATAGTTATTTAAAGGTTTAAACAAATAAAATTAATTCTAAAAAATGATAATTAAATTAAAAATATTTATTGAAAATTTTTATATAGAAACATATTTAAAAATTATAGCGGTTAAAAGATTGGAAAGCGTGTCTAGGCTAAGAGCATCTCCAAAAAAACTCGAAAGAATTCTCTTCTCTAAGTTTTTAGGATTACAACTAAAAAATCAACTTCAAAAATGAATCCTTTCGCTCCCTACTTTTAGAGAGCGTACACAGATACTCCAACTTAGGGACTCTATTAGAGTGAAATTCATTTAAAATAATTTGCATCCAAAAACAATCCCAAAATATTATATACGGAATCAAATTTTAGAGGTATTTTTTGGAGATGCTCTAGGGGCCAGCCATCCACATACATACTCTATTGGTAGGACTAAATTGTACATAGTTCTCTATATTTTAGTTATGTTGAATGTTGTAAGATTATTGAATGTATCTTTAAACCATTTTAAACTATGTAAAAAACATTTCTAATAAAATTATTCTCTAAATCTCATTCCTCTCTAACACACTCCTCGGACTCTATTCTCTATATTTTAACAAACTTGTATCTTTTATATAAACTACACATACTTCATTTAGATTTTATTATTCGTTACTCCAACTAATCACTCTTGAGCCACAACACTTTATAATTTATCTCTTACATCAAAAAAATTATCTCTTTAATACACGTACCAAGGTTATTAACATATATATATATATATATATGCTATCCTACACCTCGGGTGTAGAATAGCTATTCTACCGAGAAATCTACTACTGAGAAAAAAGTAGTACTCAATTGCCATTTTACTGAAAAAATCTACTACTGAAGTAGTCGGTGTAGAATAGCTATTCTACACACGTGGTGTAGAATAGCTATTCTACACACGTGGATATATATATATATATACTCGTTTATCTATCCTAAAATATAATTTTTTATAGATATTAAGGGAAAGGTGAAATTAAACGAGATATAGTTATGATTGATTGAGATGCATGAGGAAGTAGGTGCATAAATTAAATAAAATATAATTATGATTAATGTAGACGAGGGAGTATGCAGAGAAGTAGATATATTTTAGATGCTAACAAAATAAAAAACCAAACCAAATTTTAGTAAAATTCCTACTCATACATGTTTTATCAAGAGTAATTTTCTTCTTTTTTTGAGACCGAACAACCATTTATGCAAGAAACTATTCCGGCCATCAACGATTTAAGACGTTTGGTATGACGACCATTTCAAGCAAATGAAATCAAAATATATTAAACAAAACTCACACTCGCCTAATTTGAATTAAGCACGCCCTTTGTCACTAGCTATACCATTTAGCCCTCCTTAAGTTAACTAAATCCACAAATTAAATGCGTTTAGATAAGAAGAATTAATGAGCTATAATTTGTATTAAAAAAATCTTATTAATTTTTAGTCGGCTAGAGGCCGTTCTCCCTCTTAATGTAGTCATTAGTCAAAGATATAGTTTCCCTCTAAGTCTCCATCTCTACTAATTAAATGATGGGATTGCCTATATGTCACCGTCAGTGACGGTGACGGTCACATCTGTCGGTAACACACCGATGACATTTTGGCAAATCGTAAAAATTGTAATGGCACGGAAAACTGATTGTTCATTAATTGTTTGAAATTGCGCTATCACTGCCCATACATCCTGAAATGCTATCAATTAAGGGTTTGATCCATCTGTGCCATGCTTGAATATTAATGCCAATCTATCAACGCTCGCGCGTGTATACTACTTGTATGCATGGCCGCAGCTAGCATCAGCATCAAAGCTAGAGAGTTATGTTCACCAGCTGCTAGTTAGCCCAAGAGTCTGTGACATCAGCTGGATGCCACCTTATCGAAAATGCTCTACACACTACTAAACGAACCGATTTCTGGACAACCCAATGTAGCAAACAACACTACTCCGATCCGCATATCCTGGGCCAGTGTTCCGTTTGGTCGTAGCGAAAGTTGGCTATTCCGGTCGTGTGTATAGCAGGACCGGCCACCTTATTGTAGGTTGTTATTGGATCACAAGATGTTGCTGCTAACCATGATGTGAAGCAAATTGTTGAAGTATTGGATGATATAGGTCAAAGGGACTCGAGATTAGTTAAATTTGCGCTTGAGAAATACCGTAAATCACACGGGCAATGGTGATTCAGAAAAAAGGGGCTAAATAATATGTATAAATTATTTACTATTTAAATGAATATAAAATATGAAATTATGATCATAACAAAAATATTAAAAAATTATAGAGCTTTGGAAAGAAATGTACAAGGATTTAGAAAGAATCTGAAGCTGAAACATGTTGAAGCTAAAACATGCATGGTTCAAATTGTGAAATCGGCAGCCGCAAAATCTAAAAAATAAACTAAAATCCAAAATATCAGTTTCTCCAGAATTCTCATCAGTTAGATACTCAAACTATCCGGTTACTTAGACTAGCTAGCTACTCGGCATGGGGCACGCGTCCCCTTACACAGAGTAGATATCGCGGTAGAGAATTTGGGCTATCAGTGCCCATCCTGAAACACTATCAACTAAAACCTTGTTTGAAACGGTCCGGGTATGATAAAAACATGCATGTACTTGGACTTTGCCATAATTATTTAAAGGTTTAAACAAATAAAATTAATTCTAAAAAATTGATAATTAACTTAAAAATATTTCTTGATAATTTTTATAGAGAAACATCTTTAAAAATTATAGGGGTTAAAAACTTGGAAAGCGTGCCTAGACTAAGGGCATCTCCAAGAAAAGCTTTAAAGAACTCCCTTCTCTAAATTTTCTGGATTACAATTAAAAAATACTCTCCAACAATACTCTAAATGACTCTAAAAAATAAATGATCCTTGAAATTAATAATTTCTCTCTCTACTTTGAGGGAACATACGTAGAAACTCCAACTTAGGAACTGTATTGACGTAAAATTCATTTAAAGTGATTTACATCCCACAAACAATCCAAAAATATTATATATGGAGTCAAATTTTAGAGGTAATCGTAAGTCATGCTAAGCCATCCACATACATACTCTATTGGTAGGACTAAATTGTGCATAGTTCTCTATATTTTAGTTATGTTGAATGTTGTAAGATTATTGAAGGTATCTTTAAATCATTGCATATATATAGAAACAAGCCGCTTCCTAGAATTAAGGAGGACGAAGAAAACTTTTAGGATTATATTTTAAAATTTGAGAATTAGATATAAAAGTTATTAGAGATATAGTTTAGATACAAAATCCTTTGAAATATATAGCTATAGAAAGTTATATCGAGAGAGAGATAATATACTTTCATTATTATTTAAAACTACATGTAGATCGTTAGGCGCTGTCATAATTAATCATCAGTGCTGTGCTGCATGCCTTAAAACACATGCATGGTTTAATTATCCATCATTATATTTATTGCTTATCTCTTAATTTATAGCACGCGATAGCAGCATGGGTTTTGATAGGACAGTTGCGTAGCTTAGACTTTTTGTACCACAATTTCTTTTTCAATTAATGGAACAAACAAACTCCATTAATTTGTGTGCGCGACTAAAACGTCAGATCGATCCACTACCGGAAAACAAACATATGCCGAGTGCCACGATGTTTGCCGAGTGCAATTCATCGGGCACTCGGCAAACACTATTTTGCCGAGTGCCAGATGTCATGCACTCGGCAAACATCGTGACACTCGGCAATTCCAGCTCTTTGCCGAGTGCCCTATAGGTGGCACTCGGCAAACAACCTGAAAAATGCCTCGCCCAATTTTTTGTTGACGGCGTGATGACGGCACGGGTGATTTTTTTGGTTTGCCGAGTGCCACTAACGGACACTCGGCAAACCCTAGCCTTTGCCGAGTGCCACCAGAAAAACACTCGGCAAAGATGAAATACCCATTATTTCATGTGAAAACACATTTTGAGTCCATATCACAATTTAAAAATGTTTTGAACCTGAATTTTTTTTACAGTCATAATTAAACATCTTTTAATCCATGGAGAATTTTCATCCTTTTATGAGTGGGTTTGATATTTTTAATAAAATAATTGTATTTGTAGGATTTACTTCCAATGGGTCAAATTTGAAATGCATGTACATGAAATAATGACTCAAAAATTATGGAAAAATCATATTTGTGTTCATGATTACATTTGTAATCTTTTACAACTAAATATAAATAAATTTTTAAAATCTTATTTACGACACTCGACCGGCAATATGCAGGTTAATGGTTTTTTAATTATAGAAAATGTAATTGATGCGTAAAAAATATGACACTTGACATGGTGTCATTATATCATACATATATAATATGGTAAAAAATTCATAATGTTTCGACAAAGTTTTCAAGTATGACCTTTAGAAATTGGACAACCTTCGAGAAGGTTTAGGAGTTTAGGGATGAAATGAGTTAGGTTTAGAAGCAAATCGATATTCAAATATTTGTTTGAACTTAAAACTTTTTGTACTACTAAAACTCAATTTATCTTATACCATGTCAAAATTTGCATTTTTTAGAGTTAGTTTGCTATTTTTGGTTAAAAAAGTTGTTTATAAGATTTTAAGTAAAAGATCCCAAATTTAAACTACAAGTGCCTTATATTTGTTTATTTGAAGTTAGAAATTTTCAATGATTAAATATTAGTGTATATTATATAATGCCAAATTATGAGATTTTTTACAGTCTTTATTCTATTTTTGTTTTTTTTGAAAATAGTATAAAAAAATGTTTGCCGAGTGCATTTGGACCTGGCACTCGGCAAACAATCAAAAATTCATCTTTGCCGAGTGCCATATGTGAAAACACTCGGCAAAATGACTGTGTTCATTATTTTATGTGAGATCACAATTTAAGCCTACATCACATTTTAAACATGTTTTGAAGTTGAATTTTTTTTTACACTCATAATGCAACCTAAGTTAGGCCATGGAAAAGTTTCATATTTTTCTGAGTGGGTTTTCTATTTTTAATAAACTAATCATGTTTCTATGATTTACTTCCAAGTGGGTAAATTTCAACTAAATGTACATGAAATAATGACTCAAAAAATATGGAAAAATCATATTTGTGTTCATGATTATATCTGTAATCTTTTACAACTAAATATAACTAAATATTTAAAATCTAATTTACGACACTCGACCGACGATATGCAGGTTAATGGTTTTTTAATTATAGAAAATGTAATTGATGCCTAAAAATTATGAATATATACAAATTAAATTGCATTGATTTGTGTGCACGACTAAAACGAAAACGTCAGATCGATCCATGCATCTCCAAAGATGTAGACGTGAAACATATCACGAGTAACTATTATTGTTGATAAACAGAAACGTGCAACTAAGGGGGCGTTTGGACGGGGCTAACATATCCAATGTTTAAATATTATTTTGGAGTATTAAATGTAGATTATTTATAAAACTTATTCATAATCGGAAGATTATTCACGAGACGAATCTAATGAGTCTAATTACGCCATGATTTGATAATGTGATGCTACAGTAAACATTTGCTAATTATAGATTAATTAGGCTTAAAAATTTTGTCTCGCAATTTAGTCTCCGATTCTACAATTATTTTTATAATTAGTTCACGTTTAGTCCTTTAAATTAATGTCGAAATATTTGATGTGACACGAGCTAAAATTTAGGCCCTGGATCCAAACACCCCCTAAGCTAGTCAGTACGTACTGACACGTCTTCTTCAGTGATGGGCATGCATACATGTTGATAGTTGTGATTGTTGTTGCCGTAAAGATTACGCTAACTGGTTTAGAGAACTTGAAAAGACTGACAAACGAAATGTTTGTTTATGAGGATTATTCCAAGCCTCTGAATTGGATAATAGCTTAAGATAGTTCAAAGTGTGTATTGAATATCTGAGTATTCGATATCGTTTACAGAGTGAAGAGGGGTATTTATAGATGGAATACGTTAAGAAAAGACCTCTTTACCCTCTAATTACAACCGACTTAGAAGATATTGTTTAATATTCTTCGTATGGTATTAAAAGGGTAAAAGACTAATCTAATTAGTGAGAAAATAATCCTTTTGTCATTGCTGACAGTACCCTTTGGGTAAAGAGGTTCCGGGATTCTTCGTTACGCCGAAGCCTTGATGGAGGCTTTCATTGTAGAAGGCTCCGAATACAGCGAAGCCTCGATGCTTTTAGAACTTTGAAGACCAAAATTTTTGACTTCGTTTCTTCTGATTGTGTTGATATTGAGACTTCCTTAATCTCCGGAGGAGGACGAAGTATTTTTTTCCCAGCAACTGTGAAAGTGGTGCAATGGCCATCTCCTCTATATGTTCAAGATGCAGCGTGCAGCTGTCTGCCAAAACTTCTACTTATACGTAATTCATTCAGTACAAGAAATTAATTAGTACGTAGGAGTCAGTACTCCGATCGTTTTTACGGGTTAATTGCTTCTATGTCACCGTTATTTTCCGAAACGTCAAAAATGCCATTAAAATTTCAGTATTTACTCATATGCCATTACTATTTCAAATTCACTCTTTGATACCATTTGGGCCAAAATATTCATAAAAAAGTGATGGCATAAAATGGAAAATTAGAAATATTAATGGCATATGAGCAAATATTCAGAGTCTGCAGGTGGATCCAAATGACATAAAAGAGTGGATTTGAAATAGTAATGGCATAAGAGCTAATACCGAAATTTTAATGGCATTTCTGGCGTTTCGGAAAATAACAATGGCATTGAAGCAATTAACCCTTTTACTTACTGATCATGAACCATTATATCATCGTTCATATATATTTTTTCCGTTAAGTTTGACGTATGTCGTAACTCGCAATATATGTAGCTAGCTTAATTTCAATGAAAACAAGCCGGCCGTGTGTTGAAGACAACGACAATAGAATGCATCAAACTTTTGAAGCAATCCATGCTAACTAGGCCAACGTGCTCCACTCCTACATAATAGCAAACGACAACAGATAAAGACCGCAAGCCCTGAAGATCGACTACCTCACTCTAGACTTAAGGAGCACCATACAACCGAGAAAGAGGACGATGACAAAAGAAGAGAAGGAGCTCAAGGAAAGGAAGGAGAGAAAAATAGAAAAAAAACAATAAATGACCATCGAGATATTATCGAAATACCTGTATCAAAACGACCAACTAAGTAGTGTTTGGTTTGGCGTACGACGAGGAATGGAATGGAATGGTTCGGACCATCTCATTCGCCAAAAAAATCAGTACCACGTGGTTTATCATCCACAGGGAATATTCTGTTTTTGGGATCGTTTGGTTCCACTTGATTCTACTCCATCCCTCGAACCAAACAACAGTATCATTCCATATCAAAACTAAATCGTTCTGTTTCTTCTCATATAGGAACCAACACTACTTAAAAAGAACCGATGATCGCCGTCGACTCCAACCAACCACAGATCATATAGGAACTAAATCTGAGCCGACATGAATTTGATTTCTGATATTTATATCGTTCCCGTGTCGTGACAACAGATGCGGCCAGTTTATATATGGTATATCCCACCAACATCAATATAATCGCATGCCTGTCCATCCATCGATCGATCGGGCTGGGGATCGGAGGGGAATTAAAGATGAATTTTGGAGTTCGGCAACACGTGAAGTCGTACGTAGCTAGCTACAGCCATCTTCCTCGTTTTGAACGGCGATCTCTTTGATTTGATTCACTGTAGCTACCTACCTATTAGCTCTCTGCACTGCACAGCTTAAAACAATCGACTTAATGATTTAATACTAATTATTACTGCAGATGATTTTATCTAAATGATTTATTGTTTGGATAATCGCTACAACAAATCAGACAACTTCTATCGGCCATAGCCGACGGAAGTTTAGCCAATTCCGATGGAAGAAACCAATTTCCGTCGGCAAAAACCTAATTCTATCGACATTTAATCACTACAACAAATCGGACAACTTTCATTGGCCAAAGTAGACGGAAATTTGGTCTATCCTGACGGAAAAAGCCAACTTCTATCGGCAAAAGCCTAACTTTTGTCGGCATTTAATTACTACAACAAATCGGACAACTTCCATCGGCCAAAACCGACGGAAGTTTGGCCAATCCTGACGAAAGAAGCCAACTTTCGTCGGCAAAAACCTAATTTCTGTCGGCATTTAGCCGACGAAAGCGGTTCAATGGTAGTTAGCTAACTTCCGTCGTCCGTATGTGGCTGACGGAAGTTATCGGGACATTTTTTGTATTCGTATATGCTACTAATATTAGTTTTAATGTTAGTTAACATTAGTTTTTAAAATAAAAAAAATTCTAAGCTTCCAACACAATCGATCAAGGATAGGTTGGGAGCGACAAGGCGTGGGCGAGAGTTCGACAACGGCGGTGTGATTCCTAGCGCATCTCTTGGCCATCTTTGAATCCCTTCGCGATGAGCTAAGGATAATTTTGTTGTCTAGAAAAAGTAACGGTAAATCTTATGACAGTGACGTATACTGCAGTTGTACGTATAGAAATAATAAATTTTCAATTACATTACATGTAAAAAACTAAAAAACTTTCATTGATATACATATATATGAAATTTTCTCCCTAATAAGACACCACCGTTGTGAACTTAACATGATGAAATTTGTTGTATTCACTACAACAAAACAGAACATTTTCATCGGCCAATTTAACTTTCGTCGGCTTTTGGGAAAGCCGACGGAAGTTATTTTAACTTAACTTCCGTCGACTTCTCACAGTGGCCGACGGAAGTTAGCGGGGGATTTTTCCGCGGCCGATCGGATCCCCTAACTTCCGTCGGCCAGCATTCCGTCGGCTTTAATGCTGGCCGACAGAAGTTAAGGGGTTTTGGATGTTATATGTGAAGTTTGAATGTGATTTTGGATGTGAAATGTGAATTTGGATGTGTATTGTGAATGTGATTGAAATTGTGGTTGGATGTGAGTGTGAGTAGGGGAACCAGGAAAAAACAAAAAAAATATCAGCTAACTTCCGTCGGCTTTTACCATAGCCGACGAAAGTTAGCTGCTTTCGGCCACGTGGGCAGAAAGGCTAACTTCCGTCGGCTAGGGTCAAGCCCCTCTGCTGACGTGGCAGAATTTGGCGCTAACTTCCGTCGGCCACGTGAAGCCGACGGAAGTTAGCTAACTTCCGTCTACTCGCTTCCGTCGGCTAAAGGCCGACGGAAGTTAGCCTTTCCCGACGGAAGTTAGCGGCTAACTTCCATCGGCTTTGACCGACGGAAGTTCTCTGTTTTGTTATAGTGATTTGCTGCTGCAAAATACAACTAAACAAACCAGAAACTCAGTTGAAATCACCAAAAAAATTTCAAGCAGTCCTAGATTGGGAGAGTTGATTCTCACACGACTAAATACACTGGCGGTGAGCCCAAACCTACTCAATTGCATTAAATCATCCAAAAGTCGGCCCAAGCCTACTCAATTGCCGACCAAAAATGGATTATCCCGTTCTTTGTGTATAGTATTTTCGTTTCTTGCTTTAACGTTGTTCTCACACGTCACCCTCACAAAAAATTTGGCATCAAAGCCAGCTATTTATGTGTGGTGGCATCCATGCTCAAACCTCCCCCCGCCTCGTCCATTCCGCCGCTTCCACTCGCCGGCCGGAGACTGACCCCCCGCCGCCCTCTCTCTCGTAAGAGCCTCTCCTCCTTCTCCTCTTCCTCCCTCCCTCCCTTCGTCGCTCGCTCCCTTCCTCTCCTCCGCGGGGGAATACCGTGAGGCCGCGATCCAGACTCACCGGAGCGAGAGGGAGGCCATAGCGCCACGGGATCTCGTCGGCTGCGCGCCGTGTGTGCCTGTCCCCTTGGCCTGATCCGCAAATGCGGGTGATTTGGCACTGCCGTGCTTTGCTGCTGCCCGAGTGCCTGGCTCCTGCTTTTTTTTTGTTTGTGTGGCGAGAGTTTTAATTTTGGGATGAAAAGAGAAAGGGACATATGGAAAGTGTCTGGGAAAAAAGGGTGGTGTCCATCGTTTTCATCCTCCCATTTTGATACTGTATTATGTCCGCGTGGTTAGGGTCGAGATTTGTACATAAAACTTGAGGAAAAGGTGTGGTGGAGCTGAGCTCTGATCTCCGTGAGGAATTTTGCTGCTGCTTGTGCTGTTGTTGATTGCAGGTGAACTCTTCGCCGCCAACGGGATGTCGAGGACGGGGGCCTTGGATCTTGCATCTGGCGTCGGGGGGAAGATCACCAAGGATGAGGTCAAGTCGGCCGTCGATGAGTATGCATTTCCTCTTCGTTTCTTTGCTTTGGCTGGCTTCTTTTTTTTTCTGTGGTATGCAGATTTTAGACTTGCACTTTTGCTGATGTTCTGTGTGTATATACATGCATATGCACGCCTCCTGTTTGTGAGACTGAGATAGAACAAGGAGAATATTTCAATTCGCAATTCTTTTTTTAATTACATTCTATTAGTGATTTGTTAATATATTCAATATTTTCCTTGGCATGCCGCTTTGTAGGGATTTCATATAAGGATGTTTATGTTCAAAACTTGTCCTTATTTTCTTTGTTTTATTCTTAATTTAATTTCACAAGTTATGAGAAATATCATGGATACTATGGAGGAAAGGAGGAAGCAAGAAAGTCCAACTACACTGACATGGTAATAGTCATCTTGGAAGGCATAGCTATTTTATTTCTGTGCATCTTTTTTGTAATTGTTGCTTTCCTACCCAAGTCATTGTCTAGATATTCAGTTAATCAGTTATACATATAAAAGGACTATACCATCATAATGTGCTTCAATGCTTACATGCTGAAATGCTGTTAGCCTTCAATTATGCTTGACTAGATTATAGATTTAAGTCAGCATGATTATTTCAAAAAGATATATAGGAATTCTCAAATCCTCGCACTTCTCATATTGTCAGGATGATGGCTGAAGCTAGAAAATACACTTTTTAGGTTCTACAGTTTATGGTATATGTGCCTACATGTCAAGTGTATTTTAAATTGTAGACACATATTTGTAACTGGTTCCTATTTACTATTTATTCTGTTTGAAAGAAGGAAATCTTCAATTTTACAAAGTCAATTCTGAAAAAATGTTTTCATTACTGCATCACCCATTCTCACCATGTTAACGGGGGACAATTTTGGCTTCAAGGTTTGAATATCAGCAGCTAATGAGCTAATACATTAATAAATTGCCAGGTTAATAAATACTATGATCTTGCCACTAGCTTCTATGAGTATGGTTGGGGTGAATCCTTCCACTTTGCTCACAGGTGAGTATTTTAGAAAAGATCATCTGTGCTCATTAAAATGAAATATGAGAAAGTAGATGAGGTTTTGTGTATCACCTGACTTGTAGTGACTGAGGCTTGTCATATTCTTGAATGTTTTAGATGGAATGGAGAATCCTTACGTGAGAGCATCAAACGACATGAGCACTTTCTTGCCCTTCAGCTTGGATTGAAACCAGGAATGAAGGTCAATTTTCCTATTGAAACCTATCTCAAAGAATTTTCCTGCTGGTTCTACACCATATCATTAGAGTGAAATATTTTCTACTTAATAGTGTTATCTCATCTCTGCACTTCCTTACTGTAGGTTTTGGACGTTGGTTGTGGAATAGGTGGACCACTAAGAGAAATTGCCAAATTTAGGTTTGATTCATGGGCCTCATTTTTGTCACACTTGCTTCTGATGCCTGATCAATATATAAATTTTGATCAATCTTTAATACTTCAAAGTTGAACTTGCGTATTCATTTTGAAATTTGAAGAGATGGTGCCAGGAATAATTTCGACCCTTTACTTCCTTTATTATGTGTTTTTTCGGGAAAGATGGCCCTGAGCTCATTGTTTACTTAGGACACTTCTATTTTCCCCAATATCACTATTGATGATCCAATTTCTGCTAAAGACTGTCCTCAATAGTGTGGGCATTAAACCTTTTTCTGACAGAATATACTTAAGTACTTAACTTAATAGCTGCATGCCTTATGAGCTAAAACTAGCTGATCTGGTCATGTTCTGCTGTTTCCTGCAGCTTGACTTCAGTTACTGGATTGAACAATAATGAGTACCAGATATCTAGGGGAAAGGTTATTCGATACTCCCACATTTGATTTTCTTACCGCTTCTGATTTTGACCAAGAACTCAGTAAATGGTTTCAGCTCTTACTTTTTATTACAGTACTCTTCTGTTGACATGAGATTTTTTATATTCAGGAGCTCAATCGGGTAGCAGGAGTTAGTGGAACTTGTGATTTTGTTAAGGTATAGTTGTCTTGCCTGGTAGATCAATTTGGTTTTGCTCTTTGTCTCTTCCAGTCTTCTCCCACCTTTTGGTAGGCAATCAACTATTTGCAGTTGCTTATCTTTGTGCTATGTTATTAGTCCCTTTTTAGCAAGAAATGCATATTGAAATGAGCAAATTTCCTTGCAGACTCTCTGCAATTGCTTAGCTGTACAAAGAAGCTATAAGATTGACTGTAATTGCATATAAGCTAAAGGACAATACTAATGTTATACATATTGGTCTGTATACAGGCAGATTTCATGAAGATGCCCTTTTCTGATAACACTTTCGATGCTGTTTATGCCATCGAGGCAACATGCCATGCACCTGATCCGGTATACCTCAACTAGTTTCTTTATATTAAAATTCATCATCGGCTTTGATTCCCCCTTGCAATACAAAAGTGAAATGGTCTTTTCATGTGAAAGGTTGGCTGCTATAAGGAGATCTATCGCGTCTTGAAGCCTGGTCAGTGTTTTGCTGTATATGAATGGTGCATTACTGATCACTATGACCCGAACAATGCAACTCACAAGAAGATTAAGGATGAAATTGAGCTTGGCAATGGCCTACCGGATATCCGAAGCACTCAGCAATGTCTTCAAGCTGTAAAAGATGCTGGTTTTGAGGTAATATAAAATATTATGCCTTCCCTCCTTTTTGTTTGATAATGTGCTGCTTGGGTTCATCTGAGGACAATCCATTTCTGAAAAAGTAGCACACATCTACTAATGGTACAGAACCCTGGTCAGTTTACAGCAGTCTTCTGTCAAAATGGTGGATATCAGAAATTCCCTAGCTGGTTACATCATACATGCCTTTATAAGTCCAGTTCAGTTTGATTTGGATCTGACTTTTTTCAAAACCTTATAAATGAAAATTGATAATTGGTTACTAATACACATGTTTCAATCGAATTTATGACAGGAGTGATTACAGCCATGTAGGGGTGAATTAGTAACCAATTTTCAATTTTCATTTATAAGGTTTTGAAAAAAAGTCAGATCCAAATCAAACTGAACTGGTTGGGGGGCTGGAAATTAGAATGGCCAGGTTACGGTTTGCCCCCCCAGAACAGTTTCTTGAACCCTGTTGTTATTTGTTTCTATTGGATATTATGTAGTTTCATTGTCTTTCCCATGGTTATACTTTGTTTCCTTTATGAAGGTGATTTGGGATAAGGACCCTCGCCGATGATTCCCCGGTGCCTTGGTACTTGCCCTTGGATCCAAGCCGGTTTTCCTTGAGTAGCTTCCGTTTGACTACTGTGGGACGTACGCTTACTCGCACAATGGTAAGGCCAATAATAGTACAGCTGTAATCATTCTTTATCGTTGCAACAACTTTCGTTCTGAGTGATTATTCAAGATGTACAGTAAAGTCAAGTTTGATTTGTCTCCTAAAAAGAGTAAAATGCACTATGACATAATGTTCCTTTAGGGTTTCTACAAATTTCTCCTTGTGACTGAGTTGCAAACAGTCATGCCATGAATAAAGTTTATACTGTTTTTTTAGGTAAAAAGTTTATACTGGTTGATCTTGTACAAAGTTTATACTGCACTAATTTTATTTGTAGAAATATCAAACTTCTAGTAATTTTGATACAATTTATTCAGCAAATATGCTTAGTTGCTTGAATAGTAATCTCAATCAAAATTTTGTTCCTAATTACTTTATAGATCATGTCATTATAGCCTAAGTGGATTCAATCATGCTGTTATTTGACTGTATTCTCTCCTGGTTCACATGGAAATGCAATTGAGATCGTCTTATGTGTTTTTAGGTCAAGGCATTGGAATATGTTGGCCTCGCCCCACAAGGCAGTGAAAGGGTATCCAATTTCTTAGAGAAGGCCGCTGAAGGTCTTGTAGAAGGTGGCAAGTAAGTCTATCTATGAACCGTATTTCTGAACCAGAAGTCAGAACCACAAACTGTAAAAAATATCATGAACTCCAATACTGCCTTGAATGTTTTTTTTTTCATTTCCTCTCCTGTTTATATTTTATGCCAAGTTCTAATATGAGTAATAACTACACAGGAAGGAACTCTTCACGCCAATGTACTTCTTTTTGGTTCGCAAGCCTCTTTCAGAATGAGCTCTCCTAAGCACATTTCTCAGGTATGTAGCATATGGTTTTGGCTAGGCAATTAAAACGTCATTCTTCTGTGATGTATATATATATATATATATAATCTCTTATTATGTGTAGATTTGCAGAGAGGTAATGCGACGAGTTTCAAAGCATCAGGACGGGGAACTCGACGAAGTTCTTACATACATGTATGGCAAGAATTAGAAATGTTCGAACTTCGCATGTATCAGATGTTGCGCTCGCTTATGTTCGTCTGGTTGTTTTAATTTGCCGTGTAAACGTTTGATCCAGGCATTTGTCTTGTCTGCTGGCCGGGTGCCTGTGCTAGTCTTTACCTTGAACCGAGTTTTGTATCTTCTTGTTCGAAGCTGTTTTAGTGACACAAAAATAAGTTGGTTTCCAGTTCTTTCGTCTGCCAGCGTGTATTGTAACTTTGTATAAGGCGGCATCAGATTGCTTATCATCTTGTTATTTGACAGATATAAAAGTGATGGTTCCATGGTACCTAAAACCTTTTCTGGATTCAAGAATCAAGATGAAGGGTTGACTCCCTAGTTAAGTTTTGATCTTTTCTCTGTTTTAACTTAAGGTTTGTTGGGTAGAGTTTCGGATCCTGAAATCTATACCTGAAATTCATATTGAAGTTGGAGTAGAGCATTTGAAGTTGGTTAGATCTTGTTCCATCACTTTGGTTAGATATTGTTCTATTATTTCAGTTTTTATTTTTTAAAGTGTTCTCAGTAGGATTCATTTGTTTGATTTAGCTCTAGTTTTAGAAAACAAAGAAGCTAAAGTCCTCCACTGCCAAACGGACCTTTACTTTTAAGGAGATTTTTGGGGTGGCTGAGCTGACCTTCTACCGTCGAGTCTGTGCGCCTCACATCGGATTTATGCAGAGGACAGCCGAGCAGTTGTTTCCGTTTTAACCTGCTTATGGGAAACATAATTTTGTACAAGACAATTCCTTTGCACAATACAATGTCGCTGCCCTGCACAGCTCTCAAACTCGGCCACAACCGGCGCTGCCTTCTTCCCCTCCGGCGGCGGCGGGTTCTACAGCGACGGGGCCGCTGCTGTCGCCGTCGAGCAGACACGCCGGACGATACATGAGACGAGGGTAAATGGATGCTTGCCACGTGGAGCAATCCACGCGAATCGTGAAGCCACGTGTCGCGCGAGAATCGGTCCAGATCGATCCACTTCCCGGTCCGAACGCAACTAATCCAAACTCCGAAAGCGAAAGTCCATGCCAAAAAAAGAAAAAAAAGGAAATCGTGTGCTGCTTAATCTGTTCCACCTCCCGTAACCCCCACGGTTAATCTGTTCGTTGACTCGGTTTAGTTTAGTTTAATTCATTTGATTAATTCGATTTATCCATCGATCTGGTGACTATATATACCGCTGGTCGTGTTGGTTCTTTGTATTGTACTTGTAATTACGGCGAGTGTGTTAATTAGCTAGTTTGATCGACAATGGCGGGGGGTTTCGCCGTGGATGCCAAGGTGGCCGGCGGGCGGCGGGAGTTCAAGGGGAAGATCACGTGGTACGTGTGGCTGTGCGGGCTCGTCGCGGCGACCAGCGGGCTCATGTTCGGGTACGACATCGGCATCTCCGGCGGGGTGACCTCCATGGACGACTTCTTGCTGAGCTTCTTCCCGGCGGTGTACGCGCGGAAGCACCGGGCGAGGGAGAACAACTACTGTAAGTTCGACGACCAGCGGCTGCAGCTCTTCACGTCGTCGTTGTACCTCGCCGCGCTCGCCGCCAGCTTCGTCGCGTCGATTCTGTGCACGCGGTTCGGACGGAAGAGGACCATGCAGGCGGCGTCGGCCTTCTTCCTGGTCGGGACGGGGCTCTGCGCCGGCGCCACCAACCTGGCGATGCTCATCGTCGGCCGCATCTGCCTCGGCGTCGGCGTCGGGTTCGGCAACCAGGCCGCGCCGCTCTTCCTGTCGGAGATCGCGCCGGCGCACATCCGCGGCGCGCTCAACATCCTCTTCCAGCTCGACGTCACCATCGGCATTCTCATCGCCAACATCGTCAACTACTTCACCTCCAACATCCACCCCGCCGGATGGAGGTACTCGCTCGGCGGCGCCGGCGTGCCGGCGGCGGTGCTGTTCCTCGGCTCGCTCGTCATCACAGAGACGCCGACGAGCCTCGTCGAACGCGGCCGCCGCGACGCCGGCCGCGCCACGCTGGAGAAGATCCGCGGCACGGCTGACGTCGACGACGAGTTCGACGAGATCAAGTCCGCCTGCGAGAGCGCCGCCGCGCTTGTCGAGGAGGAGAAGCCGTTCAAGCGTCTCCGGCGCCGGGAGAGCCGCCCGCCGCTGGTGATCGCCATCGCCATGCAGGTGTTCCAGCAGTTCACCGGCATCAACGCCATCATGTTCTACGCGCCGGTGCTGTTCCAGACCATGGGCTTCAAGAGCGACGGCTCCCTCCTATCCGCCGTCGTCACCGGCGGCGTCAACGTACTCTCCACCCTCGTCTCCATCGTCCTCGTCGACAAGATCGGCCGCCGCAAGCTCCTCCTCGAGGCCTGCGTCCAAATGCTCATCGCCCAGGTCACTCGTCACTCTCCTCTCTCACCTCCCCCTCCATCTCTCAATCTAATATTAATTGGAGATGTTTTTTACCCCCTTTTAAATATCATTTAAGTTATAAAAAAATCATATTTTTGTTAATAAAAATAGTTTTTCCACAAATTTAAATTCTGAACTGGTCAAGAAACAAAACATACACTACTCAAGTTAGCTTGTTACTGTTTTTCAGATTGCAACATTAATTATTTCCCATCAAAATTTTCAATATTTTTTTAAAATTATTTTTAAATGCAAACACAGGGAATAATAACCTCAGATGTGTATATCCATGGAGTATTAACTTGAAGAGATATATGATTAACGCTGGTAAAAATAAAACTTAATAAAAAATGAAGGATGAAACTCCATACCAAACATCCTAAATTTTGAAGAAAAAAAATGATGTTTCAACATGAACAATGTTAATCGAAGGTGAAACATTTTATTCTCACATTCAGTTTCAATTACTAAAACGTAACAAGATGAGATGTTTCTTAGGGGTGTTTAGTGAGACTAAATTTTAGTCCGTATCACACCGAATGTTTAGATAGTATTTTAAAGTATTAAATATAGATTATTTACAAAACTCATTCATAATCGATGGATTATTTGTGACACTACAACAAACATTTGCTAATCATTGATTAATTAGGCTTAATAAATTGTCTCGCGAATTATCCTCCGATTCTACAATTGTTTTTATAATTAGTTTATTTTTAATCCTTTAATTTAATTTGATGTCCAAACATATGATGTGACATAGACTAATTTTTAGTGTATGGAACCAAACACCCCGTTAGATCATGTTGCAAACGCATAATGTTTTTTATGTTTGAAATATTTTTTTTGACAATGTGATGAAATATTTTTCGCCGAGTGTTTCAAACAAATATTGTAAAATTTGTTTTCCAAATCCTACAACATCGTAATGAATTGAAATGAAACGAAGTATTATTGAAAAATGGATGATGAGTTGTTTGCAGTGTGCGGTTGGAGGGATCATGTGGGTGCACGTAAGAGCGAACAACAACCCTAGCGAGGGGTGGGCGGTGGCGATCGTGGTGCTCATCTGCGTCTACGTGTCGAGCTTCGCGTGGTCATGGGGTCCCCTGGGGTGGCTGATCCCGTCGGAGACGTTCCCGCTGGAGACGAGGACGGCGGGCTTCTCCTTCGCGGTGAGCTCCAACATGCTCTTCACCTTCCTCATCGCGCAGGCCTTCCTCTCCATGATGTGCTACATGCGGGCCTTCATCTTCTTCTTCTTCGCCATCTGGATCGTCCTCATGGCCGCCTTCGTCGTCGCGCTGCTGCCGGAGACCAAGGGGGTGCCCATCGACGAGATGGTCGACAGGGTGTGGCGCCGCCACTGGTTCTGGAGGAGGTGCTTCGCCGACGCCGACGCCGCCAAGATCGACAGCTACTGCTGATCCATGATTATATTTTTGCCAGTTTATTACTTCAAGACGACATCAAATCGAAATTCTACCTTTGTTATATATATCTGCGTGTGTTGAGATTTCAGTGATTATTTAATTTGCCTAGTGACCATACATGACATGATTATGCTCTTAGATCTAGTTGCTCGACCGGATCCCGAGGCACCAAGCTGTCTAGCTCCACGTCACTTATAGCCGTTATGCACCATAGTTTGCCGAGTGTAACATCCGCTACATAGCAAATAAGCTTGCCGAGTGCTCGGCATCAATAAACAATCAACAAATCCTTGTTCGTCGACAAAGGATTTACCAAGTGTACTAAGAGCCTTTCACTGAGTGTATTTGGGCTATTGTCGCGTGTCGAGGGTATATGACAAAACAGTGAATTCGTAGTGTAGAAAAAGCTAGAAAAAACATTCTATATTCTAGTCACCGGCTTAAGATATTTATCAACGGTTATCATAATTAAGTTTCTTAAACAGTTGAGAATCTGACTTGTAAATTTATTAGTTTGGCTACTCAAGCAGCTAACTCTGATGAATGTGTATGTATTCTTATTGAGAATATACACTTAATGTATAGCCTTAGATTCAAAAAACAGGGTGTGATAACCAAATGATTCCAAAAATATGAAAGGGACATGCATTTTAGAACTGCACGAGTCACGACGCCCTCCAATAAAAGAATGCAGTTTTGAAAAGAAAATGAGCTTGTTTGGATCGACAGATAAGACAAGAAAAAACAAGAAATGACGAACTGATCGAACGAAGTTGGAATAGCAGATATTATTAATCCTCTCTCTATATAGTATGTTTTCTCATATCTTAGAAATGAATTTCTTTGCCTGGTTTCTTCTTAATTTACGTACTATACACGCATAGCATAATACTTTGTTTAAAACTTAATATTATGATGTTAATTTCCTAGAAACAACAAAATGTAGAGGGAGCATGCAATACCAAACTCAATCAGTTGTAGAGAATGCTTCAGGAAACAATGAGGAGTTCGTTAGTTCATCCAGATCGAGCTACACTTGTTTGTGCAATTTTGATTATCTTGACTACTAATTAACTACCTTTTGTCTAGCTAATTGATCTCTATTATTGTCAATATATATACATCTGTTCTCCTCATTGCAGAGAGTGAGATCAGCCTGTCTAGAATTAATTTTCCTAGTATATATGAGATGCAAGTGTAGCATTTCAGCAACCTCCATTCATGCAGCAATGAAGTGCTCTTGAATAGATGGATAGGGGAGGAGAGATTCTTCGGATTTAGGGAAGAGGAGAGAGGAGTAGGAGATGAGATAGGGTAGGGGATGAAATAGGGAATCTGCTAGAAGACAAATTTTACAATAAATTCCTTAAATTTAACTATAGAGGATGAAGAAGGGGAGCCGGAAATGCTCTAAGACAAACGGTGCTGGTTATCTCTTGAATATAGGTAGGTGCCAGTGCATCCATAGGAAGTGTTAGAATTTGCTGGAAGTACTGAAAATTTTGGTACTAAAAATGAACATGGTATCTCCTTTAAAAATTCATATAAAATTAGTTATAGCTCTGATTAGATCCATTCAAATCAGCTTTGTCTAGCTAATTGATCTCTATTATTGTCAATATATATACATCTATTCTCCTCATTGCAGAGAGTGAGATCAGCCTGTCTAGAATTAATTGTCCTAGTATATATGAGATGCAAGAGTAGCATTTCAGCAACCTCCATTCATGCATGCATGTAGCAAAATGAAGTGCTCTTGAATAGATGGTGTCTTTAATTTTCTTCTCTTCCTCAATGCATCCCATGCATCCCCACATGACACAAGCAGTAATTAACCATATATTTGAGCTCAGTTGCAGATGCAGCAGTGATCACTCATCTCTTGAATCCTCCTACATTCTTGTGTAACGTTACTTACAACTGGTCCACGTACTCCTGCAGTTGTAGCAATGAAGAAGACAATTAATTAAGGGAGTGAAGAATTTGCGTACATATTTCAGTGAATGGATGACACAAAAATATGTCATGAAACTCTGCATGAAATCTTGTTGACTGCATGGTTGTTTCTTCTTCATATATGTGAAATGACTTTATTTTTACGTTCTTAGAGCATCTCCATTCTACTTGTTGTTTTTGACTTGCTATTCATAGTAATAGCAAGTCTGCATATTTAAATAGATTTACTATTTTGCTATTCACTCTAATTTATTTGCTAAATATGACTTCCTATTTGAATGCAGCTATATTTTGTCAATTTATATACATATAGAGAAAATGAAAATAATTAAACAAACTCAACACTCAATGGAATATCAAAAGTTTGGTAGGCCTCTTAAAATAACAAGTCAAGTAGAAAGTACAATAAAGATGTTTATTGATCATACTTGTTATTTCAAGGTACAGCAAGTGTGATAGCAATGCAATTACAATAGAGATAGATGCTCTTATAATATCTTATTTACCCTTGATTTGAAAAAAAATATTATGTTAATATCCTTATATATACTCTCACAGTGTTACTTTTTATTAATAAGAGTACTTTGGTATATTACTTTCATCACTAATTTATAACTTTATCTTAAAAGTAAAAAGTTTTATGTGACGGCGGAAGTAAAAGTTAATGCAACGGAGAACACTGTTTTTAATGCGTCCCATCACAACGGGAAACGTCTTGTTTGCCGAGTGCCAAAGGCACTCGGTGAAGCCTTGTTTGCGCTCGGCAAACGCTTCGCCGAGTGTTGCACTCGGCAAACAACTCTCGGCGAACACATCATCGGCAAATAAGGGTTCGCCGAGTTCTTTTTTGGGGGGCACTCGGCGAACACTTCACCGAGTGCCACGCAATACACACGGCAAATGTGACGAACACTTGACGGAAAAACGGCCGTGACGGGGGTTTGCCGGGTGTCAAAATGTGGCACTCGGCAAACATAAAAACATAAAATAAAAAAACTGAACGCACCCGCCCGCGCCATTCTGTCGAACAGGTGGTGGGCGTGGCGCGAGGGGGTGAAGCGCGGCGCGCCGTGCGGCGCCGGGGGCGAGGCGACGGCGGGGCGAGGCGACGACCGGGGCATTGCGCGGCTGGGGCGGCTAGGGTGGCGCGACCGGCGCGGATGGGGCGGGCCGGCGTGCGGCCGGGGGTGGGGCGTCGCGCGGCCGAGGGCGAGGCGGGCGGGGCGGCGCGGGCGGGGCGGGGCGTCACGCGGCCGAGGGCGAGGCGGGTGGGGCGGCGCGGGCGGGGTGTCGCGCGGCCGAGGGCGAGGCGGGCGGGGCGGCGCAGGCGGGGCGTCGCGCGGCCGAGGGCGAGGCGGGCGGGGCGGCGCAGGCGGGGCGTCGCCCGGCCGAGGACGAGGCGTCGCGGGCGGGGCGGCGAGGCCGGGGCGGCGCTGGCGGGGTGGCGAGGACGGGGCGGCGCGGGCGGGATGGCGAGGACAGGGCGCGCGGGCGAGGCGGCGAGGCCGGGGCGGCGCGGACGGGGCGGCGTGCCCGGTGCTCCGGAGTCCGGTCGGGGAAGAGGGCACCGGTAGGAGGGAAGAAGAGAGAGGAGAGAATGGAGGGAGAAGGAAATGAGGGTTGGTTTTAAAAGAAATTTTTTGAAAATTTTGAAAAAAAGTGCGCCAATTTTGAAATTTGCCTGAAAAATTTGTGCGGGAATGATTTTTTTGGGTTTGCCGAGTGTTGCACTCGGCAAACCCAAAATATTTGCCGAGTGCCTCAAATTTGGCACTCGGCAAAGACGTTTTTTTATTTTTTTTTATTTTTGTTTAATTTGTTTTACAAAATTTTCCTTGATAGAAATTATAAATTATATTGCATAAGGACTAAAAATAAACTCAACAACATAAATATGTTTTAATAATATTTTTTTATTATTTAATACATTTGTAGTTCAAATTTCACATATTTCAATTTAAATTCTAGAAATATACTTAATAATTTAAAAATAACAAACTGAACCAAAAAATTGTGTAATTTTTACATGAGATAATATATGTTGTGTTTTTATTGTAGAAAAAATTTCACGTACAAAAAATAATTTACTTATTAAACTTCTTTCAAACCTATCTCATTTCTTCTCTAAACCATAATCACTTCTCTTATAATCTCCGATTTCTAAACTCTCTACGTCATAATTTTCTCTAAATATTTTTAAATTTTTATCACAGTATCTATGTATCATATAATAACACCATGACAAGTCTCATGTTTTTTAGAGTTAATTTGATTTTTTTATAATTAAAAAATTATTAAGTTTCATGTTGTCGAATGAGTGTCGCAACCTAAATTGTTCAAAATTTCTTTCAATGCAGTTGATAAGAACTCTAAATAGACTTAAAACATGAATATAATTTTTTTATAAATTTTTGTTTATTATTTGAGGCACTTGTAGTTCAAATTTCACCTATTTCAATTTAAATCCTAGAAACATACTTAATAATTTAAAAATAACAAACTGAATCAAAAAAATGTGTAATTTTTACATGAAATAATATGTGTTGTTTTTTTATTGTAGAAAAAATTTCAAGTACAAAAAATAATTTATCTATCAAACTTCATTCAAACCTATCTCATTTCTTCTCTAAACCCTAATCACTTCTCTCATAATTGACGATTTCTGAACACTCTACGTGATGATTTTATCAAAATATTTTTAAATTTCTATCACAGCATCTATGTATCATATAATAACACCATGACAAGTCTCATGTTTTTTAGACTTTTTTGATTTTTTTTAAAATTAAAAAACTATTAAGCTTCACGTTGTTGAACGAGCGTCACACCCTAAATTGTTCAAAATTTATTTTAATTACGTTTATAAGTACCATAAATAGACTTTAAAACATGAATATGATTTTTCCATATTTTTTGGTTCATTATTTTAGGCACTTGTAGTTCAAATTTCACCCATTTCAATTTAAATGCTAGAAATATACTTAATGAATAAAATAGCTAACTTATTTAAAAAAATTTGAAATTTTTAAAAGAGATAATATATGTTGTATTGTGAGTGTAGAAAAAATTTCAAGTTAAAATGAAATTACAAATAACTTATAGACTTGAAACATTGTTTCACACAAAAAAATTTAAAAAATTGTTTGCCGAGTGTTTTTTGAAAAACACTCGGCAAACTAAGTGTCTTTGCCGAGTGTTTTTCAAAAACACTCGGCAAACCCTCCAAAAAAAATTTTTTTGGCCGCACGGGCAAGTTGCCGTAACGTCCGTTAGTATCAAGCCTTTGCCGAGTGTATTTTAAAAAACACTCGGCAAACATTTAATTTACCGAGTGTTTTTTGTTTGCCGAGTGTTTTTTAAAAAACACTCGGCAAACACATCTTTGCCGAGTGCCCGAGATATTGCACTCGGCAAACTCTAGGGCACTCGGCAAACTCGTTGTTTTCGGTAGTGCATTAGTATACAACAACTCACTCACATTTGTTAGAACCCCCTCCACTTCTGCTGTAAGCTGGTGTAACCATGTACAACCACTCCTAGCTTCTGGTATGCTTACTCGGTCGAAAGAACTTCAGATTCTAAGAAATATAATAGCTGATTAGTATATATCTAACGAGTAAAAATCTGAAAAAAAACGGTATCCTTAGCTTTTGGTTACCAGATTATGTAGTTATTAATTTTCAGGATCTAAAACAACAATCAAAACCATGGGCTACAATCCTCTCTAGACAAGGATGCTGTTAGGGAAGAATCAGACGGTGAATATAAGACATCTTCGGCAGCTCCCCTTCTTCATTTCCTATAGTTAAATTTAGGGATTTTGTTGAAAAATTCGTCCTTCAGCAAATTCCTTATTTAATCCCGTACCCTATATCATTCCCTACTTCTCTCTCCTCATCCCCAAATCTGGGGAATTTCTCCCCTCCTATCCATGCCACGTCAGCATCGGGAGAAGAGAGGAGTAGGGGATGGATAGGGGGAGGAGAGAGATTCCCCAGATTTGGAGATGAGGAGAGAGGAGTAGGGGATGAGATAGGGTACGAGATTAAATAGGAAATTTGCTGGAGGACGAATTTTACAACAAATTCTCTAAATTTAACTATAGAGAATGAAGAAGAGAAACTGAAGATGCTCTAAGACAGGAGGTGTTGGTTATCTCTTGATAGGTAGGTGCCAGTGCATCCATATATAGGAAGTGTTAGAATTTGCTGGAAGTACTGAAAATTTTGGTACTAAAAATGAACATGGTATCTCCATTTTCTTACTAAAATATGCAAGGTTCATGTTTTTTTATAACTAAGGGCAGGGGCTCTGCCATTCATCTGAGAAAGAAGAGAATTACAAGAACAATAAAGCATTGAGCATAATATTCATGTTCAATTTTGGTTGGGATCTAGTTGGAGATAGCCACCGGTGGCTTTGTTTCTATATATTGTGGTCACTTCGGATCTGCTTCACTCTTGTCCTCAGTAGAGTCATTTCATTTCAATGCACAATATCTTATGGATAACATGTATCTCTTGTGCTCAGATCATAAGGTTGCTCGAGGTCTGTCGGTGTTCATATGTTAGCTAGTGAAACTATATATGATGCCGTCAGTATCTATTGATGGCCGGTTTTGTAACCCTCGATCAAACCGCACATGATGAGATCTTTTCTACCAGAAATCGTGCAATCGCCCTCTAGGTCAAAGTTTGTATCATGTAGGATATATACATGTCATGTCTATTAAATGTCGAAGGGAATGTTTGGTTTTCTAGACTAAAATTTATCTATTGATGACCGGTTTTGTAACCCTCGATCAAACCGCACATGATGAGATCTTTTCTACCGGAAATCGTGCAATCGCCCTCTAGGTCAAAGTTCGTATCATGTAGGATATATACATGTCATGTCTATTAAATGTTGAAGAAGGCGTTTGGTTTTCTGGACTAAAGTTTAGTCCGTATCACATCATATGTTTATATATTAATTTAAATGATTAAACATGAATAATTATAAAAAAATTACATAATCGGAGGATTATTCGCGATACGAAATCATTAAGCATAATTAATCCATGATCAGCAATATTTACTGTAGCACCACATTATCAAATCATGGCGTAATTAGGCTCATTAGATTCGTCTCGCGAATAATACACCGATTATAAATGAATTTTATAAATAAACTATATTTAATATTTCAAAATAACATTCAAACATCCGATATGATGAGACTACACGTTTAGACTAAAGAACCAAACGACACCTTAGAAAAGTATTGTCATTTGGCTGCCCCTCTTCTTCCTCCAATGCATCACATTCCAATATGGGGTATAAGTAACATCGATAGTTGTATTTGCATATGAAAATACTTTCATTTATATTAATTATATACTTATTGATGATATATTATAAAACAAAAAATGATGAAAGTTCTATATAAAAAACTTATATGTTTTTTCGGAGAGAGGGAATATCTCCGCGAACCATTCTTAACTTGCATGTACGGTACTCTTTCCGTTATAAGTCAATTGCCCTTTTCTCGTTCTTTGACTAATTTTATCAAAAAATATACTAATAATTGTGCACACATGAGAAAGAATTAATATCTTTAAGGACATGTTCGGTTACGAGAGGTTTGAAGGGGATTGGAAAGGACTGAAGGGAATTGTAGTATAATCCGAATGAGAAATTTTACGGTTTTTTAGGAAGTACCGAAATTAACACTAAAAAAATATGGTACCTCCTGGTACTGGTACTTCCTCAAAGACCGTAAAATAACCCTAACCAAATAGACATTTACACTTTTCTTAAGTAAAGCATAAATATGGTCACACCTAGGGCTGGATAACGAGCCAGCTCGGCTCGTTAAGCTCGACTCGTTATAGCTCGTTATGTTAACGAGCTAGCTCGGTTCGGCTCGTTAACATAACGAGCAGAAAACCCAGCTCGACTCGGCTCGGTTCAGCTCGCGAGCCAATTATTTAAAAGATGATTAAATAATAAATATTTAAATAATCACATATCAAACATCAAAATATAAAATAAATAGAATACATAAGGTTTCAAAAAATAATCATCCATAGTTCCATCATTATTTCTATGATTCCATCAAATTAATCACACATGTTATTGTTTCATACTTTTATATGAGAAATTCTATATACTTTTATATGAGAAATCTATTAGGCCATAATAATAAATCTTATAATAACAAGTTAGCAAGTAATAACTTGATATTAACAAATAAATTATAAAATAATGAGCCTCATATTGTAAGATATTGTTTATTATTATTTAATGGGTTGACTTGACTACTTGTGCTGAGTCGTTAAGGTTCGCGAGCAGCTCGCGAGCCAGCTCGAACTCGCTCGTTATACTAACGAGCTAAAACACAGCTCAGCTCGTTAGGAAATAGAAGAGCCGAGCCGACGCGTACGTTAACGAGCTACGAGTTTTTTGTCCCGACATAGTCCACCATTTCCACTTGTATTTTATCATTGGTTGTCTTTACTTCATCTCATCCCAAATTACTCTCACATTTTGAACCGAAATGTACCGACAATAATAATTAAAAACAAATTTATTTTTTTTAAATAATCTATTTTATTCAAAATTTCTTTCGAAAAAATATAAAACTAGATTCATGCCATCGTTGGGTTGGCAACATGGGTACTATCGACTGGTTTAAAATAAATTTATTGTTGACGGTTTAAATAGGGATAAGATCATTTTTTGGCCAAACAAAAATGTAATAAAAATGTAATTTCGAATATTTTTTTTTAAATCACTTCTCTACTATCTGCTCCATTATCTCCTCCGCTCGCCGTCGCACCCCATCCCCTCGCCACGCGCCGCCCATGGCGATCGAAGCCGCCCGCCTCTCCCCGTCCCTCGCTGCCGCCGCCTTCCTCAGCCGTCTCCCTCCTCCCGCTTCCCTCCGCCGCGCCCTCCCCCTCCTCGTCCCACGCCGCCGCCACTTCCTCGCCTGCGCGTCCGCCTCCTCGTCCACGGGCGGGGACGGCCAGCGCCGTCGCGCTCCCCTCCTCGGAGCTCCGCAAGCGCCGGGGCGCGTCCTCCTCCCGCGTCCAGGAGAGGACGAGAAGCTCCGCTCGCTCCGCAGCCTCTTCGCGCGTCCTGACATCGCCATCGACGCATATATCGTCCCTCCCAGGACGCCCACCAGGTCTGTACAGTTTCCGCTGCTCGCTTTCCCCCGGTTTCTAGAGAAATGTTATCTCGTCCGCCTTTGTTTCGACCGATCGATATTTAGAATTGCTAAACTAATGGACACAAAAAAGTAGTGCGAAAACGGTGAGCAATCATGAGACTATGATGCAGTAACAGATCGTGTGAAGGTATTGCTATAAACAATGAAAATATGGATATTTGTGTTTCATATATCCTGCAAGTACCAAGTAGTGAAGTAGTCATGTTCTATGGCCTTCAGTAAATCAGCATTAGCTTGCTATTAGTGCTGCAAGCAGTCACTTATATGTACAAGACAAAGAACTGTGAATATAATTTGGCCTGCCCAGGACAATAACACAGAAAAAAAAATCATTTCTACTTCATCTGAAACAAGGGAGGTCGATATCTATTGACCTAGTGTTGTGGAAATCATGATCAGCATGATGTGCATGAGAGCACATGATGCATGTTGTCTCCACTATTTGGTTGTCAATTTGTGAAGCTATTGCTGCATGCACAATATGACAATATTAAGAAAAACTTCAATGTGTTGTCAAACTCACGAACTACATGCCCCCTGCCACTAACCTGCTTTCATTAATATCTTGTTTTCAGAGTGAGTTCATCGCAGAATGCTTCATGAGGCGTGCTTACCTGACTGGGTTCACTGGCAGTGCTGGTACAGCTGTGGTCACAAAAAATAAAGCTGCTCTCTGGACTGATGGCCGGTATTTTCTCCAGGTACCTAATTCCTACATTGCAAATTAATTTCTAGCACATATGGTTGTATGTGGCATTGTGGTTAACCATCATCTTCTGTTCTTATGTGCAGGCTGAGAAAGAATTGAGCCATGATTGGACACTCATGCGGAGTGGAAGTCATGGTGTTCCAACCACTAGCGAGTGGTTGAATGATGTCTTGCCATCAGGTTGCCGAGTTGGCATTGACACCGGTGAGATGTTGTTTCTTTGTTCTTCCAGCGTGAAGGTTATAGAAAATTTTGTTTTGATTAAAATTACATGTGGATGCTTTTGCTAATATGCTTACTGTCATGCCATTGGCACATGAATACATGATAAATATTTATTTATTTTTTTATTTATAAGGAGATTCTTTCTTTGGATTTCAAATTCTTATTAGCCATGAAATCACAAACTAATGCACAGATGATAGAAACGAAGCATAGATTGATGCATACATTGAATACAAAATCACATCCTAAATCTTCTTGGTAGCACACCGGCATCTCTTTTTGATCGAGCACAGAGAGTCAAGATCCACCAAAACTTTCGTGTAGTAACATATGTGTGGTGTGGGTGGGGTGGAGGGGTGGTGTGGGAGGGGGAGAGAGATTACTGATCATTCAGGCTACAGGGATGACCAGATTCGTGAATTACACCAGAGAATGATTGGCGTACACATAAGCTCGTGAGGTGACTGGGGACACCCTCTGCTCTGTATGATCACAGAAAGAGAACAGTTTGGAGCAAGTATCCAATTATCCATGCTGATTCCATCGAAGATATTACAGTTGTGTGCCACTTCTAGAGCAACCAAAGGATACGCAGAGCAATGATGGAGTAGATGAGGCTAGGTTTACAGCCTGGTCTGGCAGAAATATTTGACAGTTCGTGTGGCTACTGGAGCAACTAGGAAGGATGCATGGAATAATCAGTGCTGGTGCAGTAATCCAGCATTAGGGCCCATGCCATGATGCACTGATCTGAGCCATTGTTTGATAGAGCAAGGGAGTCTGCCATATAGTTGATTTTTTCAATGACTACAGAGGGCTGGGCACATGCATCTTGAAACTTGTGCTCTGATTATTTTATGTAAATTTTATTTGTCCATGACAAGAAGTTAGCTGTTTTATGAATATGTACAATTACATTCATTTAAAACCATGTTGTGTTTTCTCTGTAAAATGTCACATTCTTACCTAAAACTTTATTTTGTATGGTCTTCATACTCCGTTACACATTCTGAATAATTGTTTATGATTCTCCTTTTTGTGTTATCGTGTTCCTATCCTAATATTTTGTTCTTTTGTACTTTGTTTGAAGGATGCAGTTTCTTTTCTCATTTGACGCAGCTGAAGAATTAAAAGATGATTTCCGACAAGAATCATGAGTTAGTTTTGATTAGGGATTTGAATCTAGTTGATGAGATATGGGGAGAATCAAGGCCAGAGCCCCCAAAGAACAGACTAGGGTGCATGGCATCAAATATGCTGGTGTTGATGTGCCATCAAAATTGTCGTTTGTCAGATCGCATCTTACTGAGAATGGGTGTGATGCTGTTGTCATTTCATTACTTGATGAAGTTGCGTGGTTGTTGAACATGGTAATATTTTCACACATTACTTTGATATGATATGTATAATTATTGATATCTCTATTTTTTTAATTATTGGTAACTCATAATTAATATTGATCAAAGTTTGTTGTCAACAAACAGTTTCACTTACCTCTTAGTACTTCCTTTGCATATTTTTATTTTTTATTTTTATTCCTTGATGGTTGTAATGTGCTTTATCATCTATGTTGTTATCCATAGTTATGAAGGCGTTGCTATGGCGACGACTTTGGCGACAAGGCAGTAGCGGGGGCTAAGGCATCCCACCGCCTTAGCCACATCAATGGTGCCGTCCACTGCGCTGGCTCGGGTGGCACAGGCGTGGCGGCAATGACAGCAAGAGGGGAGAGAGGGAGGGGTAGTGGTGGCTGAGCGGAGTAGTTTGTTAGGGTTAGGGTTTTAAGAGAGGAAAAAGAACCTGTTGGACTTTAAATGGGCTGTTAGACTGGATAAATGGGTGTTGGACTGACTATATAGATGGGTTGTTGGATTGGACTTAAAGTGCTGTTAGACTAGATTTTAAATGTGCTAGTGTAATTTAATTAATATATATATAATATATTCATTTTGTAAGGTGTCGCCTTGCCTTATGCTTTACCACTTAAAAGATAAGGTGGTCCTCAGGCATCTCGCCTTGCCTTACCGCCTTAATAACTACACTGCTATCATATTATACAAAGTACAGAGGTCATTAAATCCTTAAATGGAAAGTGTCAAGATGTATTATCACTTCTGCACTTTACACACTTAATGGTAAAACTTATTCAAAGTTTGCATCTCTTTGGTTTGATATACTTGCTAATTGGTTTATCACATTTTGGAATGCAGAGAGGGAGTGATGTTCCAAATTCACTGTGTTTACAGCTACCTTATTGTGGAGAATAACACTGCAACATTATTTGTGGATAACAACAAAGTTTCTAAAGATGTGTTAGCACACCTCGAAAAGGCTGGAGTAAACCTAAAACCATATGAAGCAATTGTCCAATGTAAAGGTATATTTCTGTATGGATTGAATATGCAGTGTTTATAATTGATCAGGTATGCATGTTTAGTTTTATATTTTTTTGTGGGGTGTTTCATATATTGATCAGGTATATTAATTAGTTCTGACTGACCTCAGTAAAACAACATAAATATGATTTAATCAAAATTGTGCTGCTCATATGAAGTGAATCAAATTGTACCACAACCTTTCTATGATCAATGAACATGTGTTGAGATTCCAACATTGGAAAAAGCACTTAGCCAATTAGCCATAGCTTTGCTATGGTTAGTGCCAAATTCTGTCCTTTTTTCTGTTTCAGTATTTTGTATTATTTTATAGTGTGCCTGAATTGATTCTTTTAATTTGGACAGATATACTGTAAGAACTTTTAACTTAAAATATGACGAAGAATTATAAGTGAATGATTTAAATTGTCAATGATCTACTTCTTACTCCTCTATGATTACATATTTTCTATTTCCATCATGTCTAATTCTGGAAATGGTTTCCCTTTCTAGATTGGCAGAGAATGGTGCAAAGCTTTGGTTGGATTCTTCAAGTATCAATGCTGCCATAGCTCTGTGTTTAGATCAAGCTGGATAGATATGTGAAAAAGAGAGGGAACCAGATAGACAAATTGGAAAAGAATCATCTTCAGATAAGCCAACTACTAGACGCTCTGGTATTCAGAATGGAACGTTAAATGCCCTATACAAAGCTTAACCAGCACCCTAGCCAAAGCAGTTAGAATGATGCAGAATTGAGGGTATGAAGAGCTCGCACTAAGGTATTTAAGTTTTTGACTTTGGTATTGAAACAAAATTGTATGGATAGCAGCCACTGTAGGAAAAGAAAAATAAAGGTTTGGTAGTAAGATGCCTTTTTCCTCATGTATTACTCACGTCAATTTTCTTTGCTTACACTTGCAATGAAACTCTCTAATGTTGTACATAGAAAAGGCCTAATTCTTGACTAAATCATGTTATGTTTAATTTTCACTTAAATTTGATCCCTTTCGGTCCGATAAACCCAGGACCAGTATACTTTTGTGAAATAAATGATACTATAAGTTTAAACATCAGTTCCAAACATATTCAGTTGGTCACATTAAATTGCAGTGGAAACTGAAATTTCACTGAGTCAGCAGACCAAAATTGAGTAATTTGTTGTGCACAAGTAATCATCAATTAGCTAACTCCGTGCCTACTAGCTTTACATGCACAAATCACATGGATATCCTAATATAAGATCACATGCAAACTTCACATGTGATGAGCAAGTCATGGAGAATCAGGTTCAAGCCACATTCATAGACATATACTTAGACGATGTCACATATTACCATTATTGTATTTTATTTAATGACTTACAGAAGACATTAGTTATTTTTTTCAATATTCTGTTAATTTCAGTCCAGCTAACCACTGCATTGTCTATTGGTGCATAATACATTTGCAGAGATGCTGCTGCTTTAGCAGAATTCTGGTGTTGGCTAGAGGGGGAAATTGATAAAAGTGTGTCACTTACAGAGGTGCAAGTTGCTGAAAAGCTTCTTGAATTTCGTCAAAAGCAAGATGGCTTTACAGATACAAGTTTTGACACTATAAGTGGTACCTTTCCAAAAAATTTCCCATTGATGTTAAAATCTTAGAACTTTACCCTAATTTCTTTAGTTTCATATATTAATATTTTTGTAATTGTTGTCTGTATTATGGATTCATTGTTTGTTTTGTAATGGGTCTTTAAGTGTTTACCTCGCTTATCTGACATCTGTTTATAACAGGCTAATTGGTTAGGGAGGGATGTAGCCTTTCTCACCCAACTTGAGTCTATTGCAGATATTTTTTCATTGTTTATACTAAGGAGTAATACACTTTAGTAATGTGATCAAGCAGTTTATCAGGGTGTTGCACCATCACCATGTACTCTTACTGTGCTATGCATGTTTTATGATTTAGATGAACTCAATTTTCATGCTTTGGGTGGTGGAGGCATTTGATTTTTCATAGCATGCTGGAACTACCGCTGGTCTGCAAAGGTGTGCTATGTCTGGAGTTCTTGACTTCTAATTATAATCAACATTTTCACTCAGGTTATGGTGCAAATGGTGCTATAATACACTACAGACCAACTCCACAGAGCTGCAGCTTTGTTAAAAGCGACAATCTCTTTCTTTTAGATAGTGGTGCTCAATATTGATGGAACTACTGACATAACAAGGACAGTTCACTTTGGTGAGCCTTCCCCAAGACAGAAGGAATGCTTCACAAGGGTTTTGCAGGTAACTTTTACTTTTTTTACTTTGTAATTGTTGTCTTGTCTGTACTATGATATTTCATTCATACCTTATTCAAGTCATGAAGTTTTATTGGTACAGGGACATATAGCTCTCGATCAAGCAGTATTTCCAGAGAGAACTCCTGGCTTTGTACTAGATGTTCTGGCACGCTCATCTCTGTGGAAGATTGGGTTGGATTACAGACATGGTACCTTTTTAAGCACACGAAACTCTTTCTGAAGGCTGAACTGTCTCTGAAGACTATGAGTTGCCCTTGTTTCAGGCACAGGTCATGGAGTTGGAGCTGCACTAAATGTCCATGAGGGCCCTCAGAGCATAAGCTATCGGTATGGAAATTTGACAGCTTTGCAGAAGGGTATTCGTAAGCAATGAACCTGGTTATTATGAAGACATTCATTTGGCATCCGTATAGAGGTAGATTTCCCATTCATTGCTCATGTCAGCTGTTTCAGATGTGCTTCAAATAGGCATTTCCTCATTTTTTTCCCTGTTTGAATCTTGCAGAATCTACTTCTGGTAAAGGAGGTTAATTTGCCAAATTCGTTTGGTGGTGTCTCATACCTTGGTTTTGAGAAATTAACTTTGTTCCAATTCAGGTACCGCCAACTTGATTTGATGCTATTCTTTTCATTAATGAAATATTGCAAAAATGATGTCTGTCCAGATAATACTTCCAAATTTTTTCAATAAGCAATAGAATTTTGAATAATATGTTTTAAACTTACGATTTCTCAAATAACTTCCCAAGGAACATTTCAAAGACTGTTGGCCTTAGTCTTTATGTGGTGTTTGATACTCTTCTTCGTGCCATGGTTGTCACGGCGCCCGGCGAAACCAGTCGCCAGGGGGCCGACTGGACGCCAGGCGCCTAGGCGGGCGCCTAGGCGTCGCCTAGGCGACCAATTAAATTCAGCATGCAAAGGTCAGCACACAACCATAGTTCATACTTCACACAACCACAGTTCATACTTCATAGTTCATAGCACACAACTACACACGCAAAATAAAGTTTCACTCACACAACCACAGTTCATACTTCACTCTGTTGCTGCCTGCTACACTGCTGCGGTGCTGCCTTCTCTGCTTGCTGCGGCGAGGGAGCACAGGGGAGGCCAGGAGGGGGAAGCAGGGGAGGAGCACAGTGGAGCCGGGGC